>JAFBJS010000407.1:471992-623825 GCA_016785265.1 Paraplagusia blochii
CACATATATTTTAGAGAAAAATCAATAACGATGACGAAATTATTCTCATATCGGCCGGCCCATATTAACGATGTCCCCAAGGAAAACTCCGTCAAACACAAGACACCAAGTTGAGTTCTGAGTTTTTGATAGCTTTGTTTATTGAGTCCACCTGTGGACCCGGTCCTCACGTGTTTACCGATTCGCTTCATTAAGTCCGGTGGACTGGGCTGCACCAGGCAAATATGAAAGATTGGAAATGAGATTGGTTCCAGAGAAGGTGGCAGAGTCACGGAGATAGAGGCGGATATGAAACTTCTGCTGGGTCAACATCAGGCAACGGGTGGGAACGGCAGGAGAGAGAGGGGAGAGTCAGAGAGGGGAGAGTCAGAGACGGGGGGCGAGGGACGACTCCACTGAGGGACCAGAGGAGGTTCACGCTCAGATGAAGGAAACAAATGATTATTACAGTCCGTAGTTGCTCCCCCTGTGGAAGAAGTTGGCTCATACACAACTAGGAACCTGTCTCTTATACACATCTAGATGTGTATAAGAGACAGCTGCTCTACAGGGATGAAAATGGTGCTTTTATTGCAGCGGTGTGAATGACTTTCCATATTCATGCAGTAAAAAAATAATAATTCAATAACGCAACAGGGTTAGCCTCCGCCACTACTGCGGGAAACCGCTCCAAACTGAGCGTCTGCTTCGAAGTCGCTGAAATCCTCGTGGTGAGCGTCGTATCTCCTCAGCTGGAGTGGCGATGGATCGTTGATCCAGTAATATATAAAACATTTTCAATGTATTTTCCTATTTTTGTTTTTTTAAATAATAACACCCATCATCTGCATACAGAAGAACTCCCCTGGTGCCTGCTGTGCCCTTGCTCCCTCAGTTCTAGGGCTCCTCATAATAATTTCTTTTTTTTTTCTTTTATTCTTTTTCCACCGCTGTTCAAAGCTGTGTAATATCTTCCACCGTGCACGTTTCTGTTGGCTTATTAAATTTGTCAGAGCCACTTGTGTCTCAGCTTGGCAGCTGCAAGGGAGCTTTAGCAAATAGCAGTTAGTCACAGTGAATACGGCGAATGATAATGCAGCTTTGAGGAAAAAACTGGAATAATAAAACAACCTTTTCTTCAGGAATGGATTTTCTGTCCAAGTCGTTCCCATATCTCTGCAGGCTTCACTTTCTCCAGTCACGGAGCCTGGGAGCTGCAGGCTCCGTGATTGTTCTTTCTCCTCTTTGTGTTGTGTTTTAATGTGTTTTTTCTTTCTTTTCAATTAATAAATGCTGGGGCAGAAATAGAAGAGAATTACACAGAGGTGATAAAACCACTCGTTTTCCACTTTTTATGAGTCGGTTTCCTGAGCGACGACACATGGAAATCCTGGAACTAGTGCTGCGTCAGTTCAAGTTAGACTTGTTTCCCTGTGGAAAAAACTATGGTTCTATGATTGAACTTCCTGACAATATTCCGATATCTTGCATTTCTGAATATGATTTATTTGTTTGTACAAATAGCACTTGGATCTGCATACAATCTCCTGATTTAAAAAAAAAGATTAATAAAGTGAACTGTAATGCTGCCATCTAGTGGCTTCTGCTTCACTTGCAGCCAGTTTCCCCCAAAATTATTTTTAAGGGACACATCATTTGCCGATACCCAGATATTTTGGAGAAAAATCAATAACGATGACGAAATTATTCTCATATCGGCCGGCCCATATTAACGATGTCCCCAAGGAAAACTCCGTCAAACACAAGACACCAAGTTGAGTTCTGAGTTTTTGATAGCTTTGTTTATTGAGTCCACCTGTGGACCCGGTCCTCACGTGTTTACCGATTCGCTTCATTAAGTCCGGTGGACTGGGCTGCACCAGGCAAATATGAAAGATTGGAAATGAGATTGGTTCCAGAGAAGGTGGCAGAGTCACGGAGATAGAGGCGGATATGAAACTTCTGCTGGGTCAACATCAGGCAACGGGTGGGAACGGCAGGAGAGAGAGGGGAGAGTCAGAGAGGGGAGAGTCAGAGACGGGGGACGGGGGACGACTCCACTGAGGGACCAGAGGAGGTTCACGCTCAGATGAAGGAAACAAATGATTATTACAGTCCTTAGTTGCTCCCCCTGTGGAAGAAGTTGGCTCATACACAACTAGGAACGTTTGGTAAAACAAATAACCACACTTAAAAAACCCTTTCAAGCAATGAAGTAATTAAATATTAAATTAAATAATATTTTAAAGCTTTGTTCAAAGAACAAGGCTGCTGGGTTTTATTTTTCTCTTGAAGTCTGTGTTGTTTTCTTAAATGTTTCCTTCGTCTGAAGGACGTTGCTGTTGGTGGAGCAACGTCAATCAAACAGTGGGGCGGGGCTTGGGGGTGGACAGTTAAATGTGGGGACCAGACTGATGAGGACATTTTAGCAACACAGTTTCAACATGTTTCACCGTGGGTGGCCATGTTGGCGCCGGCTCAGAACAACGATATCTTCATTTATACACGAGGGGTAAAAACTGGACAAACACAGTGAGGACACTTTAGAAATCAAGACCCAAAAATATACATCACAACCCTCTGAAATATATATAAATATATACAGTAATTGAATGAATTATGTAGTAACGTAGTAATCAGTAATGAATTATATGTATACATGATGTATACATATATGTTTCTATTTATGCACACATATATATTTTTCAAATGTTTATTTATAATATATGTGTATTTATATTTAAATATATATTTACATGTATATCTCTTTTACACAATTCTGACATACATCAGTATGTGTGTGTGCATATGCATATATGCCATTATATGCCTCTATATATTCAGGTATTTACATATTTTTAATATATCTTTTCTCAGACAATCCCTCTGAGTCCTCAACATTTCAAATGTATGGGTTTGTGTTTATATATACTTGCATATAGATATATATTTGTAAACATATATATACCCATATATATACATATATGTACAAATATATGTTTTATATATATATTTGGGTGTACTTATTTATATATTCATGTATATATATAGCTTTACATCTATACATTTGATATATATGTGTACATATTAATATATTCATACAAATATAAGCATCTACATATATATATTCTTCTGAACTATTGGTATTTTTAATATTTAGGTAAATATATTAGATAAATACATTTTTATATGCCATCTATATAGACATATACATATTTACATGTTCTTTTTGTAGTCACACTGGTAACTTTTCCCAAGATAAAGATATATTTTTCTATTTCTTACCCAAAGCTTTTCAGTAAAAGAGACGTTATGTTTGGGGAAAAGGCCGAGACGTGTTTGTGTTTGTGCAGCGTCGGAGCGAGAGGGCAAGGTCAAGAGGAGGATAAACACAAATATATAAACACAAATATATATCCTCTAAAGACAGAATCACAGCAGAGGTCGGGAATGGAAGGAAGGATACAGGGCGGCCAGAGGGGGAGAAAGAACGCGGGTGGAGTTTTATGAGCAGGAGAGAAGGTTAAAGAAAGTGGCAGTAAAGGTGGGTTAGAGTCCTATTGAGGGAACCTGCAGTGCGGAGCCTTCTCGGTAAAAAGCCAATGTATTTTAATAGCCCCGGATAAATCTACACACATAAACCCCGGGGTCGGCTGGGCCGCCGCCACGTCCACGGGCTGTGACTGTGTTGGTGGAAGGATTTATTCGTTCCCTGCCGCTAGAAAAGGACAATGGAGACTGGAGACGGGGTTTTTTTAGTGTGGATATTTGAGGCGGAGTCTTAGTTTGGACACCAGATGTGGGTTTTCATTTGTTGCCTGCTCTTCTTGCTGACCTGGCAGGATCTCGCCTCCACCTGTTTCCTGTGGCTTTCTGCCTGTGCTCTCCTGACTGGGTCTTTTAATGTGAAAGGAGAAAATCTGACAACATTCACCAAAGAACTGGAATTTTTATAGGTGTGGACAGAAGTCAAACCACAGGCCACGTCCTCTGGGCTGAACAGAGGACGTGAACATCATCTTCAGACCAAGACTCAGATGGATTGGATCTGTAATATGAATTTAATAAGAATTCTTATATTTCATTTATTGTGTATTATTTTTCCCAGTCAGATCTTTTTGGTGTCAGCTCTTTTTCTTCTCTGGTGATGTTTGGAACCTGATGTTCAGTCTTTACAATATGTCTCTGCTGACATCAGCATAATTATGTCATAAAATCATTGGTGTTTTTTCCTCCAAAAGTTAAAAATCTGATAACGTTATGTTGAGGTTTTGTCAAATTTCTTTGTTGCCGTGTTTGGTCCTGAGACGTTGACTTATTGATATCAGTATCTACTGACATCAGCATTGGAGAGTAAGAGTTTGGACAGTATCGGTATATAATATACAGCAATGATACAATGTATTGTTGTGTGCATCGTGTGGTTGCTATGTCTGGTGAAATGTATTTTTACGACTATAAGGCGCACTTAAAAGTCTTTTAAAAGATTTTCTTCAAAATGTGCGGCGCCCCCTATAGTGTAGTGCACCCTGTGTGTGTTGTTGTTGTGAGGTGGACGTAGTGAGAACGTTAAAGGGAAGTGTGGCCCTTGTTTTGCTCCCGCTCTATTTTTAAATACGCACACTTGTATGCTTGTGTGTGTGTTGTTGTAAGGCGGAGTTGGTAGAGGACACCATGAGAACGTTAAAGGGGGAAGTGTGGGCGTGGCTTGTATATGAAACCCGCGCCCTATAATCAGGTGCGTCTTATGTGTGTGTTAAATATAGAAATGACACAAAAATCTGAGACTGTTCCTTTTAGTACGGTGCGCCTGATGGTTGTGAAAACTACAGGGGGGTTTATCAAACTACAGCGCCCCCTTCTGTTGATAGAACTGTGGTTTAAGGCTGTGGCCTTGAGCCTTTTTCACGTCTGACTGTACTCTACAGTATGAACTCTATAAACCTGCCTTTACAGTTTTTACGGGAACATAATTCTGATTTTACACAGAGTCGTCATAATAACCTCATACCTTTTTACGTCTTTTTCACGACGGCTCCGACTTCTCTTCACGGTCTTTTTTAATTTGGTGGGGAAAAAAAAAGTCCTTTTGAAAAGAGTTTAAGTGAAACTAGTCCTATTAAAACCCCTTCAGAGTCACTGAGTTACTCTCCCTCCACTGTTCCCCCGTCACGCTCTGTTGACTCTCTGGGCCACTGGCACTGAAGTGACCTAATTTCACTGCAATTCCAACGGGTAACTCTTATCTAAATGAAGTGCTCTGTCAAGGTCGAAACAGTGTCCCATAACTTATGGCGGCCCTTTCTCCGCTTCAATGGGAGGAAATAAATACCAGTCCCGGGCGGCGGGCGGAGTCAGCATCAGGGCCGTCCACGGGGCTAATTAACATTTTCAGTCTTCTCCGGTTCCACCGAGGATGATCATTTATTTTTTTTAAAACTGTCTCCTGCAGAGAAGATGTTGAGATGATTTAATTTTGGATGTTGGTTCCAGGCGTCTCTTTGGTTCACGAGGGTTTGTCAAGCAGATGTACTGGAAAACAAACGATCCACAACCAATCACCGTGTCCAGGAACAACAAAGGTTATTATTAGGGATATTATTTTGACGATACTTGATCTGCCGATCGTCCAAGTACGTAATTACCAATTCCGACATGATTCTATACCAATATCTTTAGCCGTTAGCCCCCAAACCTCAGGTAACCTTCTGGGGACCCTGCGTATCATTTCAGAAAATTTGACAAACCCAGTCATTGTTATTTGATTACTTCGTAAATCTCACTGCATCATGTGGACCAAAGTCCTCATCGTCATTGGACGTCCCTAGTTAACTGTCTTGTTGACAGCGGTGACCTTTTACTTGTTATTACGGTTCTCTGCCTCTAGTTCTGTGCGTTGGTTGTATCAATAGGACGACTGTTCATCCAGTCAGTTCCAAAATCACATTTGTCTTTGTCCTAAAGATACAAACATTTTCACATGATGTGTGTGTGTGTGTGTGTGTGTGTGTGTGTGTGTGTGTGTTTACCGCCTGGTCTCTAACTGGCAGGCTGTACAAGTCCGATGTCACACCTTTACACAGCCATCCGGCCTTTCACACCCCCCCAGGGTAGGACACCAGCCAGGCTCACGGTCCTCATTCCAAAGCCTGGTGAGCTGCGTCTCCTGCCATGTCCAAAATAAACAACAACAGAGAAACTAGTCCCCAGAAAGGACATTTACAACAATAAGTCCAAGGTCCAGAACTAAAAGAAACGTCCTAGGAAAAATGACAAAGTCACAACTGTAAAGTCCTGACGGTGACGGTGTGTAAATTTAATTTTAATTCAATTTTTCTTGTTCCTAATCAAACGAAATTGAATCCAAAAGTTGTCACTTTGAGGACAACAGTTCAGGATCCCTGAAGACGTTTCACCTTTTCATCTGAGAGGATTCTTCAGTTTTAACAGAAGTTCTGCTATTGAACCTCATTGTACATATACACATAGATATACATACACATACATAAATATATACACATATATACAAATTCATATGTACACACATAAACACTGATTGAGTGGGGTGGGTGGGCTGATGCTGGTGATGGCCACCTAATATAAAATAAATATATATAGTACTGTATATTGGTTGTACATATATCTATATGTATATATGTACACATATAGATAGATATATGAGAGACATAGAGATATATATTTATATGTATATATATATACATATTATACGTATAAATATATGTATATATTTATATATATAATATATACATATATATTGAGATTTATAAGAACAATAAAATAGGCATATAACATGAGGTACTAATAGTTAAAGATAAGATAAGGCGGTAGAAGGCATGGTGGCTGAGGTGCTCTCATGTGACTAAAACCAGCATGTGTGTGTGTGTGTGTGGGAGTGAGTGAGTGTGTGTGTGTGTGTGTGTGTTGCCACGGCTATCAGTGGAGGAGGCTAAAAAGAAAAGTGGGAGAGAAGCTGGAGTGAACAGCGAGGTCACCTTTTGGCCCTCGCCCCCCAGCATCACCCACTCCCCGTCCCCCACCTCCCCCCACTGCTGGAATCAGGGTTTTTATTGTCATTTCTGTTTCTATATTTCTGAGAATAATGGAACACGGCGGAGGAGGAGGAGTAGACGGGGAGGAGGTGAAGATTGCACCAAATTGAGGTCCACAGATGGACAGAGATGGAGGGGAGGGGGCGGAGAGGTAGGGGGCAGTGTTGGAAGGCTGGCGGGGGGCAGGAATGGACATTCTATCTTTCATGGCACGGTTTCCTCTGGGAATCAAACCATGGCCTCACAGATAAATGGAGAGGTGGAGGCAGTTGTTTCTGATGGAGGTTTAAATATGGGTTTCAGTGAATTGCCCATTTGCCCCAACGCTCCGTCAGGGTTTATTCTAGGTGGTGTTTTCTCCTTTACACGGTGGAAAATAAAACACCACAGATTTGATCGTTTTCTTCAGAATGTGAGTGGGGGTGTGGCTGTGGGGGGGGGCTGTCCCAGTTAGATGAAGGATGAAGCCTCATAAATCCTTCATGCAGCTGCAGAAGCAGAGCCTCCCCCAACCCCCCAACCCCGACCCCCCCACCGACCCCTTGTAGTAGATGAGATACTTAATTTTTATCAAAGGAAATTATTGAATTGTTTTATCAACTTGTTACTGTTTATGGCGGCGTCCGTAGCATCACAGTATTTCACGTTATATCAAATAATTGCCCAGCATCCTGATAGGTATCGTATCACCACATACTTGCTATTGCACACTTAAACTAGCATCAACAAGGAAGGTCTGATTTTATAGTTTGACCAATTTTATCATCCCGATATTTGCCCGAAGTTTTTTTTTCTCCAATTTATGAAAATCTGAAAACACAGTCCTTGAAATTTTTGCCAAATTTCCATAAGGTTCTGCGATATATATCAGGATCGTTTGATATCAGAATCGTGATAATGAATTGTTTGGACAATGTTAGCAACATCTTTAGGATCAACTCTTCCTGATGTTGGTGTCAAACCCTGCGACTACAGCACTAGTAGCAGTTAGAGGTACGTCCACTGAACCACCGTATCCCTGATGAGTTTTGCTAATATTATGTCGTTGATACTTCATCACTGAGTCTCTTGTTTTTACTTCGTCTGAGAAAAATACCTGGTGCAACTACATCGACTCGACAAACCTACAAGGTTAGGAGCCGATGATTGGATTATAAAAGAACATAAACAACCAATCAAACCAGCAGTAACATTTCATTTAGCGTTATTGGCCAATACTAGCGTAATATTGTTATCAGCTTTTCCTCTTTTTATGAATATCCAATAGCACGAGGTGTAGGTTTTACTAAATATGGAGAATCACATGAGGTTCTTGAGATGTTTAGCTCAGTTTTATGGACAAACAGCTGCGTCTGTCTGTAATGGTTGACATGGGAATACTAAATTAAGTGTTTGGATTAGATTAGATTATTAGATAACACCAACAAATGTTCACTAGAGCTGATAACATGATATCACTCTGTCCAGAAGAGGTCACTGATGAACAGTAGTGTCACCTGTACACTTGTGGTGCAGGTCTCCTTGACGGTGGTCTTCACCTCTTCAGCTCGACGGCCATTTCTGCTTCTTCTCATCAACATCGAGAAGCAGCTTTTCACTGATTCTCTGGAGTCGTGGTTTCCTCCGTAGGTAAACATCTGAAGGCTGTTTATTCATGAGCTCCAGCTCCAGTCTTCAGACTCATCTCAGGATGAGTGGGTGAATCCCTGGTGACAACGGAAGACGAGAACCAAGGCGACAAAGAACGTGTTTGTGCCGAGGGAATCCTTAGAGAGTCGAGTTTTCGGGGAACGCTGCGTCGCGGCGCGTTACGATTCAGTGAAACCCCGGAGTGGCTGCGACTTTGTTTAGCACAGTTAACGCATCGTTTTCAATCAAATGATAGAAATTGTTCAACAAGCTGAACGTCAATTTTACAAGCAACGATTGCCTGTTCTTAAAAATATACTTGAAGTTCTCCTGTGATGGAGAACCCTCTACAATCTGATGGTAGTTGATTGGTCCAATTTTTCAACCAATCTGAAAAAGAGCTGGATGAATGGGTGAAGCTGGTGGAGCGTAAACGTCAGGCGTCTTTGTCAATCGTATGGATATTGGAGTGTGTGAGGTGACATGATTATAGGGCACACACATATATTTACAGTATTTAAATGAGCGTGTGTGTGTGTGTGTGTGTGTGTGTGTGTGTAGTGCAGTACTTCAGAGAGAATTGCACCTTTTACTGTTTCTCCAGACCATTTACCTTTTAATCTGTTCCAATGCCTGTAGCTAAGAACTTTTGCCGAGATCCAATATCGTCAAGACATTTAATTTCTCACACTGATATTTCAAATTAAATGTCAGGACTCTATACGCAATTCCTGCAAGTTTCATTACAGGAGGAAATCCAATGATAATCTTACCAACGTTGCTTTTTTACGCTAGTATCTGGCCAATAATGTCGCTCGACTTTATTTACATCCGTAAATAAAAAAGTTATCATTTGTTGAATCGGTCGATTCTGTTTCTTCTTTTCGGGGGAAAATCCTCATCTCTACCTTTAAGCCTTTTGACATCCCTGCGCCAGAGGGCGCTGTTTGTGTCCAGTGACAATCCTACGTTAAATGCTACGAGAGTGGACACAGTAGATTCCAGTGAAGAAGAAGGATGTAGTAATGTCCTAAACACTGTGTTTGGTCACAGATTCCTTCTTGTTGTCAGTGCTGAACATAATGAAACAGTTTTATTTCGGCGAAAACTCACCTGGTCCTGAGGTACCACCACAGGTCTTAACCTGTACTTGTCCAAGGAACCTCGTTCTGGCTGTTATTAACAACGTCCACATGAAGGTCCTCGGTGTTAGCCCCACAGGATGAACATGTGAGAGTCATTTTTGAGGGTGAGGTTTTTTTCTGAAGCTCTGATGAACAGTGAACGGATGGAAGGGAACGTGGGTCTAATCCTCTTAGAGCTGCTGGAAGATAAACGGTTCCACCTTTTATTCCATTCATTGAGGTCACGGCCCAGGACCTCCTTCTCACTGCATTAATAGCTTCATTGACGCTTTCAAAAGAAAATGTGCCTGAAGTTTGTTGATTTGTTGCCGCGCTCGCTGTGGCCTTCAGACCTCAAAGAAAACTCAACATTTCAACCAATAACTAAGGATTTGGAGATTTACTACATGGTGAAACAATATATTGTGATACAGTGGGATATGTTACGCACAGCAATATATTAAGTAAATTTAAAACTGTAATACTCTTCAAGAAATATTTATTTTTAAAACATCTCATAAGACTAGTGAAAACAGGAGGTTCTTCAGTTGTCAGTCCTGCAGTCGTACTTCATTACCACACAGGTCCAGTTCCGTCCTGTCGTCGGTCCTGACCACAGGATGATGGAAGTCCAGGCCTGGATTTAAAGTCAGAAAACCCCCCATCTTGACCTACATTTCTGCTCAGGTTATTCTCAAACCTCTGGACCTTCTATTTTCCTCGTTTGTCTTGAGTGAAATGTTTCGTTAATGCTTGAACGTGTGCTGAAGAGATAATGGACCAAGTCAACAGAGGAGACGGCGCGGGAGAAGGAATAATGGATGTGGTGGAAGAGGACTTGGGGCTGGAACTGTAGAGGAGGCAGAAGAACGTGCGATACTCGAACTTGTTTATTAATCAGAGACAGCGGTGCAAATGTTCTGGGTTTAGTGTTTCACTGCCGGGTGATAAGATTCATGATGTCTTATATTAACTTTTTGCTTCGTCCAATAATAACCCGTAGCGATAAAGGACTAGAAATATTCATTTACTTTTACAAACCACTGTATGAACATGAGATTAATAAAATAAGCTGCAATGCTGCCATCTAGTGACTTCCACTTTAATATGCAGCCATTTATCTCCAAAACTATTCTTGGGCAGCACATCACTTGGTCAGACCCAGGTATTGCATGAGTTGTTTTTCATTGTTGGAGGCTATTTCTCGCAAATATAACGTAAAACGTTCAAGTCCAACTGCTGACCATCAAACAAAAAAAAAAACTCCCAAAAAGTCATGTAATGAAATATGTAAACAGCTGCCTGTTTAGTTGAAGATGCTAATACACTGGCAGGAATTGAAGAAAATTGGCTCTTTCTTAGTTTTCATAACCACCTGCTGCCACCTAGCGATAACTGTTTAATTATTCTTCCTGCCACACATTGAAAAATATGGAAAAATTATGCACTAGATAAAACTAATTAAGTGAAAATTTATAATTTTGCACGGAACACTAGTGCGCCACGACCCGGTGGTTGGGAGTCGCCCGTTGTTGGTAGCGCCCTGATTTATTGAGTCTTTAATGTCACGGAGGAAAAGTTTGAGAGGAACCCAGTGTCTCCTCATCCGCCTTGTGGCTGACAAATGACTTTGCAGG
Source organism: Paraplagusia blochii (assembly GCA_016785265.1). Classification (NCBI taxonomy): domain Eukaryota; kingdom Metazoa; phylum Chordata; class Actinopteri; order Pleuronectiformes; family Cynoglossidae; genus Paraplagusia; species Paraplagusia blochii. The sequence goes on from JAFBJS010000407.1 coordinate 483,432, forward strand.
GGGAAAACAAAAAGCAGCAGAAATTCAATCCCGGCCTCTGTCGACAGTCTCATTTGTCATCTTTTCAATATTGATGTCCATTATGTTTATGGATCATTCTCTGGCTCAGCTCACCCTGTCTGATCAGCCACTTGGGGCAGCGGCCCGTTGATAATGTCATTTTATATGATGGCTTTCATGGTTTAATTGTCAGCGTGGTCGTTTTTTAATGGCGCTCCCCGCGCTAGCCAAAGATTACATCTCGGATACGGGAGACTTCAAACTGTGTGCACCGCTAGCAACGTGATGCTGATGTAATGTGACTGCACCGTAGACTCTGCATCATCGTTGTCTACCGTTGGGCTCACGTTTATCGCTTCCTGTATTACCTTTCATGGTTCACATGTCGCTTACTGGAAAAAAACAAAAACCTCCCGCGGTACAATTAATCACGGCTGCCGATAGACGTAATTTTGTTTTGCTGCTTTGCTACAATTATCCAGTGGACTGTTACAGGGTCTTTAGGAACAGTCGATGCACTTGAGTCATTTAGTCTATTAAAATCCACACTCTCTCCGAGGCTACACCGCCCCGTGATGACGTCTCACGGAGCGGCGAGTCGGTCGAAAGGAAAAACATGGAGGGTAAGAGGATATTCTCAGTGTCTCCTCCCTCAGGCTGGACTGATACTGGATGTTTGTTGGTCATAAGGTTGGAGGCGACTGTAGATGTTCCTGATGTTCTGATGATGTCAAACCGGTTTAGACTGGTCTGCGGTGGAGGGAGTTTTTAAATAACAATTTGGAACAGAGGGACGTGTGTTTGGAATCAATGAAGAAGGAAATATTTTAAACCAACACCTGGAATATTGGGTTTGTAACTATGGCTGGATGTGTGTATTCCCTCAAAGGTTCCTTTAAATTTGATTTATTTTTTTGCCTTTCTCTATTTTGTCAATAGAGGTCACTAATTCCAAATGCTTACGTCCATGTACATGCAGTACAACACAGTGTTACTACAGTGTTACTTCATACATGATCCTTATGGAAGGGACTGGAATAGACTAGATTAGACTGGATTTGGTGGGACTGGAGTTGTCTCGATTCGACTAGACTACACTGGACTAGACTCGACTAGGCTAGGCTAGACTAGACTGGATTAGACTAGACAAGAGTCAACTTGATTAGACTGGACTGTACTCCACTAGACTAGACTAGACTGGACTCGACTGGTCTAGACTGGACTGGACTAGACTAGACTACACTAAACTGGACTGGACTCAACTCGACTTGACTGGGCTGTACTCCACTAGACTAGGCTAGGCTAAGCTAGACTAGACTACACTAGACTAGACTACACTGGACTATACTCCACTAGACTAGACTACACTGGACTCAACTGGTCTAGACTGGACTCGACTAGACTAGACTACACTAAACTGGACTGGACTCAACTCAACTCGACTTGATTGGGCTGTACTCCACTAGACTAGGCTAGGCTAAGCTAGACTAGACTAGACTGGACTATACTCTACTACACAAGACTAGACTCGACTCGACTCAACTTGACTAGACTGGACTGAGGGTCAGTCAGGGTTCTTAGACATGTCTCCAACCCCAGTTCTATCCTCCCAGATGAATCTTTATCTCCATGAAAACCAATCATGTCATAATGTTAATCAACTCAAACCAGTTCAGTCTGGTTCATCATCAGATCTTTGTTTCTTTTCAGTTCGATTTTTAAATCGAACAAAATCTTCTGAATTTAGTAGAAACATGTGGAAATGAAATGTCCTTGGACTGTCCCTGGTACCTGGTACCTGGTACACAAAGTAGTACTTTGTTCTGTATTTGGTACACAAATACAGGACTCGACGTCTACGTCGTCGTAGAGAAATTCTCGCCTGTGATTGTGAAGGCAGTGGAGCTGTTGGAGTGGGTGGTGTCGAGGACAACGATATGCAATTTCACACCATGTGAGAAATCAAGCAGGTGTTGTAGAATTATATAGTCTGTCTCTCACCTTCCCTCCCCCTACAGTTGAGGAGGGGGAGGACAGGGGGACACCTCCCTGTTGGTGGAGCTGAAAAAAATCAGCTTCACACCTGGTTAATTCAGTCTGTCCATGGTCCACTGGAGACATACAAACAACAAAGAGCTGTGGATGGAGGGAGGGACTAGTGTGATAATAACTAGAACAGTTTATGGTTTATGGACAGGTCTGGTTTGACGTGGTCTGAACCAAAGACGTTATATTGAGGTGGTTCTGTAGTTTGTCCATAATTAACTGGGGATTAATGACAAATGAAACCTGGCTTGTCTTCCATGGTTGACTTGTCTCTGTAATCCTCTGGTAAACACACGGAGATATTTGCTTTACGTAAACGTGTCTTTATTGATCTGTCGTAATTAACGTCCCTTAATGAAACACATGATTCACTGAAGATGAAACAATAACAACAGAAGGTCTTTGAGGCAAGATGCTGGTTTTACCAGGAAGAAAACTGTCTCACTGCTGGTACGGTGCTGCAGTAACTCAGCTGGTACTGAGTGAATGTCAGGAGAAATTTAATTTGACATTAATCTTCAACATTCACTGTGAAAAAATAATCCAATTTCACTGGATCAGTCTGAAAAATATCTAATAATTTAATAATAATAAACAAAAATAATAATAAGCTGTTGGAGAAGATCTTGGTGAGGATATCAGTGATGTCTAATCAGGAGATTATGTTAGATTAGAGTGGACCTTGATTAATGTCTTCAGGAGATGAAGGAGAACATTTTGAGTTCGTTCAAGAAGATTATACTATATTTGATTTCAGACACTTTTTTTCTGCTGCCGTGGCTCAACAATGGTTTGTAACCAGTGATGGTTGTGAACTCATCACTGCATCATTTTCCCATAGAACATACTTAACATTCCTTCTCCTCGGGTGGAACAGAACGCCGTGTTCTGACCCGATAAGAGTTTTCTGCTACGGATGGTGTGTGTGACCAAACTGTCTGTTTAGATTAATGTCAGAATCACAGGTTCCTGCTGCCTGGGCCGCTGGAGTGATATTTGGTTTTGTTGAACTCAGGTTTGATGATATCTACAGCGGAGACAGATGGTGGCGCCACAACTCCTGCAGCTCATTATTTTTAATTAGCTCCACCTTTTACCGTGTAGTAGAACAAACACGAGGCTGAGCTCTGGAAGTCTCCGTCCTCTGGCGCGTTCTTTCACTCAATTGTTGCGAGATGAAAATGTTTCCAGTCTGGACGTTGGTTCTGGTTCTAAGATGAAACAGGTGAATCTTCGCTCTAAGGTCGGCCGTGGCCCACGTTAACCGGACGTGGCAGGCGGCGGGCTCCCTGCCAGCGCAGTCTTGTCGTCTTGCCAGTCCTTTGACCTGACACTGAGGCTGTGAATGCGAAACGTACGTCTTACCACCTGACTGAAAGTGTTCAGCATTCACGGGACACAACCTTCCTGCCAACACCTGCAGCTTCAGGCGCTGCTTCAAAAGACAAAAAAAAAATGGAACGGCAAGATGTTTGAAAAGAGCTTAGCGTTCTCAGGAAGGAAAGTTTTCAATTTTCACAGGCTGCCTTAGGATTTCAGACACACAGGGAGGATGAATGAAGCTGACCCTACCTTAACAAAAACCCAAAGTCGGAGTCACGGCAACGAGCTTTGAGTCAAAGTCAAAAAGCAAAGTGAATTCCTTCGACTTTGACCTCAAAAACAGGTCCAAAGGCTCGACGGCAGGAAATCAGGTTAAGGAGTTCTTTCCGACATATTCAGCATGTCGTGTGGGATTACAATAAAAATAAAGTTTCCGAAGGGGAAATGAAAAAGGCAACACCTGGGGGATTCCACGGTGTCTGTGTCGGGTAGATTAAATATATGAAGTAAAGCAAGACGCCAGATCCAAACTCTTTGTCTTATTTTCTTAACTTGTCCTCGCAGGCCCTTGAAAATTACAAAAAGGGAAAAAAAATAATCGAGCCGGTCTGATTGAGAAAGAGCCCGGGGGATGAAGAGGAAGTAAAGTGTGCAGAGACTGAAGACGTCTTCTGCGATAGGAGAATACAAGCTGAGATTGGACAGATTGCCTTTTCTCCCTCTCTCCCCATTGGCGGCTCACGAGGCGTTATATGTGCTGACGCCGTCCCTAAGCCGTCATAAGCCCGACGCCACCGCCCGCCCCAAAACCGAAGAGTCACGGCACTTAGAGGGCGAGAAAATCAGCCAGATGAAATAAAAGAGGGACTCCAGAAAGATCAGAGGGGATTGGAGCCATAGATGAGACCCAGGCCCAGGGGGGAGTCTGGGGGAGAGAGAATGGACGGAGGATGAAGGGGTTTGGGAGGGATTACTCTTGGATGAATCCAAATGTAAATGCAAAGGTGGAGTTCTCTCAGTCGTCTTGTTCTCAAACAAGTGCACCATCAAGGCCCTGGTACGGTTTTTACTCCTGGTTATAAAGTATAGACATTTTTTAAGAGTGGCCATTGGTAAGAATCTGTCGATACGATACGATACGATACGTAGCTACAATGTCGATATAGAGAGTTATTTTTAGTTAAACTCCTAGCATAGTAAAAACTGAATTTTTTAGAAAAGAAAAAGAAAATCAACCAAGACCAGAATTAATTTACTGATATTTGGGAGGAAAAAAGTTGTTGTTGTTGTTGTTGTAAACTAAAGGTTGTGTTTTTTTGTTTTCCAGGTGAAGAAGGTTCGGCCGAGACAGGACAGAAGGAGACGTCCACCTGTGACATCTGTCAGTTTGGAGCTGAGTGTGATGTGGATGCAGAAGATGTTTGGTGAGTCTTCCATAACTGTCAAAGTCACTGTGCGCCCAGAAACCCTGCCCCCTACTGGTCACAGCCCCCTGAGAGGCTGTTTGGACCTTAGTGAACCTTCATGTAGATCATGCACCACTTGTTTCAGTGGAGACCAGACCAGTCCAGTGCAAGAAAATTGGCAGATCATTGTTATCATCCCGATATCTGCTAATTATGTCACTAGATGGCAGCATTGCAGCTCATTTATTCAATCTATGTTATTGGCCATGGGATTGTATGCAGGGCCAGGAACTACATACATGTGGGGGCGGGGTCTGTGTGGCTTCGGAATCGATAAATAAAGTGTTTAGATAATGTTTACAGTGGAAACCATGTGAAGATGAGACCAGGAGAAGCTCTGACCTGAATCTGAGTCCAGCAGAGACCAAGTTAAATCCATCAATTCAACCATTTATTACACAGACAAACACAGGCAATATGTTTCAGCCCCCCTCCCCTCGGCCCCCTCCCTCTCTGGCATTAGCCGGAACAAGCAGCGGTGGAACAACATCCTCAGGGCGACACAATAAACATGTGGCTACACAAACCTAATTAGGAGGAGGCTCAAATGGTGGCCTGTTCTCCAGCTCTGGACGAGATGAGTGAGTTATTGTCCCTGGGCAGAGCAGCAGAGACATGGCAGGTTTGGAGAGCGAACAGATCGGAACGGAACGCTCCGGATCGTCTGGTTTACAGCAACACGAATACAGTGGCCATGAGAAATCCCAGATGCCCCACATGAGAACTGCCCTGGGAGGACGACTCTGTCAAACTGCCCCCTGTAATGGAGGATAATGTGCCCTGGTGGGCAGTAACCGTGATGCTAAGCAGCAGATTTACGACGCGAACCGAGACTTTTTTTTTCTAAATGCCAAACAGCTGGAGTCAACCCACTTCTACAAATGCACCTTAATGCACTTCAGAACACACCCACTGGTGGATTTATGAGGTATTACCCTATAAATCCCCCCCAGAGTTCCCCAGAGGAGAGTCTCACTGTCCAAACAGGACAATCTCATTGGTGTCCACGTGAAAACAGAAATCATTAGCTTCTACTGTCCCTCAGTGGACAGGTCATAAAACAGTGTGAGTGACATGGACGGGGGAAGGGAGGGGTGCAAAGAGTTTGGGGCGGGGTTCTCAATCAAAACACTCTAAACGAGAAATGGACGATAAATATTTCAGAATCAGTTTCATCTTCCATCATCCATCCTTCTTTGTCCATTTATCTGTATTTATGGTAGACCTGGTAAAACTACGGCCCGGGGACCAAATATGGACCTTTGGCCCTCCAAACCTGTCTAATTTATGCTTTTGTTTTTATTTTCATTCTCTCCTGCCTTTTTCTTGTAATGGCAGCATATCTTCAAAAGATAAAAAGGTGTATAAATCATTTATTCATGCTGCCTCCAGCAGGGGGCCCCCTTGCAAGAGCTATCCAGGTGAAGTTCGACACAAACTCCAAAAAATCATCTGGTTCCGTGGCCGTAGTTTGCCTGATTTATAGCTTGAGGTGCGTGTACTGTTTTTAACGTTGTTGAAAATATCACTAACTAAAATACTTTTTGCTGTGATTTCCTTGAATAACCTTTAGGGGTCAGTCCTGTTCCTGGTTGTCCTCAGTGATCCACCAAACTGATGTTCTCCTGAATTATTCAGGTTTACAAATAAACAGCAGGTGGTGAGAAGAAATGTGGCCCGTTGTGCAGGAAGCAGAAATGGGTCAGTGTTATTCTAGACACACCAGAAAGATCTGCCGACCACAGTCGGAGCTTTAGCGTCTGCTCTCCTCTGGGTTTGTTGTTTTCCAGTTCATTCATTCGTCTTCCGCCGCTTCACCGCCACAGGATAAGCTAGGGAAGGGGGAGGCGAGGGAGTTGAATCCCAGCATTCAGGGATACGACTCAACAGTTCACCTGTGAATCACATGGTCCAGGACGACCAATCATCCACATCTACATTCACACTTCAGAGGATTTAGCGTGAACGGTTTCCGGTGTCGTCCTGGTTCCGAACAGTGGGGGGAAAAAACTAGATAAAGAATATAATCAACAAGCTGGCAGCCACTGAGCCATTCCTTTACCGTAAAATACCCGGTAGATTCTTATGACATCATCAATGACATCAGAGTGATAGCATGAAATAAAAAATATTAATTTGGGATTTTGATTATCTCATTTTCTGAAGCAACAGCTCAATATAAGGTGTTTGTAAAACCTAATATTAAACAGCTCTAATAAAAATGTTTGTAAGAAAAACTAGGAATTTAACCAACAACCTGGTGACGGTCACGTTCAACACAGTTTGACGCCAAATTTAGAAATGAAATCCAGTCGACTGAGACGTTCCTACCGTAAAACACCCAGTAGCTGCTCATGACATCATCGATGACATCAGAAAATGTTAAAAAAAACACTTCAATATGACACATTGACACAGACCGTTTACTGAGCCCCGCCCCCCTCGTAGCCCCCCCCCAGCCCTCGGACAAAAAAGAGCAGTTTAGCCTTTGAAGATCAATAGCGTGTCAGCAGAACCCATTTGGATCCATTTGCGGCGTAAACTGTAATCACCGACAGAAGAGCAGGCTTTCACAGACGTCAATAGCGCCAACCAGTGTTGATAGAATTAAGGCGGAGAAGTGAATGTGAGCTGATGGTAGAACGGCCGACGGGCGGGTAAACACTGGGTTCACACCTGCTGGGGGGGTAGGGGGTGGGGGCTTATGGCCCTATTATGGGGCAGACCGAGGAGGGTAAGTGGCAGGATGATGGGGGCTGTTATCCTGTGGTCATGGGGTTGAGGAGGTCACAGGAGGAAATCCATGAATCTATACCATAGGACAGTGTGTGTGTGTGTGTGTGTGTGTGTGTGCGTGTGTGTGTGAGTGTGAGTGTGTGTGTGTGTGTGTGTGTGTTACCCTTTAAATAGTACTGTGGATGGAACAGTGCTGGAGGATGATGAGGGTTCTGGTTCTAATAAGGCAAAACCTCAGGCTTTCACTGGTCTACCTGAACCGGATGTGAGGGCCCCTGGTGGTGGTGAAGTGTACAACAGTCAAATGTAGCAATCCATACAATTTTCTTGTGTCACCAACTTGCATACATGCTTAATATAAAAAAAATATATACATATATATAATAACATTTTCATTTTTTACTTCCATTTGTCTTCACTTCCTGTTGTCTTTTCTTGGTTTTCTCTGCGTCGCCATCTACCTGTTCTTTCTTAGCGGAAAAATTTCACCGCGTCTTTTATTGAAGAGAAAAAGAACAAGAACAGTTCTGTTGCTCATATTTCGTACACAACACGTGGACGATTAGCTGACGTGGTCGTAGCTCCTGCTGCTGCTCGTACGTGCACGTGCACACACAGGCACGTGTTCTTCCAAGTGTTTACATGCGTTAAATGTTGGGAGCAGCAGACACTAGGGGGAGCCGGGGGGAGGACTAATCAATAAGACACATCCTGCTCAGACCATGTCCTCATGAGTCCTGTAAACATACACACTGACACACACAGAGTCCCATGTCACTTCCTGTCTTCCCTTCAGAATAAGGTGAGATAAAAACAAACGTAAAGAGTAGACATGTGCACGTTCACGTGCACGACTCTGATGCACATGTTAGTGTGTGTGTGTGTGTGTGTGTGTGCAGGATGTGTTGACGCAGTGCAGTCTGCTGCTGTTATGGAGAAAGTGAGAGGCTCATTAAAAATGGATGGAGTCCAGACGTCAGGCAGCGACTAACAGCTCCCCCTGGAGACAGCTATGAGCGTATGCACGTGTGTCTGTGTGTGCGAGTTCGTCTTTAATCGTCCGTCCGTGTGTGTGTTCAGGTGGTATACATTAGTCTAGATGATTGATTATTGGATGGTCTCTTCCCAATCTGTTCTTCTTTACATACTTATGATAACATCGCCTTTCCGACTTTCCAACCTTCGTAATTGTTTTTTTTCTTCTGACAATCGGATAACGCAATATCTGGGTTTTGCAAAGTAATTTGTGATGTAAATTATTTTTTGGGAAAAACGGATGTATAATAAAGTGTGTCACTAGATGGCAGCATTGCAACTAATTTAATTTATTTCATACTCATGCAGATGAATAAATACTTATAGTGTTTATTGGTGTTGGTTGATATGATATGAACCAATATTGACTGGTCTGTGATATTAGCGGAGAGTCTACCCCAGGTGGGGGCAGACTATTTGACCCGTGGGCCACAAATGGTCCTAACATTGGACACGAGGGTCATGTCAGGGGCAGAGAGATGAATGTTTTTGTCTTTTCTACACCAATTGTAGGGAAAAAGCATATATTGCAGAAAACGTACAGGAATTCCAGGTTTGGCCTGATTACAGAGTGGAATGGGCCACATCCAGCCCCCGGGCCTTAGTTTGCTAATACCTGGTCTCTCTCCATCTTGGAAACCAATACTTGTTCATGTTGAAATGGGACAAAGTCTGAGAGAAAAAGAGACACAGATGTGGACCAGGTAGAGTCCAGTAGCAGGAGTCCACTGGACCACTGAACCACTGGTTCCTCTGGTTGCTGGTCCAACAGACCAGGATCAGCTCCGACTCCTTCTCCTTCCCAACAATCCTGCTCTGCTGATCCTTCATTACAGCAGCTCAGCTCCGTCACACGCGGCTGCTCAGCCTTTCGGTCCACGTCAGTGTCGGCCTGATGACCAGGAGAGTGTAGCTGCCTGGTGTTGCTGCTCTTGTGAGGACATGAGCAGTGCCCCCGGTGGTGTGTTTATGCAAATGCAGTTGTGAGGAAATTGAAAGTTCTGTGAGATTTTTACGGCGGAAGCAAAAAAGAGAGTTTTAATAGAGTCCTAATGACACTGCATGGATGAGGGATGATGATGTGAATCTGAATACAGTAGCTGTAATTCTCCAACAATCCAGCAGGTGGTGCGTCTTCGTAACTCACCAAAGTTGTACTTTGTGAGATTTTTATCGGCGCCTCATGGTTTGGAAAATTCTGTCCTTATTTCATTATGTTATTGGAGTTTTATCAGAATATAAACGTTGGTGGGGCGAGGCCCGAGAGGAGGTCGACAAGTAGCTGTGCTGTTTTATATTGTTTTATTTCAATAATTAATGTTGGTTCCATTCTCTACAACCTTCAACACAATATAACAAAACCCTTTTCTGGACTTCCCTCACACACTGTAGTGTTCTGTAAGTCACGCTCCACCTGCCGACATCACCTCCATCTTCTATTTTACTGTGGCTGAAAATGGTCTCAAATCCAGAGGGAGGAGATAAGGTGGAAATGGAAGTCGACCGTGTATTGTCTCTGAAGGCTGATTGGGTGCAGGGGGGTTGCGGGGCAGGTGGCGCTCTTCCTCCCATTAGAGCAGAATTAATTGCTTCCTGCTTTTGTACATCTTCATCTTTTGTCAGTCGGCGTTGACTCCACACGTCAAAGTGGAGACATCGCTGTTTTGTTTTGTGTTTTTTTTTTTTGTCTGACTTTTAATCTGTGAATGAGCAGCTCTTTGTTCCGTCGGCTTTTCATTCATATTTCAGCTCCTGTTTGTTTCACATCTCGACACAGATAATAAATAAAAGAGCTCTCCTCCTGTGCTGATGCCATTTCTCCTCCTCCTCCTCCTCCTCCTCCTCCTTCTCCCCCCAGGTGTGTGTGCAACATCGACTGCTCCCACATCAGCTTCAACCCGGTGTGTGCCTCGGACGGCCGTTCCTATGACAACCCCTGCCAGGTGAAGGAGGCGTCCTGTCAGAAACAGGAGCGCATCGAGGTCAAGTACCTGGGCCACTGCCAAGGTTGGACCCCAGACACACACACTCGCACACACACCCTGACACACACAGCCGTACACAACTGAGGAGTCAGACTCCCCGTCAGAAGGAGCAGGTGTTCACTGTAGGTGGAGGAGAGGCCACCAGACCAACACAGACCAACACAGACCAACACTGTAATAGTCAGTGGTTGGGTGTCAGCTTAATCCACAACCACTGACGTCTGTACAGGGATTATTTTACTGAACAGTTGGTAATCCCTGCTTTCTGGTTCACTGCAGTTTATTAGAGTGCAACATCAGTCAGTCAGACAGTCAGTTAGTGAACCAGTCAAACAATCCATCAGTCAGACAGTCAGTCAGTTGGTCAGTCAGACAGTCAGTCAGTTGGTCATTCAATAAGTCAGTTAGTGAACCAGTCAGTCAGTCAATCAGCCAATAAGTCAATCAGTCAGTCAGTCAATCAGTCAGTTGATAAATCAGTCAGTCAGTTATGCTGACTTCCATCCATTCATTCATCTTCACCCTCCTCAGACCTGGTCTCCACCACTGACACCCAAATCACACCGCCCCATTCTTCCTGTGGGTGTGGAGCCCAGTGGAAGTCATGCCGATAATGTCCAATAATATCGGCCGTCCAATATTATGGGACATCCGTTGTTTAATCCACTGAACCGACTTGCACCGTCAGTCCACCAGGTGGAGGCAAAGGCAACATGTGAAGAGGTCCAAGGAGGTCTGTTCAGATCCATGTAGAAATGAATTGACCTTTTATTGACTCCATGGCCAACACTGACTAAAGGGTAGAAGAAGGTGAGGTCCAAGTCATCATCACTTTCATCATCTCTTCTTCTACTCAAGGTCAACAGGTTTTTCCAAAGTTCAGTCATGGCAGATTCTGACGACTTAACTGACAAAAAAACGTCCTCCGTTGAGGAAATGTCCAGGTTTTTCAGTCTTCAAGTCCAGTTTGTGAAAACGGAGCAGACTTGGATGAAGGAGGATCTTCATCCACTGATTTTGGTGATAATTCAGGGAGAAGAATGAGACAGTAATAAAGACAAGTCCACTTCCTCCATGAATCTGAGAAAGACTTTCACTTTCTCACGTCGGGGAAATAAATTCACCGACTGCTGAGGAAATAATCTGGTGTTTGATAATTTGATGAGGATGGAGGGAGGTGTTCTGAGCATTAATCCCACTGATTTCTCCTGCTCCCTCTCTTTAATACATCACAGGGGGCGCTCTGTGACTACTGAAGTGAGCGCCTCACATTTATATGCATTAGGGCGATGGGTGCACACACAGACTGAGTCCTTCATTACCTTCACCATTTGCATTCAGTTGTCTGTGGACACTCTAATGGAGGCTAATGTTTGACCCTGTGTCCCTGTGTGTCCCTGTCCTCCACAGGTGACATCTTACCTGAGAACAAAGGAGGCAACGGACACTTTGCTCACACCGATGTCACAGGTGAGTCCCAGGTTTTCAGCCTAAGGATTTAACTTTTACTGTATAAAAGGGTTAGGATGTCTGATAATATCGGCCGACCCAGTGGCTTATCGGAGAAGTGACCAGGCAGCGTTCTCATTGGTTGGTGCGTCTGTAGTTCCCCCGGACCATAATCCCTGTGTACCTGAGTCAGCACTTTCTAAATATACCCACAGATACCTTTAATAATCCATTTCTATGCACGGCCGCGGCCGCTCTGTCACCGCATTGACTATTCATGAATATGTGTTTGTGAACAAAACAGAGAAAAATGAGGAAGCACGGAACGGGCTCGGCCCGGGACACTACATTCCCTGTCCAGACGACTACAAGAACTACTGCGTCCACGGAGTGTGTGAGTTCCCCAGCCTCCTGGCCAAGCCCTCCTGCAGGTAACACACACGTTTGGATTATACGTCCTTCATATTATGTTTGTAGATAATATTATACTTTTTCAACAGATGAGGTTGGATTTGAACAACATCCAGTCATTCATCCATTCTTTACGTACATAACGTTTTCTCAATATTTAAAAATCTTAATATTTTATCTTGTTTGTCAAACCAGCCACAGAGAGATTAAAATGTTTCTCTCTCGTTTGTCTTTTTTCTTCCGAGCCAATTTCCATTTTCTGTAAATTATGCATATTCTATGTAGTTCCCATACTCGCCTCTAGGGGTCCAGTCACCCCTGGTTGGGAAGGATAGTGGTATTGTTATATAAAAGTCTAAATGTTATGTAAGTTGTTTGTTATTCCTCAGTAACAGGTCAATGTTGGATGCCGTGTTCCTATTGGCTGTCAGGTCGGCCAATAGAAACACAGCCTTACTTGATTGGCAGCTGTAAACACAGCAGCGCCATCTGTGGCTATGATCATTAACGTGTTGTTCCCGAAGTGGCCACTAGGTTTGGTTTAACGGTGGATTTATTCAGACTTGACAGGGAAATAGAATCCATATTCCAGTCCACGGTTTGGTTCTCAGTTTGAACGTTTGTCTTTCCATCTGCAGTACCTGCTCTGTACTGTATGTGCCACTGTTGCTGCTGCAACTACACTTGAAAGATCCACACTCGTTAAATCCATTGTGACTGAACGACGTACTGCAGTACATTAGTACAGCAGTACTTCAGTATCTCTGCTGTCTCATCCCAGTTCAGCAGCCCTGTACTGTAGCAGTGTCATGTCATGTACTGTGATGTGGGTTTTTCATTCCAAAGATCTCTGCTGCCACCCTGTGGTGGTGAGAGGAACTGCCTGTGTCCACATGAGGGTGTGTATATGCATGTGTGCAACAGCGTGAAAAACAGAATAACCCTCTCTCCCCCTACAGGAGTGTTCTGCTCATGTCACGCACTGTCAGGTCACACAGAAAAAGACACTCGCTGTGTGTGTGTTCGCTGGTATAAGTACACTTGTGGGGACATTCCCAGGATTCATTGCTACCACTTCATGTAGATGTTGCTGAGGAGTAATCTCCCCACCAACAGGAGGTGCAGCTCAAGGAGAGAGACAGAGAGAGCGCTAAGATATATCCACAGACATCCATCTCATGTTTTTTATTACCCTCTGTGTGTCGACCAATCAGAAATGTTCTTTGCAGCACAAAGATGCTGATAAGCAACTGATTATCATTGGCAGTCGTGGAGCCGCTCTAGTGGCCAGAAGATGAAAGGGATGTTATTATTTTTATAGTTCATCACTTGTTGGAAAAGATTCTCAGTCCTCCAGGTCTTGGTCAACAGTTCTAACTCTTAGTGGAAGGTGTTTCAGGTCCCTCTTGTTGAATGGACCTGAAGACACCTGTGAAATGTGTTAACGGTTGTTAGAAGGGCTTTGTGGGGTCTTGGTATGTACTTGTGGGTGATAAGTTGAGTCTGGGACCTCTTCTGTTGAGGGATGGCTTCTTTTCCCCCTGAATGAAATCAACTGTCTTCCCTGACCAAGAATCGTCCTCTGAGGAGTATTTTGTAGGTGGACCGCTGAGAAGTTGTCCTTCCTGTGTCGGACCTTGTGCCTATGTAGTGGTTGTTTGGTCTCCTCAATGTAAAGGTCTGTACACTTTTCACAACACAGAAGGGCGTATACCACGGTGTCCAGCTTGTGTCTTGGAATTTTGTCTTGGGGATGGACCACCAAGTAACACTTCTTGGAGGAGTTAAGATGTTCCATTCCTCAACTGAGAATCTTGTCCAGTGGGTTTGTTCTTGACAAGTATAACTACCACAATTCCCTCTTACAACAACCAGAAACACTTCCCCTTGCTATTAGCCTCCCTCCGTGCCGGACTGTTATAACTGGGATAACCACGTCTTGACGGATGTCCTGATCAGTCCCTCCTCCCTCATCTTGCTTCTATTTTTGCTGTTAATTGTCTGTCCTGTGTCCCCTGTCTCACCCCTCTCCTGTCTCTCTCTCTCTGTGGCCTCAGTTGTCACTCAGGGTTCCAGGGCCCCCAGTGTGACATCAAGGAGTACAACGTCCTGTACGTGGTTCCCGGCTCTGGTAAACTGCACTACGTCCTGATCGCCTCCATCATCGGTGCCCTCCAGGTGGTCATCATCTGCGTGGTGGTGCTCTGCATCACCAGGTGAGTCGTGCTCCTCCTGTGCGTTCCACGTGTTTTAAAGGGCACATGGGAGGCCGCCGTGCTCCGGCGCCTGCAGGGGAGCTGCTGAGTAATCACCTTGGCGGGCGGGGTGGGGTGGGAACACTTGTTTCCAACGGGCACTGTGGTTGAAAGAACAGCCTACACCAACAGACGCAGTTTTTTCAGACGTACGAAATTCATGACTCTCAATAAAGAATAAAAAAAAATCCATTCAGCAGTGAAACAAACGAGCAGCCAACAGAGAGACGCAGGAAATTACAGCAGTGAATAACGGTCGGAGTTGACTTTATGTGTCCAGCATGCTGTTAGGCAATATTAATTTTAATGATCAACATAAATCCACAAATATTACACGCGTACACGGTAAAACACATGGTACTAAGGGAGTAAATGAAAGAAAAGAGAAAAGTCATCTGGTCCAGAGCTAAATCACTCAAGGACTGACTATGACATAGTAGATGGATCTGATATATAGCGATGGTAGTTAGAGATGCTTCAAATTAACTTTTTTTAACGATAATCATAATTCGGATATGTTTTTCTTGATTTTCCTATTCCGATATCAACCCATACCAATGTAGTCCTGGTAGTATTTATTTATATATCTGTGCAAACCACTTTGACATATATTAATTAGCTGCAATGCTGCCATCTAGTGACTTTCACTGTAACATACAAACTGTAAATATACAAACTTTTGAAGACATTTTTTAAAACCCAGTCATAACATTTTTAGGGTTTTTCATTGTCATAGGAAAAAGTTAACATGGATTCCTACAGATATTACATAATATTTCAATATTATGTAATAATACAGTATTACATTATATTGTAATATATTATTGGACACTCCTAGTATGTGTCTAAGGTACTGGGCTTTCTACAAAGTTATATCACGATATCTCGCTGCTGGTATCGTGATATGAATTGTATCACAAACTTGCCATTTAATTCAGATAGTTTTACTGTAATATAAAAACTCTAGTCAAGCGTATGGTATCGCAACGTATCGTATTTTATTGTGTTGATGTTGCTGTAACGCGATACGTAACGCAACATCAGATTCTTCACTCTGACAATTTTAGTTTTTTATTGCAAAAAGTCCTTGTGTCTCTGGTACTCGATGTATCGTGACACTTTTTCTAACCTGTCTCTCTCTCTCTCTCTGCACAGGAAGTGCCCACGCACCAACAGGATCCACAGACAGAAGCAGAACAACATCCACTTCAGTTCTGAGAACACCATGCGGGCCTCTACTCGACTGATCTGAGACCCAAACCTGCGGGACGGCGAGGACGTAGCGTTCCGACGTTCTCCTCCACGTAGCCCCCGCTCTAAAATCGACAAATCCAAACTGCTCCCCTTAGGTCCAGGTCCCCTCCCCCGCTGAACTGGAAGAACGCCCAGGGAGGACCGGGGTCGGACAAACAGAGGTGCAGTGCCACATGGTGGCGACATCCTACCTTGGAGTAATGTTCATATCAGTCGCCCTCCTGTGTCCAGATTGTCTCCTTGCACCTTGTCACTTAACGCCCACTTCCAGGTTTTTCTTGAAAAACTGAACCATGAGGTGTTAGGGGGCGCTGAAGATACTGAATGTGAGCGTGTGTGTGTGTGTGTGTGTGTGTGTGTGTGTTTTAGATGTGCGAGCTTTGCTAGAGACAACCTCGCCACCGTCCGTCGTTTGTAGATGAGGTGTTACAGCAAATCAGGGTAGAGCAGAGCAGGGTCGGGGGGAGGGGCGGGTGTAGAATCGTGGGCGTGTCCGGGGGGGGCTACACGTGATGCCTTGCACCTTGTGTTATAGGAGACCTTTGACAGAGGGCACAAAGTTACTACGGAGCGCTCTGATTGGTTGTGACGATGACATCAGCTACTGTACTTGGGTTCTATTTCCAATAGTTATTACTATGTTGTCTTGATGGGGTCATTTTTCTGTAAATGTAAATAAATAATTTATATCACAAAGTGTAAAACGCTGCGTCCGTCTGTCTGTCTGTCGGAAATGTAGCCGCGACTCGGTCGTCTGCTTCGTAACGTTAAACCTCCAAGACAATATTTTTCGCTGAACATATACCTGAATATCTCTTTGCTCTGATACAGACCTCACATCTGGTTTTAATATAGGATCACAACCAATGAGCATACCGCGACCTACTGTCTTACCTTGTGTAATGTCTTGGTATAACCAGTGACTTTTTGAGATAACGCCACCTACTGTCCCATCCTGTGTATTGCCATGGTATGGTCAGTGAAATACCAACACCTGCTGTACAAGGGTGTGTAGTGTCATGGTACGACCGGTGACTTTTTGGTGTAACGCCCCCTACTGTACTATCATGTGTACTGTAATGGTATGACCAGTGACTGTTTGATCTAACGCCCCCTACTGTGCTATCACGGTATCTTTCTTGGTAGGACCAGTGACTATTTTATATAACAACATCTACTGTTCTAGGTTGCATTAGGTGACTTTTTGATATAACGCCACCTAGAGTTTTATAATGTGTAGTGTCATGATATGACCCATGACTTTTTGTTTGTAAATTATTAATATTAGTAATTCAACAATGAATGATATTTTTGTTTCCACCTCCACTGTCGACCTCAGTGAGTGGGGATTGGGCAGCAGACTATCTGCTCTGCTCGGCTTTGCCGACCGCCACTTCCCATCTGTGTGTCTGCCCAGCTGACCCAGTCAGTGTAATCCTCCCCGTTTCCTGTTTTGTCCTGTTGGTCGGGAGTTCAAATCCAGCAGACCCAAGGACGAGGAGGAGCAGGAAGGAAGTCTCTGTGAACGTCTGTGAGTATCTGCTCCCACCTGCAGGGGAGACCAGTGTGGAATTCCGTTCTGAGGGACCGGACCATCAGCTGCTGCATGTTACTCTTCAGTCGTCCTCTCCAGAGTCGAGGTGGAGACACAGCCAGTCCCAGCAGTCATCCTGGGGACAGGAGATGGGTGGGACTGACTTTGGACAGAATTCCCATTCATTACTGGGAACTGAGGCAAACAGACTTTTAACTAAGGGTGTAAAGTAATGGAGAAAATAATACTACAACAATACTACACAATAATACTATGAAACTATAGAATTGTGATTTTTCACTTTATCGATATCTTCTTAAACTTAAACCTTAAAGGTAAGAAAAGTCGAAAGACCACAAACAAAAATCTGAAAAGTTATGTCTCCGAAACTATGGCGTCCACTTGCTCCCAGTGTCTGTGCAGAGCTGCCCTTGAACGCATCAGCTCTCCAGCAGGAGGACATATATGGACGGACAGATAGGCCATCTTCTGTTGCCGTGAGTGAAACCTGACACCGATCTTCTAAGAATCTTTTCTTCTGATGAGGACAGGTTCTGACACGCTGCATTGTTAAAGTCTAACGCAAATCCAGAGGGTGAAGGTGAGGGAACCTCAGCTTCACTGAATCACAACAGGAGACCAGGGTGGTCTGTGGTCCGAGGCAATCCATCAATGTCCTCTCTGTCTCCTACCTGGTAGCTCCATCTCTAGGATCATTCTTCTACCAACGTTTATCCACTGTCCTCCTTCTGAACATGTCCAAACCATCTCAATCTGTCTTCTCTTCTCTCCTCCAAACCTTGAAAACCTTTTCTTGACTTGAACCAATTTTTACGTCAGATGCTTTTCCATATGTAACCCTCACCGTTTGTCCTGTTTTGGGATGGACATTTAAGAACATTGACCTGTGCTCCTAGTGGCTGGTTTATGAATAACAATTTGGAGGACGACAAATTCACATTCCTGAATGTGGACAACTAGAATAAACCTTGTAAATGTCAGTATTTGAGTTTATTTTCCAAACTGTTTGTCGTTCCATTTTACATTGAACTCCAACAAGTGAACGCTTGTTTGTTTTGTTCTGTATAATTAGCAGAGCAGACGCTACAACCCAACATTAGTCTTCAGAACATGGTAGTTTGTCAAGAACCAGTGTGTTTCACCACACACTTTCACATCCACGGTACGAACTACAACTTATTGTGTGTTAAGATTCTGGTTCTGGTCCTCAGTGGGTCCTGGTCCTGGTCCAGTCCTCACTTTGTCCCAAACCAGATCCACTTTGTCTTCAGAGTGGTTTCAATCATTTCAACCCAGAACCAGCTCCGCCCAACATTGGACCCAGTTCTGGAGGACAAAAGTGAAACCTTTTCTCACTTCCCTGTTCTTGTCATTGCTGCTAAGGCTTCTGGGAAATATCTGAGTTTCTGGTGATGAGGTGAACACACACGCAGGCACGTGATTCACACTCAGGTGTGTGTGTGTGTGTGTGTGTGTGTGTGTGTCCGTCCCTTTCAAATCAAACAAATTCAAAAACTTGTTCAACAACAACAACCGACAGCTACAGTCGTACGACACCAGCCCAGCAGGCCAACGGTCACGGCGATGCCACACCCACCTATTCATCCATTACCTGGTTCCATTTCCCAAGATGCAATGCTTTCGTGTTTTGACATGTTTGTTGAAATTATGTCATAAAGGAATGAGTTCTTCCCAGAGTCAGAATCAACGGGTCGACGCTCACTTCCTGGTGACACTTAAGCCTGTCTAAAAAACATGCAGTTACATCTTTGACCTGCAGAGGGCAAACTTCTCCATGTTGACCTGAGGTAAATTTTTACCAAGAACTTTCCTTTCATTCAGTGAAACTTTCACCTCTGGAAAAACAGGTTGAAAAAAATGAAGATTTGTTATGCTCTTAGAAAAAAAATAAAATTTCAAGTTTTACTGCCTCTAAGAAGGAACTTATTTTATTTTGGTGAATGGAACAAAATCTTCCTGTTCTGAATTTCTGTTCATTTTATTTCCCTTCTTGATGACAATTGATTTATTATTAATGTATCCAATGTCAGGACTTTTATTTTATTCAGGTTCAGTTCAAAGTCATATTTTAATTTTAATGATAATTGTCAGAAACATTTCCTTCGGTGTTTCTGTTTTTTGTCTTCATTTCCTTTTTCTGTTTTTTGGTTTTGGTTTCAGCCGTGAATTGAAATTCTGGTGTATCTCCAGTAAAAACTGCAAGTCATGGCCTCCTGATGTCAAATCCTCCAGACTCTCCTTTTCGATCCAAACATTGAAGAATGAGACAAAAGCATCAGAAGTGAAGACGGAAGACGGACAGGAAGTATGGACTCTCAGTCCCGGAGGTGAAAGTGGGAAAAGTAAAGTTCAAGGGCCTGGAATGGGAGGTCGCACTTTCATGTTGACACGGTGTTCGTTTCCATGGAGACGGTGACACAGCAGAGCCCAGACAGGTGTTTGCTGTAACACAGCGGCATTGATCTGGACCAAGGTGTGGACATGATCACATCCTGGACCGAAGGATCTTCTAATAAGAGCTTGGAGAGCAGACATGGGCAAACTATGGCCCACGGGCCGGTTGTGGACCATTCGGCTTTTTAATCTGGACTGCTACACTTGTCCAGATTATGTTTCACTTTTATCTTTTCCCTGCAATTCCTGCATTTCTCCAGTAGAGGGAAAAGAAAACTTTTATGAATGACTTTGTTACAAAAACCTTTCTATCTCTCTGTTCCTGGACCTGTGGCCCCTGACAAAGTCTAGGACCCATCGTGGCCCACGGGTCATATGTTTGTTCATGGTTGTTTCAGAACATGAAGGACCTGGACCAGACACCACCTTGTGAACCTTTTCTGCTGATGGTTCTTCTTTGACTTCCAGTCTGAAATTGTGGTTTAGCTGCAAGAACCAAAGAACCAAGCCAGTGTCCAGGCCGTCAAACACAGGTGTGGATTCAGAGGCTGGTTCTCCTTCCAGTCCGACAGATTTTTTTCCCTCAGGAACTGAACGCTACCATCCAGACACCGTGGTCGCTCCACGCTCAACGCTGTCAACGTGTGTTTAAAGGGGTGAAAGAGATGATTGTTGTGACCACAAAGAGAAGATTTACAGCAGGGAGACACAGAGCGGAGCTGGGGCTCCAGGCTGGGGGCAAAACATCACTGCATTGTTGAAACAGGGATTTCCACGTTTCCACGCACGGCGCCCCATACCGTGACACACAGCTCCAAAACAAGGGGGCGGGGGCAGGGGGGTGCACGCCCAGGTCTATGCTGACATGCAGGAAATCTCAGCCGTACCAGTCTGTATCTCCACAAACCTTCATCCCTACACAGTCACAGTTACAGTCAGTGGGTTCAAACCCTGGGTCGCAGACCAACATTGGTCCACGGGTCCATTAGAACTACCTACATCCTTCATGTTCATTAAAGATCTGCTTGAAAAAGTTTCTCAGCTCAGAGTCAGTCACACAGAGGCTGCTAATAAAGTTGATACACGTATTACAATATTTACAAATTTCCTTTTCGGAAACGTGGAAACCAGAGAATTGTTGCGACATCAGTCCGTTCCAATCGAAGCATCAATGTTGAGCCTGTTGCTGTGTGTCCGTGTTGACAGTCACTGTATTTTACTCTCCTTAAGGTCTGGTTCAATGCATTTCACACTTTATCACTTGGTATTACATTGACATGTACCACCACAGGTGGGACATGACGTCCTCGTCTCAGGGTGGAGACAAAAAAAAAGTTTGAGTTTTAATTTATATTATCATTATACTTCTGCCTTTTCCTTGCAGTACTGTACACCCCGCCCCCAAGAGTTGATGTCAACAAGAGTATTAGATATTTACAAGAGTATTAGCATTTAAATTTTATACAAGAATTTTACATACATTTATCATAGTAACGACTGCTCCATCTTTCTGCTCTGAACTTGGCCCCATGTCCAATTTTTGGCCCTCGAGTCGAGAAGTTTGCCCATGTTGCTCTACACTAACCTGTGTTGCACAGAACTCTCTTTTGCACAACTTGGAATCTAACACCTACGTAACACTCAGCTCTTCTATTTGAAGGTTCAACGATGAGACGAACTTTTTCACGTCTTTCGACCTCGGTAGCTAAAACGGTTACGATCATCATCCCAGTGTCGCTGGACCATGAAAAAACAAGATGGCAGCAACACAACAACAAACGTACGGACGGTGGTCAGACACCCGTCCACCAAGTCCACGAGACAATTCCAATCTTTTATAAATAGAGGAAGTTTGCTGGGCCATATTGTAATGCTGACCGGACCACATCCAGCCCCCAGGCCTCAGTTTGCCTGTTTTAAATTAACCATTGATTAAAACAGGTATGAACAGTGACATCTACTGGTTGCTATGTGTTGTAGTTATATGCGTTTTTGTTTTTTTGTTTTTTTTAAATCCATTATTTTCCAAAGGATACTTCAAAGGAATTCATTCTTTCTATCTCATATAACTAAATATATTTTAGTTTATATTTAGTTCTAACTTATTCTGATGAATCTGGATGAACTGTGACCAAACACAACACAACTTTGACTGATTGACCACAAACCAATTCAATCCAAACCCTGTCAACAGACCAACATCCTCGTTGACTCCATGGATCGTGTTCTTGACAATGGACCGAACACACACTCTTGTCCATGGGGCCGGGCCTACACGGTTGCCATAACGACCAGGCTCCGCCCGTGGATCACACGCCGAGAGTTTTTTTTGAAAGTTCACAGGACGAGTGCGTGCGTGCGCGTGCGTGAATGCACAGAAAGGGGCGTGACCGTGGAGTCAAGTTGAAGAGGTGAAAACAGTTTCTCGTCACTTTTCCGCTGCAACAAGTGGCTGCACCTTCCTCAGTCCGCCGGTCTGTCTCTCTGCCTGTCTGTCCGTCTGAGGGTTCTGGACCACCTAATCACCTGGGAACCATGGAAGAGGACGCGACCCATGCCGAGCCCAGCAGCGTCTCGGGCAGCACCCACACCATCCCGCAGCAGCAGCAGCCCGAGTCCACGGAGCTGCTGATCCCCAGCTTCGCCCCCTCCTCAGCCCCCTCCTCTCCGACCCCCACTGGTACCCTGTCCCGGCTCGGCTTGAAAAGCCCGACCAGCCCTTCCGCCGCCGCGCCCGGCACCCCGGTAGACCGCGGCCAGGTGAGCGCCATTACCGTGGTGGCGCTGCTGGACAAGCTGGTCAACATGCTGGAGTCGGTGCAGGACAACCAGTGGCGGATGGAGCAGCGGCAGGCCAATCTGGAGGACGCCGTGCGGGTGGTGCAGGGCGACGTGAGCCGCCTGTCCAAGACCCACATGAGCACCTCCAATAGCGTCAGCAAACTGCTGGAGCGCTCCCGCAAGATGAACGGCCACGTCAAGGAGGTGAGGGAGCGGCTGGACAAACAGGCGGTGCAGGTGAAGAAGTTGGAGGCCAACCACAGTCACCTGCTGAAGAGGAACCACTTCAAAGTTCTCATCTTCCAGGTGGGTCGGAGAAGACCATGAAGATCTGAATCACACGTTATTAGAACTGTTGGAAAAGATGAAATTCATCTTTAGTGTAGGCTGTTAAAACAGTGGTGCCCCCTAAGGGTGGCTGAGGCAAGAAGTACATAGCCCAGAACAGAGGTGTCCAAGATCTAGTTGCAGGGAGATCTGTGTTGGTGCACCATCCTCAAATATTCACTGGCCACACCAGGTTATCCATTGTTAGTTATTCTCTGTCACGCCCCCTGGGGGTCAGAGATGATTTCACACTTTTGAAATACAATTCAGAATCTGGTGACATACTGTATACAGCAGTGATTCTCAAATGGTGGGTCGTGGGCGAAAAGTGAATTGCAGGCCAGGACAAAAACCAGTTGAGAACCACAGATGGATAGTATCTGATAAAACAGTGCATGAGTTGCTGCCCCCTAGTGACTGGAGGCTTGTTATTTTCCGAGCGTCACATTTGTGGTACTCTACTGTCCCAGCATGCCATATTCCATTGGTAGACCATCACACCCCCACGAGGGCCCACACTATTTGTGAAGTCTCTGTTGGGTTGGAACTATGTCTAGGTAAGGGACATCTGATAATCGGTCCACCAATAGAACCGAGCCCCTGGCACTGACACTGGAGACTCAGCTCCATCACATTTGTGTATCTGTGTGTTTGTGTGTGCTGTTTTGCATCCACATTTGACTTCGACCCACAGCGAAAGACTCGGGATGCGTCGCTAACATGTGATAGCGACGCAGGAGAACGGACGCATTCCATTAACTTTAAGACCAGGTTGAATAGGACAGGAGTTCGATTCCGTTTGACCGTTCAGGACTGGCTTTATGACAGGGATGTGTGTGTGTGTGTCAGAGCGAGGGGGGGTGGCTGGCGGGGGCAGGTACTGGGGCAGAAGAGCAGGAAGAAAAAGAAGGGTGTGTCTGGGAATAGTGCAGTGGAGGATAATAGCCCAGGCTTAAACACTGGATCTGACTGGATCTGTTTACACCCCTCAGACATAAGTCAGGCGAGTCGACGACTGACTCCTCCACCGTTTCACTGCGGTGAACACGGCTTCTCGCTGGCATACGTCAGTTAGCTAACAACTTCCTGTTTACCTTGGGATAGGTCTTTTCTTGCTCAAGTTGTCACATGGCTTCCTGTCCCTTCTTTTCAGATACATCTTTTTATTGTTTTAATTATATGAGCAAACATGGACTCCAATATTTCATGCCTCCAATGAAAGGAACAACCCCCACCCTCTTGGCCCCCCTTGGTCCTCGCTCCCCCTTCGTGCCGTGATAGGTGCATGATGCTTCTTGCCTATGCCTGTGTGTGCGAGGGTGCGTCTCAGCATGTGCTCACAAGTGTGTGTGGACCTGCCAGTGTAAATTAAGGTGGGGGTTAAAGAGGCGGGGGGGGGGGGGGGGAGGGAAGGGGGGGGGGGGGGTAGGTAAGGGGAGGGTGAGTTTGTGGCTCATTGTTGACACAGTGAGAGCTCCTAACCGTGGTCGTTATCTGGTTTCCCAGGTACTGAGGCTCTGTTGTTCAAATCCAACAGGTGCCAAGACTGACCCCCGCCCCCACCGTCCCCCTACCTACCTGCCCTGAGCTTCACAAGGCATTTCTGTGTGCGTCTGAGGGCGGGGCTCTGCACAATCGATGTGTTTGAATCCTAGGGCAGAACTTTGTTTTTCTCACAAGGAGTGACTTGGACTTAATACATGTATTTATTCCACCTGGACCCGGCTCTGGTCCACCACCCAGCGGTTTGGACCCTCTTGTATTGTAGTATATATACCGCAACACGGTGTGAGTTGAGCTTACCTGCGTTTGTGTAACAGGCGTGGCGTATGGTGGAATCTTTTTTTGGCGCTAATGTGACTTGGCCTCCATCTTGAATTCACCTGAGGGCGGGGCTCTTACAGCTGGGTCAGGTGTGATCTCCAGGGTGTGTGTGTGTGTGTGTGTGTGCACATTGTGGAGCAGGTTTATAGGGTTTTTATTGGACGCCGTGCTGATGCGTTGGCTCGGGTCAGGTGGATGCGGTTACAGTTTAACGCGCCCGAGGGAAGCGGGAAAGAAAGTCATCTTCTCTCCTGATTCGCTGTCACTGTCAGTCGATCATTTGTGTTGTGATCCCTATCCTATCGTGATTGTTCCGTTCCATCGGAAACATCACAAAGTTTCAAGATAATTCTTCTATTATTTCCGTACAAATTTTCCCTTTACGAACCCCTGTGTTCGCCTCCACGCCTTTGTGACAGATTAAAGAAATAAAGTAAATAAAGCCACTAGAGGTTGTTTGCAAATATGCAACGAGAATAGCGAACTATGTAGCAAAGTTTCCGCAAGATATTTTCACCATAAGCTTCACACAAAACCTGTCTGTGTTGCCGGTTCTGTCGACTCGTCTGCCTCTGGTCATGACACGTGAACTGGTTTCCTCACTTGACAGTGAAGCGATGCTGTTCACCTCAACAATCTGTGATAACACACAGTGGCTCAGCCAACTTTCTGCTGCCAGCTCTGTAGCTATTGGGTGAGCGCTCCTCCTCCTCCTCCTCCCCCTTTTCTCCTCCCCTCCTACTCCTGACTTCGCAGATCAGAAATCTTCCTGGTCCTGTACGTGTCAGCTGAGGTGGAGGCTGGGAGGCCTCCTCAGCTCCACACGCTCTGGGCTCTGGTCATAATGACTGGTCAGAAATGACAGGCCTGTCTGCCGCTCCGCTGCATTCCTGTACGTAACGAGGACCAACGAGAACTTAATTGCTGCTGCTCTGTTCCAGTTTGTTTGTTTGTTTCGTGCACAGTTGCCTTTCCTGTCTTCCCAAACCTCTTACCTCCCTCACCCTCTCACCCACTCACCCCTTCACCCAACCAGAGCTTTTTTTCCACTCATGTTTCGGCATTTGCACAAAACCCCCACCAGTTAAGTACAGTTTACTGGACTGTTGTTGTTGTTGTTGTTTTTGCACCAGTTTTGATGCGTTGCATGATTCACTCCCATAACAACCTCCACTTCTTCCCCAGCAGATCTTTATCGGCCGTTTGTCTCCGTATCACAGTCTAATTTCATCATAACAAACAAAAGGGATCAACAGCAGGAATGTAGTTTCTCTGAGAACAAACTCAGACCACACAGTAATTACCCCGGGTTGATCGCCATCTAGCTTCTCTGTCCAGTCACTGCAGAGAAATAGATTAAACAGATGAGTCAGTGAAACAGGTGAACTGAGAGTATAGAGTAAAAAAAATCCTAGGCACAGTTTTTTTGAGTTTTCAAAGTTTCTTGACGTTGTTGAATTTATTGATCTGGTCCTCAAAGTTGGTCCTTGACCTGGTCATCAATTTGTGATGTAATGATGTGTCATGAATTGTCTAGAAATCGATGCAAATAAGTGACAATTCCCATTGGTTACATAAAAAAATGAATCACTCGTCGATTCATAAATCATGGAAGAACATTCTCCATGTTCTACCATGACTTTGGCCTCTGATGTCAGAACAAACTGCAATGTTTGGTTCTTGTGGTAATGTAGTAAACGCATCAAAGAAGGAGATCTATTTTGCGTAGAGGGGAAAAGCAACAATCTTACCACCACCAACACCACTGTCACACTGCTGTGTGGATGTTCTTGTATGTTCTGGCATGTTCTGAAATTCTGTGTTTTCTGGCATGCTCTGGTGTTTTGAAGTTCTAGTGTTCTTGGTGTGTTCTGAGCTTCTTGAGTTCCAAAGTTCTGACGACCCGGTGTGTTAATTAGTCTATCCATCAACACCTAAACACCAGGGTTTGGACTGTTTGGATTCTCTCCAGTCTTTGTCACCAATGCGTGCGTTTCTATTATTTATCACAAAGCTTTTGTGAGTTGAAACTCGACCAAAGGTCTCGGCCTAATCTTGGCTTTCAGCAGTAGGATGTTTTCATGTTCTGCGTTCCTACTCTGGAGGCAGTTTCCAGCCACGCCCAAACCATCCAAACCAACTCGCGGTTTAATAACCAGAGTTCTAAAGGTGATTAACCAGAGCTGGGACAGGGCTGCGTCCCTTCAACACCACAGTTTTCATTGACCACGAAAGAGTTTCTCACCGTCAGACCACAGATACCGTGTGTGTTCACGGAGGAATCTTCTGCAGTAAAAAGGCCGTGGTGTGTGTGTGTGTGTGTGTGTGAGCAGGTCCTAGCAGGCCGTGGCTGTAGGCTACAGCTCAGATATGTCTGCCTCTCACAGATAATATACCACAAAAGTTGGCGTGAGATCCAATCAGGTCCAAACCTGCACAGATGTTCCAAGTATTTGGAGAGTCAGTTTAAAGTATCACTGTGGGAGTACTGCGTCCTACTACTCCAAGAACTGTTAACCTTCATCTGTCAATCGGTTGGATCATCTGGGTTACGCCTTCAGGTCTGGACTGGGACCAGAACTGAACAAGTGGGACCTGCAACAAAACAAACCTCATCAACACGTACCAAGAACCGATGGGTTGGTTTTTTTGTTGTACGGATTCTCAGTTCCCAATATGTTAAAGGAAAAACTTTTATCATAGGAAATTTTTTTTTTAATTTATTTTTGTTTTAACAATTTAAGTTTAAATAGAAACTTGAAAAAGTTGAGAAACAAGTATGAAATTGGACAATTGTGCTTTGAATTGGCA
Source organism: Paraplagusia blochii (assembly GCA_016785265.1). Lineage (NCBI taxonomy): Eukaryota > Metazoa > Chordata > Actinopteri > Pleuronectiformes > Cynoglossidae > Paraplagusia > Paraplagusia blochii. The sequence goes on from JAFBJS010000407.1 coordinate 511,105, forward strand.
AGAATCTGGCAACGCAATATATAGCCTGATATGGGGAATAATATGATATATTGCACTGCAACACTATACAATACTACAGGCCAGTCGTTATATTGATATTTTTTCACTAATGATACTGTAGTATAAGTTACATTGGAGTAATTCAGTGTATCAATATCATTTCCTTTACATTTGACGTTATGTTAAATAGAACAATAATTTTTCCAAAATATTTTCCATAATGACCTCAGTGGTTATATTCCAAAAAAGTTTTCCAGTACCTTTTCACCGTCATCATCATTCTTCAAGGTAAATTAGAAATGTTGTGAGGTTAAGGGTCAAATATACGGCTGTGAAGTATCAAAGACTTATACTTTGTTGATTCTAGTCTATAGTTTTTTTTTCTAGAAATATTTAAGGTGGTACTGAAAACCTCAGCTCCCCAAAGGTCAAGGTGAACCTTTTCTTTTCTTCCCCTTGACCTTCAAGCAAAGTGAAAAAGAAGCATCACTTTTACTGGACAAACAAAGAAACCAAACTCTCCCAGGTGGTAAATACAGTCCAAATATTGAAGTGCAATTCAGATAACATGTGTGTGTGGTTATGCAAACAGTATGGAAATAGTCTGTGTGAACAGATGATGACGTTAAGTCAGATCAGGCCTTAACAAACAATGAAGCAGCAGATGATTCAGTGCAGAGTGTGGGTCTTAGGGCAACGCAGTGAAGTCACATTTGGAAGTGATCTGAGTCTCTAGGGAAGGTTTGTGGCTTGAGCTGCTGATTGTCCTCTGAAAACCATTTCATTGACGTTCCCTGATTGGACGCTCATAGAGACAGGGTTGACTCCTACTTGTCTTTTGTGCAGGCAGAGGTGGAGACACGTTCACCTGTCATCATGCTGTTGGTGGGGACTTTTCAAACGTCCACAGTCGGTGACAAATGGCGGCAGTGGTTGAACGGCGTCCTGTTTCCCGTCTTCGTGACTCGTTGCCTCACGTATTATTTAAAAGGATTAAAAATGAATAGGCCGCGTTCTCAGACAATGCCGTTCACTGATGCATTTCCCTCTGTGGTCACACGGTGGATGGTTGTTTACTGCTTTGGCCTTACTGCTGGAGGGTGGCTGGTTAACTTGGGGTTTGTGGAGGAATGGTGATGGGGGCGAGCAGGGGGGATGTTTGGAGGATCAGGTAAACTTCTTTCAAAGACGCGGTCAGACAACGCCACGTCGGAACGCTGACCCTGCTGCTGTAAAGGCAGAGCACTGACCTTTCAGTAAGATGGAATCCAACCTTTGCCCCAGACATCCAACCGTGGTTGGAGGGGGCGTGGCAAAAAGTGCTTTGAATCACCATGTGAACCAAAGGTGTTCACGAAGACGGCCTACAGGGGAACGGTGCCGACGACTTATTTTCTCTGCTTGTTGTTCAGGTTTGACGAGTCAGAACAGTCGTGTCTGCAGCTGCAGATGAAAACCACAAAATACTAGTTGTATTGGCTTTAATAACACGGATGTGTGGATAATACTACAGTAGAGGGACACCATCCACTATGTGGACGCCACAACTGAGAGCGTTGTCAAAAGGAACATCCTAGATTTTGACAGAAGTCAATGCAAAATAGTGGTCAATATTACATACATTATATACATATTTGTATATATTTACCGACCTTTGAGTGCAATTTGTTTCACAGGCCAGAGCGTTTCTCAGGGGTCAAGACACACCGACTCACCCTACTAAAGTAGGGTTTGGTGAATGCGCATATAAAACTGGTGGGCTCCAGTATGTCCAAAAAGGTTAAGGATCACTGGGCTAACGTCTCCTCCTCTGAAAGTGCTCATTCATTCAGTCTACACTAGCAAAATGATCATCCATCACCGTAGTGAGCACCTCAGCGGTAACTTGGCAGTAGGGGGATTCGTCCTTCTAGACCAAAGTTCTCTTCCTTAACCACTAGGCCACCAACTTCCCCCAAAGGAAGGAAGGAAAGCAAACTCCTCGTCATTGTGGCATTGTGATTCACACCACTGCACACCCAGTAGTAACATGGCAGTTGGTGGATTCAAACCCGGAGCCCTCCGGACCCCAGTCCTTAACCACTAGGTCACCACTGCTCCAGTGGTTAAGGACACATTGGGCAGCTTTTAGCGCCCAGGGAGCTATGACATGGACGGTTCCATGCTTGGTGGACCTAAGTCATAACCTGGCAGTTGGTGGATTCAAACCCGGAGCCCTCCGACACACACTCCGGTCCCTTAACCACTAGGCCACCACTGCCCCAAAATTTGGTTTTTGGAATTGACCGCAAGACTCGGAAGGTCATCTGCAGGGAAATGGAGTGCCATTGGACGAGGACGGGAATCAGTTTGCTCTGAGCTGCCATTGCTCCAGGACTCGCACTAATGCAAGGGCTCAGATTTATTTACTTCATTTACCTGACGCTGAATGCTGAAGGAGAGAGTGGGGGCCGAGGCAGGAAGCTGACCTGGGATCAGGTGAAGAGTGAAGCTCCAACTTTGCTTGCTGTACATTGGAGTAATTGTTAGTGGAATATCTCTACTGTACATTTGTATTTATGGGTCAGCTGTTCTGTTACAGCATGAAGGACATATCAGACATCACACCCACCATGTCTGCCATGTCCCTCCCCACTTATCGGACCCCACTGTCCATCCCATCCTTCCACCAAGGCTACTGTGCACAGCAGGAAGCAGAACACAATGACATTTTGTCCTGAATTTACACTAAGATACACATTTGAAAACAAGATATTTTTCATGCATGTCCAGCTTTGAAAGAAATGGTTCTCAAAGTGAGGGGCAGGCCCCACTGTGGTGTCACAAGGCAGACTTTTATTTCCCTGGATTTGAGAATACTGTTCTTTACAGTAACATAGGAAACAACTGCTACACAAAGGAACTCCTCCATCACGGTGGAGTTGAAGTGAAATACATGACATTGTCTGTGGAACTCGTTCTTCTTCCTGTGAAGTACTGATTGGCTGTTAGCTCTTCGCGGCCCCGGCGCCGTCTTCTCCAAGGGATAATGTCGGTGTTGCAGCAGAAGTGTTTGCACGACAGCTCAGTGGAACATGTTATTGTATGTGTCGTAACACCAAACAATGACTAGTTTCAAACCCAATCAACAAGAGGCGGAGAGAAGAGACGTCTGTGACGTCTTCCAGTGTTTTAGACCTGATTTGGTCCAATATTATCTGTATTTGGGTCTTCCTCAATGAAGATCTAAAAATAAGGGATGTAATTATGCTCTGTGAGGAAATTGCTACATTTTAAAGTGAAGGTCACTAGAGGGCAGCAATGCAGCGCATTTTATTAATGTATTCCTTTCATAGTGGGATTGTATGTGTAATGCAAGTGCCAGGAAAAGTGGTTAGAACTAATAAATAGATATGTATTATGTGTCGGTATCAGTTGACATCGGCAGAACAGCAACCATCAACAAGTTAATATGCTAACCATCCTCTTTTTCATTCATATGTGTGAGAACATACTGTATTTTTCATTGCACGTCAACCTCAGAGACTCCGACTAACTCTTGGGTGGTGCATCCAGAGTTTATCAGGTTGTGTGTGAAGGCATTGTGAAGATAACAGGAATATTTCCACTTTTCTTTTCCTCTGACCTTCCTCACCAACCCAGGAAGAACAACAGTGTTTGGGAAAATGTTGCATAACCTTTCTGGTTTGGTTGTACTATAAAACGTCAGTGCACTGACACGGGTGGGGTCTGTAGTTTCCTTGAAAAAAAAGGGTGGGGAGGGGGTACCTGCTGCTCTGTTGGTATCGTAGCACAGGTAACTCAGGCAACTTTGAAAGTAACGTGAGCCCAAAGTAAATCACAGATGAGGGAAAGGAATTAAACCTTGTTTTTGTCCCAGGAGTTTTCAGTAGAACCCACCAAACTCTGTTAAAAAAAGGGGGGATTGTTGATTGTTACCCAAAGAACAGGTGGGGTTTAAGGTGGTGTCGTTGGTCTGGAGGTGTATGACGGACCCTTCACTGTAGAAAAATCAATGGTACGTGTGTTGGGGAAGTGTTTCCCTCTGAACCAGCGCTGCTTTTACACACGTGCATCGATTTCCACAAACTGCTGAGGTTGTAATTTTAACACAGGACACACATGGAGACAATGTAAACAAAGGAACGAGGGAGGAGGATATTATTACCCCCACCAACAGAACATGAGACTGCATATACACCCCCAACTACACCCCCCCGGCAGTGGGTCAAACAGCCTCACCTTGTCACAGTTGCAGTTACATGGTGTTCCTTCCAAACTGGTGCGAAGTGAGAACCTGAACTGGATCTCCACACGGTGGGTGAAGGATCATCAGTCGTCGAAACAAGTCCCACAACAGTAGGACGAGGACGTCTGCCTCCAGGACACAGTAGTTGGAGGTGGACTTGGTGAAAGATGAGATCATTCTCAGGCTGAAAACCTGGGAAAAGATACAGTCAAATATGATGTGATTGGATTTTATTGATCGGACGTCGAGGGAACTGAGAATGTTACAGCAGCAGTGCGATGCTGCTAAGTCTGGGGGCAGCAGAGAACACGCAGGAAGGTGAACGCTAGAAAACTCAGAGTAGAATTGTTTCAGATTTGGATTTTATTTATTGTCCTGTGCTTAAAGGTCTTACCATGTGTGTTGCTTTGGTCAAAGACAGTCAACGATACAAGTGTAAAGAAAATGATCAGTGTAAAAATGACTCCATCAAACTTCCAAACAATTGCATTTAAAACCTTTAAATAATCAATTCTGTTACTTAATAACTTTCCATTTTAAGTATTTTTCAAATGTCATGTCCTGTGTCGTCCCTGGTCCAGATACCGTATGAGTTTGTGCGTCTCTCTGTGTCCTCGTGGCACATGGTTCATTACGAACGTCTCAGATTTGACTTGGCTCATGTGGCCAATATACAAACACGCCTTTCTCCTCCACCTCTGGTTTGTCTTTGTGTTCATTCACCTGCGTCAGAGCACTTTCCTTTAGCTCCGAAGACGATGGACCAGAGGCAGGTCTCTGCTCGATCATCTGGTTAGTCCAGTCCTGAAGCATGTGCTAATGACAACCAGAGAAATTAAGTGCCTTGAATGCGGTAGTGCTACAACAGTCACCAGAGCCTGGTTTGAATATTTAAGGAAAGAGTTTCTGACCAACATGTTGGATCATCTAGGAGTCCAGGGGCAGAAAGAGAAAATTGAGAATGTGTGACTCCTGAAGAGAAACAGGTGAAATTCTTCACAACTTGAGTTCTGAGCAGACGCTGTGAGCCAACGTGTTGAACAGTATTAAAGACAGACGTCCATTTGTAAGAGCAGGGAGGCCAGAAGTACAAACAAACATCCTAGGAATGTGTGAGCACCTACGTGAAATGAACAACCCAGTGAAGAAATCCTCAGAAGGTATTCAGAAGACTTCTTAGTTGAGAAGAATGAGAGTCTGAGCTGGAATGTGTCTGTAAACTGTGGTAGCTGAGATTAACCAAAACGTTACGTCTTTGTGTTTCCTAGGAGGACAACGAGATCCCCACCAGCGTGATGGTAAAGGACTCCCTAAAAACTCCCCAACCGAGTCTGTACGATGCCGAGTCCACCCACCCCACGCCCTCCATCGCAGGCTCCGTCGATGGCGTCCGTGGCAACGAGGAAGGTCTTCAGACCATTAGTCTGTCGTCGGATGACGATGACAATCTCACCCTTCACCAAGAGGAATCTCTGGCAGGTGACGATGAAATGGGCGCTGGCAGCACTCGCACATTTGAGAGAAGAGCTGACAAATTCAAGCGCAACAGCCTGAAGAAGGTTGACAGCCTGAAGAAAGCCTTTTCACGCCAGAGCATTGAGAAGAAGATGACCCAGATTGGCACCAAGATTGTTCCTCCAGAAAAACGTGACAAAATCAAAAAGAGTCTCACTCCCAACAACCCCAAGAGCCCGACTTCCAAGTCCTCCTCCTTCAAGGTCACTCCTATGACCTTCAACGTCAGGAAAGTCCGGGACGGGGAGGTGTCCACGGAGGTTTCACCTGTGGAAGGAGCCCATGTGGAGATTCCTCCATTAGGAGGCTTGGATGTTGAGGTTCCAACAGCAGAGGTTCATGCTGATGTTGATGTTGTGGAGAAGATCCAGGAGGTGCTCACTCCCTCCACCCCAGATAGCCTGAAAGCTGACCTGGCTGTGAATGGGAATGCCATTGAGTGTGAGATCACTGATGATCATTCTGCTGGGCTGGCAATGCCAGAACATGACGAGGACATCGGTGAAGAAGATGAAGATGAGGAAGCAGAAGAGCAGCAGAAAACCCCAGTGGAGGCAACAGGCGACGCCCAGATCACTACGGCAACAACCACTGTTGAGGAGGTCCATTAATCCAGATTAAATTTCTCTAAACATTCATTTAAAATTCACCTTCTTTTTGGCTCAATTTTCTAACTTTACTACCAATCCAGCATCTACACCCCCAGCACCATCACTCACACCCACCCTCCACTTCATCTCCCAACCTATGGTACTGATACCTGATGCTCATCGTACTCCTTCCAACTGTGACAACTAGTCTGACTGTACCAGTGGACTAATACAGGTCTTCATCAACACCAGCAAAATCCATAGTCCCAAGTGTTCCCAAACAGTGGTTCTCCAATGTTCTACTGTCCCAATTGCACCAACATTGAAATACAGCACAGCGCCCCACGCTGTTCAGTGTGGGAGATCATCAGACCAATTGACCAAAGACGGTGCAATTCAACCCTGAACCTGTGGACACCTGCGGTAGAAGGAGTTTCTAGCAACTGGGCGACTCAGCTCGTCCAAAAAGGAATGCGATTCTCCCCATGCCTCTAGGGGGAGCCCAAGTACGACAAATACTTCACATACCATTACGATTTGTACCGTGGTATTTGAAACAACAGTTGGTTATAAAGCCTCATTTTATTCACCGCAATAAAAGTTTCCAAAAGAAATTAGGCCGAGTTCTGCCGAAAACTTATGACCAGCTGGCGCGGAGCGTGGACTGCGTAACGCTTGGATCGCCTGAAACCGGGTGAAATACGGCTCAGTTTTTGAACGGGGCCTGTTCTGTGTTGGCTGTGCAGCCGCGGTGCCGTGCCGGACAATAGAAGAACCCATCCTTAACGCTCGAGCTGTGTTGTCCAAGGAGAGTAATGTTGCGTCTGGACCATAACTCTTCCCCCTCAACTGGTGCTGCAGCCGCAGCAGCACATCTCCAAGGTGGTGGGCCAACTATCCGCCCCCTGCTGGGTCTTTCTGTGATGGCTCTTCATCTCCGACAGTCTCTTTGTTCTTTTCCTGAAAAATACGAAATATCCATCACAGTGTTGCTGCCCGCAGCCCAGCGAGGCAGCGTGTTTCCAGGTTGACACCAGCTGAAATGGTCAGTTTGTCTGTTTTCTCTAATTGCGTGCTGGGACGTTTTTTTTTTTTTTGTAGTGACCTTTAAAATTGTTTACAGAAGTCTTTGTACCTGTGCTTAAAGAAAAACATAACGAAAACAGCAAACGTGCTGAAGTGGCCTCTAGGGGCACCATCACGCCATCGGTTCTTCTTATGCCTTTGTCATATTTTATGTCAAATTTATGTTAAAGTTTTATGTTTTGATTTTTTTGTGAGAAAGTTCTAACCCTAACCATTGGTAACCTAGTAGTGCACCCTGTGATTAGTTTAAGGTAAATATTAGGGATGTCCGATGTTAACTTACGACTTTACGATTTTGTTCCAACACCGAATTTCCAACGCTGCTGTCAACAGATAGTAATATCTGCAGCCGTTTGCCCCAAAACTGAGGTAAACATCTCAGAACATCATATGTGACTACAACAAACTTGGCAAATCCAGGTGTTGTGTTATTGAATTTTCATTATTTGGAAGAAAAAACGTTAACGATCTTTACGATATAACATAATTGAGCTAACAACGGACGAGAAATATCATCGGACATCTCTAGTAAACACACATTTGTAGACATGTTTGACTTTCACGGCTAAAAATCAACTGTAATTTGCCTTAAAGAAGAAAAAAAATGTTATCAAAAAATATTTTAACACCAATTTGTGTTTATTTGAAAGTTAAAAGAATTATATATATATATATATATATATACATATCTATATATGAGTTTCACTGATGAAGGACACTTGAGTAAAGACAGTGCAGTGCAGTGGAGAGCGAGTACTAACTGCTGTTAGTACTACAGTTGTCGACTTGTACACAGGAATTCAGCGATCTTCTATGCTAAGCTAACTAATCCCCACGTATTTGCAGCTTAAACACCGTTAAATATTCATTTTTTCTGCTGTCAGTACCTGACCTCCAAATGTACACATGAGTATTTGCCGTTACTGTACAGCACTGCGTGGAAACTTCACCATTCACTTGCATAACTTGCAGGGAGGGTTTGAATCCCGCACTCTGTACATTCACACACATGCTTCTCATGCACATGTACCTGGTGGAGGCTGGTATGTGTACTTTCTCTCTCTCTCCCATGGATTAGGTTCCTGTGTTTACTGCAGATAAGTCATGGTGAAACATGTGTGACGGCTATTTTTTTCCTCACGTTCTTGCAACTGTTTCCCTTCAGAAATGTGTGTGGGTTTATTTTCTTCAATCTTTCTGTATCAAAACGACACAAAAAGTAACTCTTAACGTGACCTTCCTCTGGTTGCACGTCGTCAGCTGCAGGTAGTGCTTTCTAATCCCATACACCCTGAAAATAATGTAGTGAATGATACCAGTAGGGGTCAGTGATCCGGGCAGGAGAGAGAGTGAGGTCATAGAAGTGCACAGCAGCATTCCAGCCAATGACGGATGACCACCGCTCTGTCGATTTTTCATTCTCCTGGCCTCCTCGCTGAGACGGTGCAGAAAGGAGTTGCTCTCATGAGCTACAGGTGCAACGCCTGTGCAGGAGCTCCTGGGAGTCGACCAACTGTTGGAGTTCTTTTTTTTGCAGGAAGTTTTATTGTGTGAAGTGGATCACAGCCTGTGAAGTGTGATATGTTTTAGAAAGTAGGAAGGAAGGAAAGTCAACTTGTCATTTTAATCCACACCACTGAGCAGTGAGTGGGGGCGGTGCCAGGCTCAGTGGACCTCAATGGTATTTTTGGCAGTTGGTGGATTCAAACCTGGACCCAAATCTGGTTCCTTGACCACTAAGCCACCAGAGTCAAGGATTCAAGGACTTAAACTGCAGGATTGTGGATTTTCATTTGGAGATTGAAGGCATTTACAAACAATCACTGGTTTACAGCAATCATTCACAGTAAAGTTTTGCTAAAACACTACATACATGAATCTGTTCCTGATCTGCACAGCAAACACCTGCCTAAAACTTTTCTGTAAACCAAATGGAACTTTCTCTGTTTGTCTGGTCATCTTTTATTCTTTTTTAATTCCTTCCAGTGAAACTTTCCTTTGTTTTCTATTGAGGTCTGAGAACAGGTAAGAACAGGCACAGTCAAACTAAGGCCCGGGGGCCAGACTTGTTGAATAGGTTGGTATTGTGATTATATATCTGACTTCTCCCTGCAGTAAAAGCATAACTTTTACATGTTATTTATCTTGAGTCACACAAACACTCTTCTACCTGCTCCTGTCCCCGTGTCCCATTCTATGACCAACCGTGGCCCGCCAGTCAAAAAGTTTGCCCACGCCTGGGTTAGAAGGTCACATTGAAACGTGTCTTTTCTCCCCTGACAACGAGTGCTGTGTGGAGGCTTGCAGTGAAACAAATCTCCTGATTCTGTAAAATGGATTCAAAGAAACCATGACCAGGCAGGAAGAATCGCTGTCACCGCTGATCAACCAGCAGCAGCAGCAGCACCACCTGTGGTTGGTCCATGTCTTGTCTCTTCACTGGACGAATGTGTACTTTTGATGAAAACGCTGACGTGTTAATAACAATGGAAAAACAGTATGTAGGCTTTAGAGAAATGCTGAGTTATTAAAGTGGATTTGCCAGTATGTACTGCAATAAACAATAAACTGACATTAACCTTGAGCTGCATCTGTTTCTTTGTGTGTTTACTTGATGACATTTTATTTAAGATTTACACAGAGGAGAGTCGGCTGAGGTGAAGGGAAAGGTTTACAGGACGGTGGTGAGACCAGCCATGATGGATGGATTAGAGACACTAGGAATAGACAGGAGACAGAGCTGGAGTTAAAGATGCTGCTGAGATTCTCTTTAGGAGAGACAAGGATGGACAGCATCAGGAATGAGGTGATTAAAGGGACAACACAGACAGGAAGGTTTGGAGGAAAAGAAGCTAGAGAAGACAGATTGAGATGGTTTGGACATGTTCAGAGGAGGGGCAGTAGATACATATTGGTTGAAGAATGATCCTAGAGATGGAGCTACCAGATAGGAGACAAAGAGGAGATTGATGGAGGTAGTTGGAGTCAAAGTAAAAGATGAGAGAGAACATGGGGAGATGGAAAAGGATGATTCACAGTGGAAACACCTGAAGCAGAGAAGACCAAAAGAGAAGAAGTCCTGAAGGTGACAACCACATGACTACACTCAATTTTCCTTTATGTTAATAGTGACCAGGAGGGTCTTTATCAACTACCAACGAGATTTATTCTTCTCAACTAAAGAGTCTGGGTTTTACCAGAAACTAATTTTGGGGGCAAAGGACTGCATGTATATCAGTACCAGTTTATATCGCAATTGTAAATATCGGTCATCGGCAAAAATTGAATAAAGGGTAATTTAATAGCACTGTGTAGAATTAAGTAATAACATCGTTAAAACATGGATTGGCGAGAAATCAACGTAATAAATAAGAGGATAATAAAAAAGGCTACGTATCTCGGTGGTTGACTGGGTTGCATGCTGGCTTTAAAGTGGACTTTGTCTCCTCCTCGTGGTCAAATATTGTGATAACATCCTATTCTATTCATTGTTATAATGTCGAACTAAGGCTCGTCTATTTGTCTCCTATACGAATATTTATTTGATATCTATGAAAACATAGGACAACAGATTTTCTTTAGAAAAAACTTTGTTTATAAAGAGGTACATATATGTAAACACGTCTGTCACATCTGCGTGTCACGGTGGCCGAGAGGTTAAGGCGTTGGACTCGAAATCCAATGGGGTTTCCCCGCACAGGTTCGAATCCTGTCCGTGACGGCCGTTTTTTTTATAACATTTAAAGATCACTTTTTTGTGACAAATGTATTTCCAAGCAACCTAAAGTTAAGAAAAAATAAAACTGTATGGACTTCAGCTTTAGTTTATATACTTTTCTTTTTCGATTGTACAGATTCACCGGAAATTGGCATAAACCAAATGTCACCGTGTTATTTTATAAAATACTTTTTTCTCGTGCACTCATACACTAAGAATGTTTGTGTGAATATATTTTTTTCGTTTTTGACTGTTGTTTTTAATCATATGAGACACTGGTTTAACAGGAAGCGAACCCTCGAACTGCGCCCCCCTTTCTTATGCAGGACAATGGAACTGTCCGTGTTGTATAAATAGGACCGGCAGCTCAGTGTTACGTAGATTTCTGGGGCATTGTGGATAAATGGGGAAGCCGTACAACATGTCGCACATGTTCTTTTAGGCTGCGATTTAGAGTTTACTCTAACTTAGTAGTAGGCAGCTCAACTATTTACTCTATCTATAACTAAATCGATATTGACGTCATTGTTGTAGACAAACAGACATATACACTGGACAAGTGTGGGCGACAGACAGCTAACAATTGACTCACCCTAGTGATAAATGCGGTCGTTGACTTTGACAGGAAACATTTTATACGAGCCTCTGTATTCTTGAAGCGATACTTAGTGTTTTATCGTAGAATTTGTCACAGCGTTGGACAAAAGCACTGGGGATACGTGAACTTGGTGAAACGCTCTTTGTTGTGACACCACTCTTGTTTAGCCTGAACACTGGCCCATATTTAGGCTTATGTACAACTAGAATAGTGGATAAAATTTGTCGTAAAGTCACGGTGGCGTAGTTGAGGTCGTGGAAGGAAAATGTTGAGAGGATCTGAAACAAATAGGAGGAGGTGGAACACAGCGAGCTAAGATAGCATTTAGCCTCCTGTACAGACCAGTGTCCCGGGGATATAAGTTCACTTTCACCCCTACATTCTCTCCTTTCCTAGACGTTGGTGTCCTCACAGTAGTTGTGTGTATTTTATATAATTAGAGGCATAAAACGTACTCGTTTTTTTATTATTTTTGTTAGCCCGCTCTTGAACAGCTTGGCCAGTGCTAAGCTATCAGCCCCGGATGACGGAGTGGGTTCAGGCAGCGCCGACTGCTGGAAGTTCGAGTGACGATTATTCAGCTTTCTTTCATTTTCACCATGGCAACCCCAGTAACCGAGGCATTTCTGATAAAAGACGTTAAACCTGGGTTGAAAAACTTGAATATCGTTTTCATCGTCTTGGAAATAGGTGAGTGTTTAGACGGAGACTACAGCGCTGTTACCCTTTATGGTAACTTGGCTATTTTTCTTAAAGGGACCGCAGATGGTTATTGTGCAAACATTTACAGCGTTCACACGGTCATGTGTTGAATGTGTGTGTCAAACTCAGTCTGTCTTTTGTCTTAGGTCGAGTTACTAAAACGAAAGACGGCCACGAGGTGCGCTCGTGTAAAGTTGCAGATAAGAGCGGGAGCATCGCCATTTCTGTCTGGGACGAACCCGGCAGTCTCATCCAACCAGGGGACATCATCAAGCTGACCAGAGGGTACACACTCTGCATGGAGCTCATACACTTTGTATATAATGTAGAGAAATATGTGTAGTTGATAGGACTCAGTGACAGGTAAACAACACTGGCTTCACTAACTGTGGTTCTTTCTGTCAGGTATGCATCTATGTGGAAAGGCTGTTTAACCCTGTACACTGGGAGAGGAGGGGACATACAGAAGATTGGAGAGTGAGTACTCCTGCAGGGTGTTTTTAAGTTGTTCAGATGTTTTGGACATGTTCAAAGGAGGGACAGTGTTTATATTAGAAGAATGCTGGAGATGGAGCTACCAGGTAGGAGACAAAGAGGAGACTGATGGATGCAGTGAGGGAGGATGTGAAGGTAGTTGTAGTTAGAGTTGAGGGTACAGAGGACGAGATGAGATGGAAATTGAGTCACTGTGGCAACCCCTGAAAAAGGGACAAGCCGAGAGGAAAAGAGTGTATTGTTCATTAACTAACTTTAAGTCAACAAATGAGTTCAGTTCAACATCAAATCTATCATTGGTTCCTCCAGGTTCTGCATGGTTTACTCAGAAGTGCCCAACTTCAGCGAGCCCAACCCAGAGCTGCTAGCACAAGCAAACCAGCAAAACAAATCGGTGGGTACCATGGACCAAACCATGGGCCGTCATTCCAATATTGACAACTGTATGATCTGCCTGATCCTGTGACTGTTACTGTTCTGATGCTATCATCCATCCATCCATCCTATAATCGGGTTAAAGTAGATATACCCTCTAACACCTCCCTCTCTTCTCCACCACCTCAGGGTAAACCGGACCAGAATCAGAGAGGCAACTCACCGCCCAATCAGAATTCAGGTACAACCGCTCCACCAGGTCAGTGTCTTTTTCTTTGTACTTTTAATACGTTGGAATGTATTTAATGTGTCACACGCATATTTGGCGCCACCCTGCGTCGAAGCCAGGGAGCAAACAAACGCCGTAATATAAAACCATGAATTTTGGATCAACATATTCTTCCTTTACTGTTGAGAGGAACAGACCTGACATCGCAGGGTGTCCATGTCATTACTCAGAAGTATATTTAATACTTTTTGGTGAACCGTTCAATAGGAGTTAAGGTGCAACTTTTCCATTTACGCCCTCAGTGTGACGTCTCTCAGGGTTATCTTGGAGTTTATTCTTCAACATTTTGACCGCAGACATAACAGTACACTGGCTTCAAGAAAACACACTTCTATTACTAGGATGAAGTAGAAGCTGATGAATGTACTTTGAACAGTAGCTAAGAGTAGGAGTGTTCACTGACGAGTTTAGTAGATTGTAAAGTGAGTGCTGATATAGCATGAATTGCAATGAAAGGTAAAAATGTTTTATTGATTCTGAAGTCTAAAATAGTAGAGTTTAATCATTGCACCATTGACCCAACAAAAGGTATAAAAAACACATTTTCATTCAGTGTGAATGTACATACTGTATCTAAAGCTTATTCCAATAATAACTCCCAGGCCAAGGATTTTGGACACTCCTGCTGTGAACAATCAAACCAACAATACATTTATAACTAATTTTAAGCACTTTTACCCAATAAAACAGTTATCTACTTTTATCAGTTTTCTAATGAGAAATCCATGTCAATATTTTATTAATATTGAAAACTAAGAACGTTGAATGACCTCAGTTGTGGTTGATTAAAATCTTAATCTTTACATAATTATCACTGTCTGGTAACTAACTTAATACTCATTCCACAGGTAATGGCTCCACCCTTCCTTTTTCCAACAATAACAACCCAGCTCCAGGTGGACCCCGGGATTCTGCGTTTGGAAACGCTGGACGACCCAACGGTCGGGCCCCTGGCAATGGAGCGCCCCAGGTGTCCATAACTGGACCACCAACAACTGCAAAGTCCTCCGTTACCATTAGCAACGGCAGGGATCCCCGCCGTGCCAAAAGATGAAATCAGGTGGTGGGTGGTGATGGGATGAGAAATGAGGACGTTCTGATTTGCTACCTGCACTACCAACTTCTGAAGCTCACGGTTCACGACAATAAACCTGAACTCCCAGCGTCATCGTTTTCAAACCAAGGGGCGGTCAGATGTGGTGTTGAAGGTAGTGTGACCAGTCACAAGCAGCACATGGTGTCGTACCAAAGGATGCGTCAGTGAGACTCGTACAGTCAAATCATGACATCACTGCAGACTGACAGTTGTGTGCAATGTGTTGAAACACCAACCCCCACTTGCACAGACACACACCTGTCCTCACCCTGTCCCTTGTCCCAGTGACACACCCTACTTGAACACTTGATGCACTTTCTTTTTGTAATTTATGTCTGAGGAAACATTGCTGTCATTTAAACCTAGAGTAGAGTTGAGTAGAAAAGGCCTTAAAGTGAAAGAAGCAAAGTTCCTCCGTCTTTCCTCCCAAAGACAAACCGTGGCTCTGACTCTGAGCGAGAAGCTGTAATAGGTCAGTGAAGATTCTTATTCATCCTGGTCTGTTGTCCAAAAACTTCAGTTGTCAACAGGTGGACTTCTTCTCCGAGGAAGAACTTAGAAGAACTTTGTTCTTAAGACTGAAGTTCTTAAGTTGGTAAGAACTCCAGGAGCTAACAACTGATCTCTTAGTAAAAGCTGTAATCTACATCTTATTAATGTGCCATAGTGAAGGTGGGACCACTCCTGTAAATGGCACAAAGGCCCACCAGATGAACCCGAGTTACTTTATTATAGGTTACAAGAAGATAAAGTTACAGTAATCAGTCGGACAGGAAGTAGCTGCTGCCGTGGCCTGTTCTCAATCCACATGTGTCAAAAACCAGGATGTGTCTTTGTTTTTCACTCGTCCTTCTACTGACCATTCTAACAAATGTCAAGCCTCCATGAAAAACTTGTATCTTAAATTTTTTTTTTTTTGAGTGAGCCTATCACATGTCGTTTGTTCACGCAGGTAATCAATAATTATTAACACCGGAAAAACCCTTCCTTGTCCTCGGCCCGTTTATAATAAACCTGTCTTGTTTGTAACTAAGATTCAAAGCTGCTGGTTTGTGTTTGTAACAAAATGTTCTCTCTAAAGCCACACTTTCTGGACACTTTTTGGTTTTTACCCACAAAAGCCAGTTGAGTTGCAGCAGTCGTACTCTTCTTACAGACAGTTACTGTAGTTGGTGCAGTTGAATCCCCCCCGCCCCCCACCCCACACACACACATTTAATAGTTGACAAAGTTAAGGTGAAATGTCTTTTAGAAAAAATTCAAGTCCAGTTGCCCAACTCAACTCACAGTTTTGCTTCATTTTCCTGGTGCCCACAGTTTCCCACAAGCATCCGCTTAACATTGTTCCACTGATCCACTGATGGTCCATCACACCGTTTGATACATCACAAATGTTGTTTCTGTAAAGAAAATACATTAATGTGTTTAACAGAAACAGAAGTAACTCAGGAGGAGAACTAGAGGTTCTTTACTAAGAACTGGATCTTTAATTTTCTTGACGGTGAGACTCTCGTCTTTTGTGAGACTCCCCTGATCTGGTAGTTCTTGGTAGATTAGCAATCCAGGCTGTTTTCATGGTTCGTTCTCCAGCTTCATCTAGTTCACATAAATGACATTTGTCCAAATATACAACCTCAATGTATTGACAACGGAAATGTTGATTTGTTTGCGGGACAATGATCTTCAATACCTCCATGTTGTTTTTTTTCTTTGTTTTTTCTTTTGCTTTCTTTGTTGTTTCTTTTGTTGCCCGTCTGTTTTGTGTGTTCTTTTTAGCTTGTCACTTTTTCAGGGGTTGTGATGTTGATGAATGTGTCCACTGTCCCTCTTCTGAACATGTCCAAACCATCTCAATCTGTCTTCTCCAAACCTTCCTGTCTGTGTTGTCCCTCTAATGTCCTCATTCCTGATCCTGTCCATCCTTGTCTCTCCTAGAGAGAATCTCAGCAGCATCTTTAACTCCTCCACCTCCAGCTCTGTCTCCTGTCTTCTACCTATTCCTAGTGTCTCTAATCCATACATCATGGCTGGTCTCACCACTAAACCTTTCCCTTCAGCTCAGGTTGCATCCTCGGTTGAAATCGTATGCATTTTACAAAATGTCATCTTGTTTCTCCATATCCTGTGTCGCAGTGATCTGCTGGACGTCAGTCTCTGAGGGTGTTGCCTCTTCCCGTCACACCTGACATTCTGTCTCCTTCACTTTTAACAGAAGAAATTTGAATGAACTAACCGTCCTGCTGATGGAAAGGGACATGGAATACCGAGGGAGACGTGGAGGACGGGCCTCATCATTTGCTGTTGTGACGTGAAGGTCACACAGCTTCTCGCCATCAGTCATGGCAGCAGATTGTTGACAATGTTCCGACTTCCGTCCTTTACATCTTTGCAACATGTGACAGTAAACATTGCAATACATGAGACGTGTGGCAGGAAGAGAGGTGCCTGTCACTTGAGTGTCAACACTGATGTGTGTCATGAGATGTGGGAACTTCCCCTCCGTCAGTGACCGTTGGTCAATCTGCTTTCACAAGGGGTTTGCATTAAAACATAATTTTAAAATCTCATTAATGTTAATAGTAAAATTGTACATTTTACTCTCAATGATCTACGAGGACATTAATTCAGGACCATCTCGTCATAAGCCTGTGGATACAGCATGGTTTCTCTTTGCTGTGATCTCATGACTGTGGCTTAGTCGTCACATCTAGCAGCTCACGCTGATCCATGAGTGTGACCATGTGGTTCAGCGAATCACAACCACTAAAGATATACAGAATGTGGGTTTTAATATGTTTGTGTCTTACTTTAAAAAAAGAAAATTGTAACACATGCGTACATGACATATGTACAGGTAAAAGAGATTTATAAAACATCCTCCTGAAGGGTTCATAAAGCCTAATATACAGGTGTGTTCAAAATAATAGCAGTCCAACATGACTAACCAGATTCATCAGTGTTTTTGGTAGAAATCTTAATAATACATCACAAATAATTCACCAGTAGGTGTAGTAGAGTCAGAGAAACTCAACAGACC
Organism: Paraplagusia blochii; assembly: GCA_016785265.1. Taxonomy (NCBI): domain Eukaryota; kingdom Metazoa; phylum Chordata; class Actinopteri; order Pleuronectiformes; family Cynoglossidae; genus Paraplagusia; species Paraplagusia blochii. The sequence goes on from JAFBJS010000407.1 coordinate 528,855, forward strand.
CAACATGATATGAATGCCCCTGAGTCTGTGTCGTTGAATAATTAAGTGAAAGGGGTGTGTTCAAAAAATAGCAGTGTGGAGTTCAATCACAATAAAAAAAAACAGGTGTCATTCAGGTGTCCCCTATTAAAAGACGAAGCCAGCACATGTTTTACATGCAATTTTCTTTGAAAACCTGAGAAAGATGGGTCGTGCCAGACACTGTTCAGAAGAACAGCGTACTTTAGTCAAGGAAGAAAGAGGAAGACGACCATTGGAATGGATCGAACAATAGCCAGAATGGCAAAGACTCGGCCAATGATCAGCTCCAGGGAGATCAGACACGAGCTGAAGTTACCTGTGAGTACTGTGACAATTAGAAGACGTCTGTGTGAGGCTGATCTATCAGCAAGAAGCCCCCACAAAGTCCCATTGTTAAAGAAAAGACATGTGATGAAGAGGATACAATTTGCCAGAGACTATATGAACTGGCCTAAAGAGAAATGGAGAAACATTTTGTGGACTGATGAAAGCAAGATTGTTCTTTTTGGGTCCAAGGGCTGCAGACAGTTTGTGAGAAGACGCCCAAACACTGAATTCAAGCCTCAGTACAGACCGTGAAGCATGGTGGTGCAAGCATCATGATATGGGGGTGTTTCTCTTACCCTGGTGTTGGGCCTGTTTATAGCATACCAGGGATCATGGATCAATTTGCTTATATTAAAATACTTTGAAAAGGTGATGCTACCTTACGCTGAAGAGGAAATGCCCTTGAAATGGGTGTTTCAACAAGACAATGACCCCAAACACACCAGTAAGCGAGCAACATCTTGGTTCCAGACCAACAAAATCAAGGTTATGTAGTGGCCAGCCCAATCCCCGGACCTTAATCCAATAGAGAACTTGTGGTGTGACATCAAAAATGTTGTTTCTGAGGCAAAACTAAGAAATGCAGAGGAATTGTGGAAGGTTGTCAAATCATCCTGGGATGGAATACCTGTTTCCAGGTGTCAGAAGTTGGTTGACTCTATGCAACACAGATGTGAAGCAGTTCTCAAAAACTGTGGTTATGCAACTAAATATTTGTTTTGTGAATCACAGGAATGCTAAATCTTAATGTTGTTTCAGTTTATTGGGTAAATATTTGAGTTTGTAATGAAAAATTCAACACTGCTATTTTTTTAAACAGCCCACAATCACTTTTTCTTCATTTTCTGTAAGTTAATTCAAATATTGCTACTTTTATCTTGATGCTTTCATGTAAAATATAATGTGCAGTGTTCCCAGTGAATGGAAATAAAAATATTAGAAGGATTTTAAGCTTTACCCACTTTTTTAACAACACTGCTATTATTTTGAACACAACTGAACACAATATATGTATACAGTATATAGAACATACATGGTCTTCAGGTGTATATATTCACTGTATTTGTTTGTAGTGGTGGTTAAGGAAGTGAACATTGGTCCAGAAAGTGTCAGGTTCACATCCCTGCATCTGCTGACTTTGGTGATGAGTAAAAAAAGTTTACGTTTGGTTGTGTGTGCTGTCTCACAGTGACAAATGTTCTCTTTCCATTTCTTCATTTGGTATTTCATATACGGAGAAGTCAAACAAATGTGTCTGTTCTTTGTTGATGAGGAAAAGAGGAAAGTGAAGCCACTGTCAGTCTGACCTAGGAGGGGCTGGAGGACGTTACATGTGTTGCTCCCTGATTCCTTCTATCACAGTCAGAGTCTCACAAGATCACAACCATGATGGGTGAGTACCTTTGATATCTCTGATACACACACATATATATATGTTTTTTAAAGTTTGCTAGTTGTTCTTGATCATTAATGTGATCATGAACAGAAAATGCAGAATTCTATCATTGGTTCTAAAACTATGGTGCGTGTACCACTGTTTTTGCTTTGGTATCTGTTGGTTGGCTAGTTAGAAAACACTCAATTGTAATCAGGGCTTCAAGTTGAAGTACCAGTCATAGTTCTACTCTTCTTCTTGGTTGTAAAATAGCCCACAGTCTTATTGGGAAGAATCAGTATAATTGGTGTATACTGTTTCAATGAAAACGCTATGTCTGTCACACAGGAATTTATTGTTGGTCAAACTGCTGCTGCTTTGAGAGAGATATTTATCTGTGTGGTACAGAGTGCCAGACGTTTGAGAACTACCACATTACCCATTTAAACATGTGTTAAAAAGGACACTGCTACATGTACTGTACGCACTGTAGTAATATTCATGTATGATACTAATGCTAAACTGTAAATGTTTTATCTTCTATTCTAAATGACAATTGTAACTACATTAGGGTTTTTTCTCCTCTTGTTTATTTTTAATCCTTAGATCCAAACTTCTCTTCTTACTCATCTGACTTCATCCAGATTTTTGAGGATCTCAATTTTTCCTTATACAATGACTCTGAGTACACATTCAACCCTGAAACGCTGACTTGTCACTTGTCCCTACCCAACGCTGCCATGGTGGTGGTCAGCACTTTCTACGTCATTGTTTTTCTCTTGGCCATACCTGGGAATTTGGTGGTGAGTCTGGTGATCGGCCTCAGCAAGCAGGCGCTGCCCCCCTCTGACCTCTACCTCCTCCACCTGGCAATTGCCGACCTCCTTCTTGCTGCCACTCTCCCCTTCTCTGCAGTCTCCATTTCGTGGGGCTGGGTGTTTGGGGATGCGATGTGCAAAATAACCACCATCCTCCAAGAGCTGAGCTTCTACTCCAGCATTCTCTTTCTGACTTGCATAAGCATGGATCGATACATCGTGATTGTCCGCGCAATGGACGTTCGCAAGGCAAACCGGCAGCTGCTCAGCTGGGGAGTTTGTGCAATCGTCTGGACCATTGGAATTCTGCTGTCTCTACCCGGCCTCTATCATTCCACCTTTGTTTTTCGAAGCTCCAATCAAACCATGTGTTCAGAAGTGTACAACACCAACAGTGCGGGTGAGTGGCGCTTGGCTACCAGAATCCTCAGCCATGTTTTAGGTTTTGTGATTCCCCTGGCCATCATGTTGCCCTGTTACGGTGTGACCATCAAACGTCTGCTCCACATCCGTGGTGGTTTCCAGCGCCAACGGGCCATGAGAGTGATCGTGGTTGTGGTGGTAGCCTTTCTGATTTGCTGGACACCCTACCACATCACTGTGATGACTGATTCCTTCTTCAGAACAAAGATTGTTCCCTACAAGTGCCCTGCAAGGATGGCAGTAGACAAGACCTTATTTGCCACCCAGACGCTCGGTCTACTTCACAGCTGTGTCAACCCAATTCTGTACGCCTTTGTGGGAGAGAAATTCAGAAGGAGGTTGCTGCAGATTATGAGGAAGGTTGGTTTCATGGAGAGAGCATCAGTGACCAGAACGAGCAGGTCTTCCATGTCGTCGGAAATCACGTCCACACTCATATAGCACCAACATCAAGTTGTCAGAGTAAAGAAAGAACAGCTTTAACAATTCATCTTCGTATCCTTACATAATGAAACCAATTTTTGACAAGAGCAGAAGTAACTATGGGACTGTAGACGTACATGGCTGAGTTGGTGTTGAGAACATGTCTGAGAAGTTTTGTGTAGAGCAGTTTCTCAAATTAAAGGTAACAGTAGCAATAGTGAAATACAGACGAATTATACAAGTGGATTCACTGTGAAAAATATTAGGATTTTTTTGAGAATTTCATCTTGGTTTTAGGTTCAGTCACAACTGCAAGCAAAGGGATGTTGCTTAAAATGATGCTGCAACTTTTCTGAGCATTATGAAATGTACAAATTTTGTTATTCTTGCTTTAAATCGAAAATTGCTTTAAAAGAGGATGTTTTTGACATCAGGTCAATACCTGGTCTAAGGACTGAAATGTTTATTTTTATGTATAAAGTTTTGTTTTTATGTTAATAAATATGAAGCTCCATTTCTACCTTTTGTTTAACCTGTTCTGGATTCCTGCGTGTTTAAAAAACGTGAAGTTCTCTCTCGGGAGGTAAAGGCAGTTTTGTGTTACAAAAACAGTGTTAAAAAAGCTCAGCATTTTATACTAAATGTGTCCTACATTTTGTATATATTTATACACATTTACCGCACGTGATTATGATTTTTTTTTTTATTTCCTGTCTAGTGTTTCTCTGGAATTTCACCGCATAATTTCATCCTTGAAGTATGATTCTATAACAGGTCTATAATGCTCTAAATTGTATTATACAATTTTATACAGTGCTTTATTGAAAAATAAAAATGTGTCAATGACAGCTTTCTTCTTAATTGATTTTTTTATAGTAAAAACAATATTGTTACCTAAAAGTTTCAAGCGCAAGCAGCAGCTGTGCTGTTATTTAATTAACAGTCTGGTTTTAGAGGAGCTCTAGATTAACACTGCTATATATGTGTGTGTATATATATATATATATATATATATATATATATATATAATGTAGTATATAATAAAATTTATTTCGCTGACATACATAACGTCTTAAATTAACATTTGCCTTTCGGAGACGAAAGAAGTTGTCTAGAGAAAATGGCGTCTGTCCTCTACTGGAAAAAATCAGTCAAAACGAGTGAAAAAATCTCCAGCACTCCAAGTCCACTGATTCTGTCATATAAACCGGGGCGGAAATAGCAGGGCGACATCCAATGAGAGAGACGCTGTGGCGATAGGGCGGGAGTTAAAAACGGACATCCAATCATAGCCTCAAGAGCCGTGGTCTGTCAGGTAGTGGACAGACCACAGGGATTGTGGACAGTGAAGAGGAGTTTTCAAGTCAGGAGCGGGAAAAATATGGGGAATTTGTGACGTAGCGTCAAGAGAACATGTCGGACATTAGTAGCCGCTTCATTGTGATAAACGAGTACAACGAGTTAAACAGTAAAACGACGAACGGTGTGATTAAAATAACGAAACATTTAAAGTGTTGTTTACAGACCCGTCACTCTGTCACTCAAAGGTAAGGAGGCAGAAAATTAAAATTTAACTATTTTGTTAATTTTGTATATAGCACGAATTAACGTTTTATCGTTGCGTTCATTTATTAACATAATATATGAATGTTCAACAAATATTTTTACAATAATTTTAGGACAGTAATGTAATTAACTTTACTTAATTCTTATTTCCTTTGAGACATTTTCTAAACAATGAACAAAACACAACATACAAAATATCAGCAGGCTTTATGTTGATATCCGTTCTCTACAGATCAAATTTTTAAATACAAACACAGCTCCACTTTTGTATAACCATTGAATTTGGAACAACCAAAGCTTAATGGTAAAGACATATGAGACATTAAATATGAAATAAAACAAACATCAGTTCAAATTTAATGCCTAAACCTATTTTTCCTAGGCCAACAACAAAAAATAACTATGTGCTTTAGCGCAGAGCATACACCACTAATACTACAAATGCTGCCAGTATATAAGAGGTATACAGTGGGGTGCCAACTTTAGTACACAATTGATATGATAAATATACTCAGCCGGGGAATATAATCACACTGCAGGACAGATATGGCCCCCGGGCCTGAGGTTGACAAGTGCCACATAATCCTAACAAAAGCTACAAAGAGTTACAATGACTAAATTTGTACAGTGTGTATAATCATTCTATACCTGTCTTCTCTAAAGCCAAAATTGCCAAGATAAAGTGCATGTGTTATTGGTACGATCACATATATAATTAATATTTAGAATTATTATTTTGAACAACAAATCTGTTTGTATCTGACCTACACTCATTCATACTCTTTCTTTTTGCCAAATGTTGCACCATCTCACATGTTCTACTGACCTGAGGTTGGCTAAAAATGTCCTGTGGGGGTGGGTGCCTAGCTCTGAGTGGGCAGACAGTTTGCCACGCAGCTGTCATTGTAAGGTCCGCCGGGCTGTGATTGCCATTTCCACCTTCGGATTCACTGGCGTAGTGTGGGTGTCCAATAGTGGGGGGACTTAGCTCATGGGACAAGGAGGAGGGGTGACTATGCAACTTACCGGGCAAGACCTTAGGGTTGCTGTCAGTCAAAGACCAGACTAAAAGACATGTAAGGGGCAATTGTGTTGTAAAACAAGAAAAGTGAGGATTACCAGGATTTTGTTGGCGGTATGTTATGGGAAGATGTAGTAAGAGGCTAAAAAACCACAGAGCACCAAGGACAGGGTGGGAAAACCAAGCCTTCACTTTCAAGTCAAGGGATCTATCAACGCAACATGATCTAGTAAGTCTTGGCCTAAAAATACCTTTCGGCAGCACAGAGGAATCCATCTCTATCAACGAACTTACCTGGTAATCTTCAGTTTCTTTTTTTCTGGCATCTCTGGCTCATAGAGTATTTTTAAAGGCTTCCCATGGCATACTTGCTTGTGCGTGATTATTAAGTAGAACTTATAACTATTACTAAAACCAGAGATGATGGAAATATGTTAGCAATATTACCAACCAGTGCTTTAGACACAGATATTTGAAGAACAGCTACAGAATAAATTGAGGGTTTTGGCGAAATTAGTCATAATGAGGAAATCAGAGGTGCAAATGAACCTGAGAAAAGGGGCAGATGAAGCCATTGCTCCTGGAAGCCCCATTATCCCCCCTAAGCGCTCCCGAGGGAACCCGGAGCAAGTTGTCCCAGAGCCTCGAGGACCTGGTTACCCTAACCCATCTGCACCGGTTTTTGTGCGGAAAATGAGGAATGCTGCCGTAGGGACAGGCTGTGACATTCGTCTGAAGGTGACAGTGGCTGGAGACCCACAACCCTCCCTATACTGGTACCACAATGATGACCTACTCAACATGGAGAATCAGGAATATGGGGGACTCTGGATAAGAGACTGCAAACCAAGTGATGCCGGACTCTACACCTGCATCGCTAATAATCACCTGGGAGAGGCTCGCAGCAGTGCTGTCCTCGCTGTCTTGGATTTGGGTGAAGGTAAGACATAGAAGGAATTTTTCTAATAAACTTTAAACTGCTTTTCTGTGCAATTCCTATACAAGCCATCATGTAGCTAATGCTAGCTTTGGTGTTAGTGCCATAACTGTTGTAGCTCATCTTAGCCCTGGGCCTGTACCTAGACCATCATAGGTAATGCTAGCTCTGGCATCAGTACCAGGTCTGTTGTACCCCTGATAGGACAGAAAATCTTTTTCACATGATGTGACCCTATAGGTTTGATGTGAGCAGTGATAAGAAAACGTATTATTTAACCCAAACTGTCATCAAACTAATTGTGAATTGTCAATCAATTTATATTAATTACTGCCACTCACTGGGCGTTAAGGGTGTTTGCAATGGCCTTACTGTTGTGTCAGATATCAGAGACGCGAAAAAGGATGAAAATAATTGTATTTTTCTAAGATTTGAGATTTTGAAATTAGGTTTTTAACAAATATATACCATTAATTTTAAGGACTTTTTAACGATGCTCTATTAAACAAATGGAAATGGCCCATAATACCATAGTTGTTCAAGTTGTAATTGGTTAAGTGTAGTATCTGGGATTTTTTGTAACTGCTCAATTTCCTGTTTTTGCTGCTGTTTTACAAATACTGAAATGAGTCACTGTTCCATTGTGGTTTCTTTTAATCATTACACATTTCAGAAGAAGGAACAAATCAGACCTACCACTACATTTTTTTTTATTCTTTAGGAGAATTCTTGATCATTTGAGTGAGGTTTGCTTTAAATCAATGTTTTCTTTTGCATACTTCTGCATAAAACACCAATGATCTAAAATGTAAGGTGTTTTTGTTGTTGTTTTTATAGGTTATAGGTATATGGTTTTATAGGTTGTGATGCAGTTCAATTGAAACTGATCATTTTTTTTAAAGTGGTGTTGCCGAGGCTCTAAGGCACTAAACTGGACAGCCAGACAAAAGTATACTGTTGTATGTATGTATATATAAGTCAAATTGCTGAATCTGGTGACAATTCAACTCAGCAGTTGCTTTAAACATCCTCAGCTCTCTTTGAAGCAGAGTGCATGGACGTGTGCATGTGTAGAATCTTACAGTTCTGTTTGGAAGTGATGCCTTTGTGGTACCAACGGTAGATCGCCGGGACACACATCTTTTGCAGATGTGTATAAGTAAAAATCTTATAACAGTAATCGTCTTGCTGTATATAACGTGTGTTGGTTGAACTGGCTTCCTGTTTATGTGAGGCTTGAACAAGTTGTCTGTGATACAGATGGTGTCTGAAAAATGTGTTCAACGTAATGCAGTTGAGACAAGTGTATAAGAAGTTAATTATTTGACCCTGTTAAAGTTCGTGAGACTGAGTTATTTTAGCAGACGTTTAAAACACCAACTTCTGTTCTAAATGTTGGCCCGCCATGGGTCCTGTTCTGTTTGTGATCTACAGCTGTCCCATCACTCAGTAACTCACTCACTCACTCACTCTGGGCCTGGGCCCTTTCCTCTTCCCCTCTCTCTCTCTGTCTGTCTTTACCTCTCTCTCCTCCCTACCTCTTTGATAGGTTCTCTTCTCTCTCACCCCCTCCCACCATTTCACCCCAGTTATTTATACATTGGAATGTGCCAGGCCTTAGATTTTTCTGATGGTCGAAGGCTGGTGTCCTGTTTCCCAGAAAGACATCACGTCTAATTTTAGCCAGGCTCTGACTGCCTGATTTTGTCCGTTCACTTCTAAGAGACGGAGCTGATTTGTATTTTAAAACTCACAACAATCACTGATGCTCAGTGTGAAGCCAATGTATGACGACCAGGGATGTATTTGAGTGGAACCATGTGATACCAACTTTGAGCTAGTCTATGTTAATTTAGATTGATTGTCGATTCTATTTCTAACTTGTTTTTATTAAGTATGAGCGTAAAACTTGTTTTTCTATCACTTTATCTCCATAAACAGTCGAGGAAGATTGACAGCAGGGGAGGTTGATGCAGTGTGAGGTGAAACCCTGGCTGACATATGAGCTTGATTTGAGTAATGTCAATCAAAGCAGGATGACGACAACCTGCCCTACATTTGTTTAAGCACTCAGATATAAGTGACATAACATCAAGTGTCCATACAGGTTGGATTTATAACATTGGAAAACATCCATGCCATGCAAGCTGGAAGTCCTAGGTTTGATTCCCAGAGGGACCATAGATCCTCTATCAGTTGTAAAGACTTGTATACATTTATTCATTGTAGGATGAATGAGGGTTAGTAACAAGTAGAACAACTGAAGTCAGTCACTGTAACAAACCCTTTATGTTTCTTTGCATTGTATGTTTAATTACCATCCAGGTTTATAAATAGTCATTGATTTTAGAATGAAATTCTGAGAATGTAGGGACTAGGGTTTGGTCGTAGTGAGGATGTATGACTCTACAGGCAGATCCTTGGTGGGCCAATAAGGGAAAATGTTCAAAGAGAATCTCCAGATGATTAATACCAACTCAATAAGTTATCATAGATTCAATCTGATCCACCCATGACGGTAAAGTAGATTCAATTCTAAGTTTAGCTTGTTGTATCGATGTCTCTTTAACACAGATCTGCTTGTCAGAGCGTCAGAAGTTGTCACAGAGTGTGACCGTGGCATCACTCCAGTGTGTTTGGATCGTCTCCACAGTGTTGTCTTGCTCTTGGACTGAGAATGAGACTGAACAGGTGGAGCAGTGGTTACACAGTGGAAATCCCCTGTTCCACCATGTTGCTTTAATAAGCTGAACACATTTATCTTGTATTTAAAGTGACTTAAAAGTAAGAGCTAATGATTCAGTTGTTAACACCCAGAATAAAACATCAAACCAATAACCAAATGAAAATAAACATGGCTTTAGGCTGGTGGTAGAACCTTAGTTGTTCTCCAACCTTGAATATGAAACCTGGAATGTATGATTTTTTTTTTTACAGACCAGCCTTTAAAGTTTGCTTGATAAATCCTACTAAAAAAAACTACCCAACTGTCTAGAAGGTATTTTAAACCTAACAATCAACTGGGTATCAACTTTATTAACATTGTCTTGTCTTAAAGTGAAAATCTCCAAATGGTGAAGCAAATCTTCTCTGAAGACATAGGCTTTTCTTCTTGTTTCCTCTCTGACTTTTTCACCCTGAGTTAAAAAAAACCTTCCTTTGCTTTACATATATTTCCTCCATACATACGTGTTCCCGATTGCAGCAGATCAGAAGGTAGTTGATCTTGATACATAACTGTATATTAAGCATCTTCACATGCATCAAGTGCGAGTCATAGAAGGATGTTAGGAAAGGAAAAGGAAGTAAATCATCATTCACAGCCATAAAGTAAATAAAAAGGAAATTATGTAACAACAAAGATCATAAGCAGTTAGAATGTTAAATTTTCGTCATGTACACCGACACAGAGTGGTGTGAGATAGTTGAGTGTCTTTAGAGTGCAGATTGTGTTTTGTGTCATGTGTGTCACTGTGTGTGTGATCAGGCAATCATCTCTCATTTGATCCAGCAATTCAAAAGACTGAGCTGGCTGTCTGTGGCTGCTGCAGTAATGATCTGTTTCTCTGCCAACAGCACAACCAGCTTGGTGCAGCTGGGAAAAAAAACACATAAATAGAAAGCAAAACATTAAAATAATATTATGCAAAGCTGTGGAACGTCTTAAAGTCTTTAATAAGCTGGATCACTCCCACCTTTTTTCTCTACCTATCAGTGTGCACTTCCTGTAGGTGGAACACGGCAGGGAGAGATGCTCCCAATGTCGCTGGCAATTGTGTGGACGGGGGCATTGTGGGAGGACTTCCTCCGTGTGTATGATGTGCATTCAAAAGATGTTTCCAGCAGCTACTGGACGTCTACGCTGTGTGATTATTCTTCCAGAGCAGATTCTCTCCCTGCTGCTGAGGCTGTGAGCTGCAACTTGTTACATAATGGAGCTGCCTTTCTTTCTTTCCCTCTTTTTTTCCCTCTCCATCTGACTGAGGAGACTTCATCTGCATGTTTGAACTGTACTACGGGTCGGACCGTTCACTCACATCTGAGGCATGTGTAATATGCTGCCGTTGTGCTAAAGAATCACCTGGTTTAGATGTGTAGTAATGGCTCGGCTCCCCTGCTGTATTGTGGGGAATACCCTGCTGCTGAGTGTAGATGAAGACAAAAGAGGTTGGTCGGGGATATTCCAAAAAGCACGAAAACTAAAATCCAAAGACAGAATCAGGCAAGTATGTTTCAGCTGTCTTAGATTTCATAACGTGTTCAGGAATAATACAATAAAATACAATTTATGTGCTGTGACTCAACACAGTCTGATACTCTGAAGATCTAAGTAGATCAGGCTGTTTTCTCAGTTCACCCATAAGTGAGAGAAGAACCAGAACACAGTGTTGTGTGGGATGTGACCAACAGACACCAGCATCGAAGCTCTGCTTGTTGTTGCTTTGTACAAACTTCAAAGAATCAACACAACAGTGTCAAATAACAGCTAAAGCAGGATGTTGTGGAGCGAGACGTTTCCAAAATATTAACATTATTATCAATAATAAGACACATTAAACATGTCTTTTTGGAGAACGTAGTGAGTTATATATATAATCATAGCATTTATTAGCATTTATCCACTGTCATCAAAGTGTGGGTATATTATAGCTGTAAATACTAAGGCAGATTTTCAATTCCTATCCATAACATTTTTTGAAAGCACCTTCTATTTTTTTTTTGCATTTTTTTTATTTACCATGTCTTGATAGTTGAATTAATATTTTATTTTTAACTATATGCACGTTATAGATTCCGAAACAACAGAGGATGAAGGTGGAGAAACATTTGAGACCAAAGAAGATGGTGGAGATTTTGAGGACCAGTCTTTGCACACAGGTATGCTCAACCTTGTCATTCGGATAATACCTATTGCACATACCTGACTATTGCTAACTCCTTTCATATTTAGTGATGGAAAGAAATGCAGAAGATGATAATAAACCACATGGACAAGAGGATCACTTGGATGCAGTCAGGTAAGAAGAACAAACAAGATAATGTTTACTTTCTCATTGTACCTTTTTGTGTTGCTTAAATTTAAATGCTACATCAGGAGTCTGCCTGAAGACTATTCGAGAAAATCTCCAGCTCAAGCTCTTCCACCTCCATCTCCAAGGCTTGGCAAATCTTCTTCCGTTTCACCAATGCAAAGTCGTTCTGGTTCAACCACACCCACTAGTTTACGGAGAAAAATAGTTGTGCCAACTGAGTACCAAGACACAGTTCCTGGAGAGTTTGAAGAAAAGGTAAAGCAACCAAAACCTCTATCTCAAAGTACTACTCAGGACTCTCGTCCTCAGACTCCGTTAAGTGAGAGTTCCCGTAAAGAATTTACCCTTAGACCATCCCCAAAGCTTACCAGGGCAAGCTCAAAGATATTTGAAAAGGTCCGTGGTTTAGAAGAGCGAAGGAAGAGCCTTGATATTCCAGAAGGTTCTTGTTCAGGTAGATCGTGGGCAGGGTTCAACCGTGCTGGATCGGTTGATTCTGATGATGCCGGAAGTCGTTTGGGGATTTCTCGGGAAAGTTCAAGGGAGGATCTTCGAGAGGCTTTGAAAGAGGATGCTGCTGAGAGGAGATCAATGTTCAGACAAAGAGCTGCTTCCCTTGAAGAGAAACCTCGCTACTCTCAGAAAGTTCAGGACATTGAGAACAAGTTTGCAGAAGAGCTTCAGCGCATAAAGAAACTAGTTGGAAAACCTCATATGAAGAAATCTTTCTCCACTGAACAGCTAAGTATACGGGCCAAGCAGCGGCAACCTTTCAGAAAAATTGAACCGATACCTCCGCAAGTCCTTCAAAAACTCCAAGAGAGAGAACAAGCACAGTGGGCCAAGGAGCAAAGGGAGAAAGACTCTGGTCAGCATTCACAGGCAGACCCGCACAGGCAGCAGGAAGAACCTAAACTCCCACCTCAGACCACTAGCACAACATCAGTAACGGTCAGCAGATTTGGAGAAGTTGCAGGCCCACCAGAGTCCATGCAGTTGTCAGACCTACCAGGACAACGGTTTGTGAGAGAACTGAATAGAGTCAGCCCTGTCACAGAAATCATTCAGAGATCACCCTCACCAGCCCTTTATAATCACCAGAGGGAAGAAGGAATAGGTAGGACCACTGCAGAGATGACCTTTCGAAAAATTGAAAAAAGACCACCAAGCCCTCTTGTACAAAGAGTATCTCGAGCACAAGAATCCACACATCTCCAGGACTCGGTTTTGCAAAAGGAAGAAAGTTCAGGGAGGAAAACGCCAATAGAAGTAGCACTGAGGAAATTAGAAAACAGACCTGAAAGTCCACTTGTACAGAAGAGAATTCTCATAGTTCCAGATCCTTCACCTCAACCTCCTCCAAAAGCTCCAAGGTTATCAGCAGTTAAGCCCACAGAGGAGAAAATGGAAGAGGAGCGACCGAAACCACCTGCCAAGATCTCCATCCCTACAATAGTGGTTGAGGATGAAAAAATGGAAGTAGGGGTGCCTGAAAAACCAAGAGAGACGCACAAAGCCTCCACTGTTGTCAAGGAAGGACAGCAACAAAAGACCAAAGGGAAAAAACGGCGTCCGCGACCCATGTCACCAGAACTAGGTAAGGATCCTTGGCCACATTTTTACCAAAAGTTCTAATGTTCAATCAAAATCCAATCTGTGTATTGTTTCTACTGCACAGATTCCTCAGATGATTCTTATGTGTCTGCTGAAGAGGATCCAATGGAATTTCCCATATTTGAGTTCCCGCTCCACGACACCACTGCGTCATCAGGAGCAGATGTACTTCTAAAATGTATCATCGCAGGAGCTCCAAATCCTGAAGGTAAACAAGTCCATTTGGTTTCCACAAAGAAGAAATTCCCAATGGGATCAACCCATAATTAAATTTTATAGATTTTTCTCTTTGTTTCAGTGACCTGGACAAAAGACAACAAGAGTGTCACCAGCATGGGAAATTACACAGTCAAAGTAGAGGGTGAAAGGCACAGTCTGCTGATCAAATCGGCCAAGACGACTGATGGAGGCAAATATTGTGTTACCGCTGTGAATCAGGTGGGGAAGGCATCAAGCAGTGCCACCCTCACGGTTAAAGCAGGTGAGGACAATTATTGTGATATCACTCAAATCTTCTTGGCATAACCTGCATGTAGGTGATTACAAGAGCAACATCTGGTGGATGAAAGGGATTCTGCAAATCTGATATGACTGAATCCTTACTAAGCAAAGAGTTTGTTATGGACAGACTCAGCACTGATCACTTTCACGGAGGCTCAAAGCAACACTTCATGCACAGAACCAAATGTCATCCCTGTATGTGACCCATCATCAAAGTGACAAATTGACCAACAGTGAACGGGTAGTTGATGGATTTGAACCTGGAGCCTTCCAAACCCAAGTTTGGAGGCTGGTTCCTTAACCACTAGGCCACCACTGCTCATCTACTTATCCAACAGTACAGGACTAACCATGCGCCTCCTTTGTTGTTCCCTATTTCTGACCCTTCTGCAAATTGGATTACTTCACTGTTTCTGCTGCCTCTTGGTGGGCTTTTAAAAAAAGTGCAAGTTAATCTTGGGAGTCTTAGGAGTTAAGTACTATATATATATATATATATATATATATATATATATATAAATGAGACTTTATTCAGAAACACAAACGTGGTAGAGCAAATTGGTTTCCCTCACACTTGTCTGTATCTCTCTGAGCAAGTCTGTGCACGCTGTGTATTCCAGCTGAAGAAGCTCACTTATAGTTTCCATGGCAACACAAAGGTGAAACCGAACCTATAAATTGCCTGCTGAGTGCCCACTCGTTTTAAATCAACCATTGTTTGGATATATAATGCTTTGTCTTAGATTGTTATTATGTTGAAAGGAGTTAAAACTCCATAACTGAGTATATTTCTTTATTTCTTTGTTGTCACTCACAATTCACAAGCAATCATTTTTGCAGCGTCTGTTCAGGAGCCCAGAGGAATCCTGGGTGTTCCTCGGGACATCAGCAGTCCCATAACATCTGATGAAGAATATCTCAGTCCACTGGAGGAGGGCATTGATTTTGGAGGAGTGGAGACAAAGTCGCCTATTTCTGAACATTTCAGGAAACCCCCGGCTTTTCTGGTGAGTCTCAGATGCCCTTTTAAACTTATCTGCTGACAAGTATTTAAAATAGTGGTTGGAGCTATTCATGGAGAGGAGGAGGAGGCAGGAAGTCAGATTCAGTGTAATTTTAAAAATTCTGCTACGGGGGAAGAAATATGTTCTTTTCAGTTATTGTATTATTTGTCGGTGGTTTGAGGATAAGGATTAGTTGGTTTGAGGAAATAGCTGTCAATGTGGGGGTGTGGGTTGTTGAGGTGAGTCACTAACTTGGTTTTTATTTTTAATAGTCAACAGTGAATGATCAAGCCGTCATCGAAGGCCAAGAGGTCACCATGTCTGTTCGAATAAGTGGTCAACCCAAACCCATGCTCTATTGGTAGGTCTGTGTGACTGTCCCAAGACCTCTGTCCTCTGGTCAACAAACCTGTGTCTGCGTGGTTGATCCACAAACTCTATGTGACAAAAGTATCTGTTAACCCTGTGTTTATTGACTGTTGATGATCTGCTTATAAATTACATAAGAGTTAGAGATGCATAATTATGTAATGTCAAATTATATGATGTAACATTGCGCTTGTTTTTTTCTGAGAGAACAATGACAGAACAATGCCCTGGTTTAGCAAATGTTCAGGAACTTTTTGAAGTTGTTCTTAGAGGATTGCTTCAGTCTTAGGGACAAACAGTTGCATGTGTCGGTATCTATTGACTGGTCTAACGGTTGACACACCACAACACACCACTACACACAACAAAATGTGCATTTTTCCTTCCTGAGCTTTGTTAATTGCATCCTTTTAGACTATAATTATCCCCATCACAGTCAGGCCACATGATGTTGTAATAACCATGTATGTTTGTATGTGTGTGAGTGTGTGTCCATCTACATGGCCTCACACTTTTTTTAATAATACAATTGTTTTCCCCGGTGAATGAAAACAATTGCATTATGATATTATATTTTTAAATGAATAATAATCTATTTTTAGAATTTAAATTTTTATATTCAAATATGAATTGCTTGCCTCAGGTTTGTGATTTATACCATTTTATTGCACCCATGCCTAGGCTGAGGGACAGAGTCACAGTAAAAACTGGGCCCCGTCATATCGTACGTGAGAAAGAAGAGGGAACGTTTGAAATGACCATCAAGTCTGCTGTGAGGTCGGACTCTGGTGTTTACACCTGTAAGATCATTAATGAATATGGAACAACTCAGTGTAAAGCCAAGCTGGAGGTGAAAGGTAGGTTGTTTGAACAAAGACTTTATGTTGTTTCTGATATAATAACATTTTGGTTTAGTGACAACAAGATTAATACATTAAAACAAGACATAAATTCAAACAATTGAGATGGCCCAAAGTGTAAGCTGAATGTTCTTTTTCCATAAACAGCTGCACCATTTGAGCCAGGCCTCGCCGTCATCCGTACGGTCAAAGACATCATGGCCAAGGCCGGGGAGACGGTCCTGTTTGAGTGCCACGTCCTTGGACCAAAAGACACGGACGTGGACTGGATGGCAGACGGAAAGCTCATCCAGCCCGCGCTGCTCAACTGCAAGATGCACTTTGATGGTCGGAAATGTCGGCTGCTGCTCAACTCGGTGCATGAGGACGACAGTGGGACGTACATGTGCAAGATAAGCACGGCCAAAGGTGAGAATCAACAAAAGGGCGTTGGTCCAGAAAGATGATGCTCTTTAATTTTCATTGTTGTTTTTTCCTCTCAGAGGAAGTGACCTCCTGTGGCAAACTCAGAGTCATTCCCTCAGCTGAACCTCTCTTTACTCGCAAGCTGGATGTTCTGGAAGTGATTGAAGGACGGAATGCTCGTTTCGACTGCAAAGTCAGTGGGACGCCATCACCCACGGTCACATGGACTCACTTTGGTAGGATGTGGAAGGAAAACTGCAGTATCTTATTTATAGCAGAGGGAGACAAATTAGATATATGTTCTTTTTTTCTCTCCCCTCAGACCATCCGCTTACAGAAAGTGAGGACATCCGAATCATCCAAGAAGGAGGCCGTCACTCTTTGATCATTTCCCATGTGACCAATGACGATGAGGGATTTTACACTGTCATCGCCCGCAACCGCCATGGTGAGGCTGAAAGCTCGGCTGAACTCTACATTCAAGAACCACGGCCAGCCATCTCCTCACAAATGTAAGGCATTTCTCTTCCTTACTTGGATGGACTGCTGTGGGAACCCGAGAATGGTCAGAATTCAGTCTGTGGATCTGTTCATTTTTTTCTTTTTAAATTCAGGGCCAAGTTGGAGAAGATGCCGTCCATCCCTGAGGAACCTGAGGTGCCGGAGAACGAGATGGAGCGTCTGACCATGCCAGACTTTATCAAACCCCTTTATGACCTGGATGTCATCGAAGGAAAGGAGGCTGTGCTGAAATGTAAAGTGGCTGGTTTACCTTATCCAACAATCATCTGGTACCACAACGGGAAAAAGATCGACAGCACTGAGGACAGAAGGATGACTCAGTGTAAGAGTTTGTTCACATACTTTACCCAAGATTCCAAAGTTTCCAAAGAAACCCTAAAAAAGTCCTTTTTTTCCCATCTCCAGTCCATGACATTCATAGCCTGGTAATCCGCTCTGTCTGCCATGCCCATGGTGGGGTTTACAAGAGTGTCATTTCTAACAAAGTAGGCAAAGCGACCTGCTACGCCCATCTCTACGTCACAGGTATCTGTGCATTGTCTCAAATTAAATCTTTGGTGCACGGTTTGAAATGACCAAGTATTAATCTTCTCCTCTATACTGTTGTGTTCCGCTGCCCTCAGATATCCTTCCTGATCCTCCTGATGGGATGCCTGTTGTTGAGTCAATCACTGGGAAAACTGTGTCTTTGAGCTGGAAGAAACCAAGACGACTGGACCCTTCCATTGGTACAAAAATTATATAATGGTTAAATCAGGACACTGAGTAGACAAGATACAGAGGGTGAAGTTTTCTGAGAAAATGTGTTTTATTTTCAAGATTAATTTAGCAGTGGTGTCTTAGGAAGCGGACCTGGGTCCACAAGGCTTCAGGTTTGACTCCCCTGCTGCCAGGTTGGCACTGAGGGGCTCTGGGCATAGCACTGTCCCAACCCACAATATGTCTGTGTTGATCCAGATCCCAGCTCGTTGATGTATGCCATTCAACAACAAGCTCTGGGCTCCATCCAGTGGACCATCATCGCCTCTGGTCTGAAGGACACCACATACATCATCACCACCCTCTCCAAAGGTGTCCGTTATGCTTTCCGGGTTCTGACCATCACTTCCAAGGCTTTCAGCAAACCTTCTCCGGCAACTGACCCAGTGCAGCTCCTGGACAGAGGTGTCTTTTCACTTATTTCAGTCCAGAAAAGAGATGTAATAATACACAATAATAGTGGGTCACACCCACATTTTTTTTTTGGGCATAAAAATATGAACATCTCTCTGTTATTTTCTTTCAGGTCCCTATCTCCAGGAGTCTCCAGTGATCACAGATAAACCAGACATTGTTTATGTGATGGAGAACCAGTCAGTCACAATCACTGTCACTATCAGTCATGTCAACGCTGTAGTCATCTGGAAGAGGTACTTGTGTCTCATCTGATGCTTTTATAAGGAATTGTTTGTTTTTAATGAGATAAAAGGTTTAATGTGCTGTGTAAAATGAAACTTGGAATAGTCCTGGAATGCTTCGCAAATATCTTTCCCAGGAGGGGAGAGGTGCTGTCAAGTAAGCCGGGTCTGTATGAGATGGGAATGCCGGACGATGACCAGCACACACTGAAACTGTTGAAGGTCAAGGCTTCTGATGTGGGAGAAATCATGTTCATGGCCTCCAACAAGTATGGCAATGACAGCTGCACCTTCAGTGTGGAGATGGCAGGTACTACAGGTCCAAACATGTCATCCTTCAGTCTGTGTCCGGTTTAATGCGTCTGCTTCTTGGTCCAAAGCTCCACCAACATTTGAAACCATCATGGAGGACCTGGACGTCTGTGCTGGGGAGTTACCACGATTTGCTGTTGTTGTGGAAGGCAAACCCATTCCTGACATTTTGTGGTTTAAGGTTCGTTATGTACACATTTTTCCTGGTTTTAGTTAATTGTGTAGAGTAATGACAAACCAGAACCTGATTAAATTGTTTTTCAGAATGACGTCCTGCTGTCAGAGGGCAGTCATTTCACCTTTGTCTACGATGATAATGAATGTTCCCTGGTGATCCTTAATGCACAACCCGTGGACTCTGGAGTCTACACCTGCACTGCCAGGAACCTGGCAGGATCTGTATCTTGTAAAGCCGAGCTCACGGTTCATGAAGGTAACATGATGTTTTCTTAGTGATATACAAAACTTGATCTGTATTTTGAGTGATTTCATTTATCAAATCTCCAATTCTGTAGCTAAGAGTAAAGAGGATGACATCGATGATGAGGAGACTATTCTGAGGAAAATGCGAAGGCTGACCGACTATTACGATGTCCATAAAGAAATAGGCAGGTATGGGATTGAAGTTGCATGTAAACATTAAGAAAACATGGTGCAGTCTGCCTCAATAATCTAATTTCAAGACTGAACAAAATTAATTTGTGAGTATTGTACGTAGTATACGTTTCAATTATTTTCCTCCCTTAATCTTTATATTCCTTATTATTTCAGAGGGGCTTTCTCCTACGTGAAACGCGTGACCCAGAAAGTGGATAAGATGGAGTATGCGGCAAAATTCATCTCCACGCGGGCAAAGAAGAAAGTATCAGCTGTGAGAGAAATGAACCTGCTCTCCAAGCTTGACCACGAAAGAGTGCTTTACTTTCACGATGCCTTCCAGAAAAACAATACAGTCATCATCATCACTGAATTGTATCCTTCTTCATTTCTGATGTTCATTGCATTTAATGGTCACAAGTGACTGACTCACCAAATACTATGGGAATCTGTGTGCACCTTAGTGCTGAAATGATAAAGTTAGCTTTAACATATCCTGCATAAAGATGTCATGAAGAACTGCTGGACCGGTTTACAAAGAAATCTACGTTGATGGATTCTGATGTAAGTTCTGGAAAAAATATTAATTGATCATTTTAATGAAACTTACAGTTATTGACAGAAAAATAAGAATATTATTAACCCGTTTAAATGTTGGGAACCAGGTACAGTCATGTATAAAGCAAGTGCTGGAGGGTTTGGACTACCTCCATCATCAGAACATCATACACCTGGACATCAAGGTTAGCCATAAAATTGAAAGAAATAAATATCTCTGGATTTACTACTATAAAAACATTCTTCTTTCATTTTCTCCTCAGCCTGATAACATTTTAATGACAGATCCACGTTCTGACCAAGTCAGAATCTGCGATTTTGGCAATGCAGTGATGTCCACGCCCGATGAGGCCCAGTACTGTAAATATGGCACTCCAGAATTTGTGGCACCAGAAATAGTCAACCAGACGCCCGTGTCAAGAGCAACAGATATCTGGTAGAAGGAGCTTTCATTTAAAAATAAAAACTTGTTTTATTGTTGTGAAGTAATTTTTATTTTTTTCTTTCTTTTGTGTTCGTGTCGGTGCAGGCCAGTGGGAGTTATCGCATATCTGTGGTGAGTTATTACTAATAGAGGAAGACAATAAGCTGGGAAACAAATGTAAAGGAATCATAAAAGTATTCTTCTGGGGTTTTCTCCATTTACTGTCTGAACCACAGGGTTAAACTTTGGCTCATGGGAGAATTATTTGACTCAACTCTCACTTTTACCTGTATATTTCATTGTTGTGACATTATCCTCCTGGTTAGTATTAACTGCTTGTTTCTCTTGTCAGTCTGACGGGAGTTTCTCCCTTTGCGGGTGAAAATGACCGCAGTTCAGTGCTAAACATCAGGAACTATAACGTGGCCTTCGAGGAGAGCATGTTTGCAGATCTTTGCCGGGAGGCCAAAGGATTTATTATAAAACTGCTGGTAGCAGACCGACTGTGAGTAACACAAGGAAATGTCACTTAATATACAATATTTATAAAGGTTGATGAAAAGTTGAAGTAAGTTTTGTGTGTTTTAACTCCAATAAAATTAACTTTTTAAATAACTGTATGTTCTTAAGATAAATAATAAATTACAGTTTACAAATATAAATATGATTGTCAGAAATAAACCCTCTTATTTTGTAGGAGACCAGATACCCAGGAGTGTCTCAGACACCCATGGTTCAAGGTAAGACCTCCATTATCTACCACTTCCTTCCACAAGAGCATTTTATCTTATCAGAATTCTCTTTTCCTCACAGTCAACCAGTAAAGGAAAGGCTATTAGTACAGAGGCACTAAAAAAGTTTGTTTTAAGAAGAAAATGGCAGGTACGTCCTTTTTGACTCATTATTTTCACATTATTCACCTCCTTCTATTGTATATTTCATTTGTTCCTTCTGGGTTTTTCAGCGTTCCCTCATCAGCTACAAATCCAAAATGGTCCTGAGGTCCATACCTGAGCTGCTAAATGATTCCTCCAATCATATATCCATTGCAGTTCCGCGGCATCTCAAAGGGGGGTCACCCCTGCCATCATCATCCTCAGATTCCGATGAAGATATAGATGAGCTGCCATTTATTCCGATGCCCCTGCACATGGAGTTTGCTGGATCCAGGATGTCGTTGACTGATATCCAGACCGATGACAGTGAATCCAGACAGATTAATGGAAACGGTACATTGTCCGGGTCTGCTGTGGAAACGCAGGAGATGATGGAGTGTGAAACTCCAGAAATAGGTAAAACTGTTGAGGTGAGAAATGAAGGGCGGCCTCGAAGGGTTACATCACAAAACGTCGACAAAAGTTCTTCAGATGAGGAAATGCCTGCTGAGCTGCCCCAGAAAGTGAGAAAACCTCTGCTAAGAGGTTCCAGCATGGAGTCGGAGAGAACAGTGAGTGGACCCCGAAGGGGGGAACTCAGACGTGGGGGCTCAGCGGACAGTGCATTGTTGCTCCGTATCAAACCCGAGGAAGAAGCTGGAGAAGGAAGTCAAGAAAATGACAGGAAAGTTCTGAAAAAAGCCGTCTCCATGGAACTGCCAAGAAGAAGTGCCAGCCCTGGAACCACCAAACTGAGTCAAGAAGACTATGCACTTAAACTGGAAATGATGAGGCAGCGACTGCTGCGAGGTGGTTCTGTGGACAACAAGATGAGTGGACTAAGAGGACCACTGTTGGAAACATTGGGCATGGGCGAGGAGAAACGATCAACATCTTCAGATCGGTATTCAAGAACTAACCGTTTATGCCCACCAACTCTTGTTAGAGCTGCATCTAGTGAATCTCCGAGAGATGATGTTTCCAAGTCAAAAGCTTTGCGCAAAAGTGCTTCTTTTACACAAGGTGACTCGGAGCCTATAATTTTACACCGCAGGTCTGGAGCACCCTTGGAGATTCCCTTGGTTCAGACTGAAGAACGAAGGCTGAAAGAAGCCATATCTATGTCAGCCTTAACTGAGCAAATCAACTTAGATTCTCGGCCAGTGACTCCTAGAGAACCATCTCCTAGACCACCCACTCCGGAATCTGCAGTGCGTGAAAGTCCGACTAAAAGTGAAAGTAAAGATTCATTAATGGAAAAAGAGATAAAAACTGATGAGATGAGTGAAAAGATGGATGGAGTGACCACAGACAGTAACTTTGATGAAAGGTCAAGCACCAGTGGTTTCTCAGAAAAGGATATGAGTATATCAGAAGAACCCATTGTTGAATCTGAGTATGTAGAGCAAAGAGCACCTACTCCTCCTGCTGTGGTCCAGTCCTCTGAACCAGAAGAGAAAATGAATGAGGAAAAAGTGAATGAGAAAGGGTGTGAAGAAAGTGAGGACATTATGGAAGAGGAGAAAGTTGTCAGTGTTTCTGACGTTGAAAAGGTAAATGTAGATGTTAGTGTAGAAAAGGTAGAGGTAGAAAAAGTACATGTGACAAATACGTCATCTGAAATGGTTATAACTACAAGCTCAATTGTTCTGAGCTCCACTCAGGAGTATTCTCATCCCCCAGCAAATGTCGCGCCAACCTACGTAACACCCTCACTTCCTGCGCGTGTTGTTCTTCCAGATGGATCAAGTTCAGCTTATGCAAGTATCATGCAAACTATTATGGTTCCCTCACTTCAGCCCATCATTGAGTCCACTATGGAGTCCTCAACTCCTACCGTTTCCACTGTGTCATCACCTGCACAGTTGACTGAAACATCTCTGTCCACAACTTCCTCGGCTAAATTACCTTCAGTCCCGACAAAACCTGCTTCCACATCATCCGCAGAACACCCAGCTGTTTATGCAAGGGTAGCATCACCAGAATTAATTTCAAAAGAACCCAGTCCACCCAGGTTGGCCACACAATTTTCTTCACAACAAGAGCTTTCAGCTGGAGCAGATGTAGAAGACATTACCTCTGAAGAAGTCTTTGAGGCTCGCTTCAAAAAGCGTGAATCTTCCCTTACGAGAAGTCTTAAGTTTTTATCCAGGTCTAGGAATGATGAAAAATCACTGACGTCCCCTGACTCCACAGAGCCTGGTGAAGAGATGTACAGACCTGGACCAATAGGTGCACCGTTAGAATTGGGCCCAAGGAGACTGGAAGAGAAGTCCAAATCAGTCCAGGATCTCCGTGAAGCTCAGAAAGACCAAGGCTTCATGAGGAGACTCTCCATGCGCCTTAAACGATCTCCATCCACTGAACGCAAAGAAGAGACCACCAAGGAAGATGATTCAGTTGCTTCAAGACGTAGGCTGTCTTGGTCTCTTGGTCGCAGAGGATCACAGGATAAGAAGGAAGTGGAGATGATGCGCACGGACAAACCTGCAGACACCTCGGCCGATCAAGATGAAAAAGAGGTCAAAAAACCTAATGAATCACCAGTGTTGGCGATGCGAAGGAAAATTGAATCAACAGTCGCTGGGATTTCAACCAGAATCCGCAGCTACTCAGAGGAAAGGCGGTCCATGGAGGAAAAGGAACAAAAAAGAACACCCATCCTGTCAATGCTTCGTCGTGCAACATCAGAGACCCGTAACATCAAGGTACCAAATGTTCCTCAAAACCAGCTGGCAGCTCAGACTGGTACCTCATCAGAGTCCTTGGACACCACGTCTCCACTGAAAGCCGACACGTCCAGAGGTATCTCAAAATAAAGACAACTTTCACATTTCATTATCAGTAATTCTTACATAAACCTTTATTTTTTAATTTCTAAAAGGTGTTGAGGTGGAGCACAGATCTCGCTGGGATAGATGGGGTCTGACTAGGGGAAGGCGAGACAAGACAGTATCACAGCCTGATATACCATCGGCAATTTCCCGAGAAAATAGTTCCATTCGTTCACGTCAATACTCAAAACTGGCCTCAGGTTGGTGATGCATTGAGAAACATCAGATGCACTGGTGTAGAACATTAACCAAGTTGGAGTTTCAGCTGCTTTACATCCACTAGGTTATGGGTTGGTATCATATGTTTATTGTTCTGTTGGGTTCCAGACTTTGCTCCAGTGTTCCACATCAAGTTGAGAGATCATGTCCTGCTGGAAGGAGATCCAGTGACACTCAGCTGTCTGCCTGCTGGAAGCCCCCACCCACACATCAACTGGATGAAAGGTAGAGTTTAATAGTAATAGTGTTTACGAAATCCACAGTCAGACAGTTGAATACACCTCTCAGAATTATATGGGAGAATTATTTTCTTATTTCATACCCGTTTGTTTCCTCAGACAAGAAGCCTCTGGAAATTGATTCCAGGATGAACATGATCGCCTGCCCTGATGGTCGGCAGCTGCTGATGATCATGCACACAACCAAGAAGGATGCAGGCGTTTATGAGTGTGTGGCTACAAACCCACTGGCCTCCATGTCCAGCTCTTGCACAATATCTCTTGCTCGTAAGGAGAATAAGATCATGGAATTATTCAAAAGTCTTTAAAGTAACTCAGATTTAACGTTCCCGCTTTGCTTTCCCAGGATTACCAAATCGCCCTGGTACTCCAGAGATTCCTCAGAAGTACAACAACACTGCTTTGGTGCTGTGGAGACCTTCTGACACCATGGCTCCCTGCACATACTCCCTGGAACGGAAAACCGAAGGTAAGTGAATGCAAAGACTTTTTAAACATCTAAATAAAATCTATAGAAACCTGTTTCAGTCCACAATCAGATCTGATATAAATATTCTGTTCTATTTTTATTCCACAGGTGAAACCAACTGGCTGATTGTGGCAACAGGGGTTGCTGACTGTTATTACAATGTGGTCGACCTGCCAGCAGGGGGCTCATTCAGATTCAGGGTGGCGTGTGTTAACAAGGCAGGCCAAGGCCCCTACAGCAGCGTCTCCCAGGTGGTGAAGCTGGAGCCTTCAGGTAGGTGTTTCCAACAACCACACTGTACAGAAATGTTGTTTTCTATTTACAAAGTCACAGATAGAATTTCTGAATCAATCATAAAAAATTTCAATTGCCTTAGTTGTTTCACTAAAATGTTCTTTATTCATTTAAAGTGTTAAAGTGTATTTCTCTTTCGCTTCTCTAACCCAAGAACCAGTTAAATCCAGTGCTGCTGTGGTGGTGAAAACCGTCCCTTCAACTTCACCTGCTCCGCCTGTTGTGATGATGTCATCCATGAAAGTGCCTCTTATTAAACCAGCTCAAAGTAATTCCACTGCAGTGACAGTCGCCCCGACTCTCCCCCCCTCTACCTCAGCCCCCACTGTATCAGTGACTAAGGCCTCCTCTCCCATCACCATCAAACCCACTCAAGTTCAAGTTGAAGAACCCACCCCGCCCGTCACTCCCTCTGTTACTACAGCACCTACTAATCCACCTGCTCTTCAGACCACCACCACCACAACAAGCATCCAAACCACACCAGCAAAAGCTAAAACCACCCTTAGCATCAGCGTCAGCAAACCCCAAACTAAGCTGACATCACCTCCTGTTGTTCCTCCCAAACCTCGAAGTCCTTTGAGGGCAGCCCCCAGTGTAACCACCAAGTCCCCGTCTCCAGACTCCACCCCTGCTCCTGTCATTGGGAAGCCTATTGTATCCCTACCAGTGTACGTGCCGGCAGCACCTGCACGACCTCCTCAGACTTGCCAACCCACTTCAACAACCGTCACACCAACAATCACGCAAGGGACTCTTTCACCACCTGTGGTGGTGGTGAAGAGCCTGACGCCTGTGGTATTGCAGGGTGGGGAGGGCAGAGGCACTCCATCTGGACGGCTGACACCGTCAGGACGCATCACACCGTCTGGACGCAGGACGCCGGTGGGCAAACCGAGTGAGGGATCTCTGCGACAGGGAGTTCCACAGAAACCCTATACCTTCATGGATGAGAAAGCAAGGTAACAACAGAACTGCTGACTCAAATACATACAGTATGTTTACATATATGTGTGTCTGTGCATATAATATATATTTATACATACAGTATTTTCTTTTACATCATTGCTTGTTATGAAGACAAAAATGGACTATTGGTCCATCATCAGCCAACCAAAGGTACAACCTAGTTTGTTGCATTGCCCCTTTTCCCCCACAGGGGTCGCTATGGTGTGATCCGTGAGTGCAGAGAGAACGCCACAGGAAACTTGTACATGGCCAAGATTGTTCCATACGAGGCAGACACCAAGCAGACGGTGCTCCAGGAATATGACATCCTCAAGTCCCTTCATCATGACAGGATCATGGCTCTGCACGAGGCCTACGTCACACCACGCTACCTGGTGCTCATTTCAGAGTACTGCAGTGGAAAAGAGCTGCTCCACAGCATCATAGACCGGTATAGTCTCAGCATGACCTGTCCTTGAAGAGATTGGACTGAAAAAAGCAAAAATACATTTTCCGTTTTTTTAATTCAAACATGGGTGTGTTGTCTTTCAGGTTCCGTTACTCTGAGGACGATGTGGTCAACTATGTTCTGCAGATCCTCCAGGGTCTGGACTACCTTCACAACAGACGGATCCTCCATCTGGACATCAAACCAGAGAACATCATTGTCACCTACATGAATGTCATTAAGATCATTGACTTTGGCAGTGCTCAGAATTTCAACCCTCTTTTCCTCAAGCAGTTCAACCCTCCCATTGGAACCTTGGACTATATGTGTAAGGATTCATCAGTGACCGACTGCTGGATCACATTATTTACTTAGATTTATCTGCCAGTCATTACAGACTAGTCTATTAGTCATATTAGTGTGAAGAAGTTTTTAACTTGTTTTTTCTTCATGCAGCCCCAGAGATGTTGAAAGGTGATGTTGTTGGTCCTCCATCTGACATCTGGAGCGTGGGCGTTCTCACCTTCCTCATGTGAGTTCTGCTTTTTCAGCCTTTCGCTCATTAGGTCCTTTAGACTGTGAGAAGAAATAGAACAATGTTCTGTGGATGGAAATGTTTTTTTTTTCTTGACAGCTGAGACAAAGTATCTGTGTGTCCGTTGCCATTAAAACTCAAATATCTATTTTCATTCCCTCTCAAATATGTGGAAAAACGAATTCCCATTGTTTTAATTATTCAAATCCATCCTCAGTGTTAAGGTTCAGCACCAAAACTCTGTCTCTGTCCTCAGGTTGAGTGGCAGATCGCCCTTCATGGATGTGGATCCTCAGGAGACTGAAGCCAGGATCCAGGCAGCAAAGTTCGACCTGTCCAAACTCTACCAGAATGTGTCCCAAAGTGCCTCTCTGTTCCTGAAGAAGATCCTGTGTAGCTACCCATGGTAAGATCATCACCAGGCTTTACTGGTCTCTACAACAGTTCAGCTCTTACTGACTGGTTCCTGCTGACTGTCTTCTACAGGGCTCGTCCATCCATCAAGGACTGCTTCAATAACTCGTGGCTTCAGGATGCCTATCTGATGCGTCTTCGCAGGCAGACGTTGACCTTTACAACCACCCGCCTCAAGGAGTTTTTAGCCGAACAGCAGCGAAGACGGGAACAGGCGGCTACCAAGCACAAAGTTCTTCTGCGGTCCTACAAGAGCTCAACACCAAACCCCACCAGTCCCTCCAGCCCCACTGCACCACTGGTACCAGCCTCACCCAGCACAACAGTCACCCAGTGAAAACGGGCTTCCTGACATCAACAGGTGGAACCATGGGATGGGGTGAGGAAGACACTGTGGTGGGTCACCTGGTGGAGCTACCCCTCAGGTCTGAGCTTCTGAACCTCCTCAGAAAAGGAACAGATTGAGTGGTTTGGATGGACAGAAGAGAACTTCCTTCTCATGACGGAAATAGACTGAGAACCTTGTTCTCACATCCAGGATTGGTGAGTTTTCTACAGGGTTGGTTGGTATGGAGCACATCTTCATTTGTGAGCACGATTCCATAGCAACACCTCAGCTCCTTCATCCTTAGTCAATGTTCAGGTTTATTAATGAGAAAACCAACGTCAAATCCTGAATGAAAAACTGAATTGTTTTCTGTTTTATCTTATACAATCTGCCAAAAAAGTTTTTTTTTCAAAATCAGCTTGATTATGAAGATGAAGATCCAGTAACAAAATCTGTGGGTTTGAGAAATTTGCTGAAATTGCACGTAGAGTTCTGATATGGTCACCTCAGTTTGATATCGGTACCGTGGATATTGGCAAATGTTAATATCAGACATGTCTAAATAAGGGCTAAACCACAGGGATTCTGACTCAGCACAATCTTCCCTAATGTTAATGTCCACTCGTCTCCTGTGTGGACATTACAGTGAGTATATTGGAGTTTTTCTTTACCACTAATAAGCTAAGATTCACCTTATTGGGTTCTAAATCATCTTCCACTCAGCGACTCGGTGTCAAGGAAACCGTTGGATGGTCCCTTCAGGTCTGTACGTCACTGAGGCTGATGAAGAGGAGGCTGAAGAGGCTCCTGCTTCATCATCTGCCTCGGCTACAGTTGATTCCTTACCAACAAGACGAGGTTTAAAACAGTTAAGAATTATGTGCGAAATCTCAGTCCTGACTGTTCATTTCCACGGTGTCTGTGTAATAATTAGGCTCTGACCTGAGTCACACTGAGTGACAGAATAGTGAACAGTTTTTTAATCTATTTATTTTACAAATTAATATTGATGCCGCCAACATACAGTGCACAGGTGTAAATGCTATGGGTTGAAGATTTTAATCCATAATGAGAAAAAAAAACAAATCTGCGTGAGTTTCTGACTGGATCGATCTGCTTTTTATATAAAAAGATATTTTCACCATTTATAAAATTCAGAGAAGAGAATTAAAGCCTTGTGCGACAGGATGGACAGTCAGATTTCATCATTTTGCACACTTCACCTTTGGTTATAAAGAGTCTTGCTTAGAATCCATTATATAACTAATCTGAAATTTTAATGGAAACCAAATGGGATCTTTGTACGGAGAAAAGCATTTTGTTAGAGAAAAGTATTTTTCCTGCCCAGAATATGAGACGTGAACTTGACTCGGTGACAGATGAGGACAAGTCACAGAGGACTGGTTATTTTCTGTGGTCATATTGTACATGAAATCCTAAATAATCATATTTATTTGTGTTATTTAAATGAAATCGCCTTTATCCTTATCTATATATTCTTCTGCTGTTGTTGAACAAATTCTTTTCTGCAGCTTTTTGTATCCTGAGCTCAGTGAAGAAGTCGGTGTCAAAAGTCATTTTTTAACTGTATAAAAAAAATAGATGCAAGACCAGCATGAGAATGTAATGTTGCATTAAAACCCAAATGTTGGTGCAATGTTATGATGCTAGTCTGTGTAACAGAGAGCGCCCTCTGCCTGTGAGCAGACAAAAGGCATTCTGGGTATAATTGTTGAAATCTGGGGGATTTGATTTGATTTAAAATCCTATGCTGTATTTTGTGGAATGCATTGCGGTGCCACTTGATGGATATTAGTTTGGTAAATTAGTTATTTTGACTCCCTGGATCTTTGTGTGTGTTCCACATGTTGTGCATCGAGTGACTGTGTCTGTTACAGCTTCTGCTTCCACTTCTGTGAGCCTGGCATGGAAAAGGCATGACAACAGTGAAGGCTGTGAGTAATAAAGACAACATGACAAGGGTATGAAAACCACTGGCTGATTTGTATAATGTGAGTACAGTACACTGTTCCCTCACTACATCTCCTGTCCTTTCTTCCTTTCCTTCCCCCCTTACATCACAATATTTTGTTTTGTCTTATCTGGCAAATCTTTTTGCTAGATCCTGATATTTTATGGTGAAAAAATATTGCAAATTTTCCAATATGTTCATTATTCCTTACTTTCCATAACATGTACATACATACAAATTAGATTTGGGTTGGTAGATCTAAAACACTGTGCTCTAATGATAAGACAACACTCAATGTCTTTGTGTGGCAATGTAGGATTTTTTTTTAACATTTTACAAGTAACATAATAGAAAAAAACATAGCAAAAAACTAATTGAGACATGAGGACTATCTTTGTTCATCGAGACCAGATTATACACAGCGTTCTATTGGCTAAAACAGTGCATCAGTGTCCTATTGTCAAACAGTTCCTCTCTCTGATTGGCTCAGTCATCGTAATGTCATCTCCCCTGGTCCGTTGGCCCCTCTCTCCTTCTCTTCTCTCCTCATAGTGCCCTGATATATTATTCATCCATCTTATATCCACATTCTCCAGCTCTACTGTCAGAGAACTGTGGTGGGAATGGATGGTCCAAGACTTTACAAAGAAGAAATATATTGAGATATAATCAAATTCACGTCTCTTTTTTCCATCTCTCGGTGATGTGTCTGGGAATGCTCCAATGTTAGGGGAGGGATCGGTGGAATAGACAGTTGAATGGTCTGACTCTCCCTCGCCCCCTGGACGACCCTGACCACGGTCAGCAGCTTGTTTTCAGTTGGGATGACTCACATTTCTATGAACTCCCTCTACAATTTAGATAACTACCCATAAAATTATTGTCCACTCCTTGGGTTCTCTGGAGTATTTGATTCTAGTCCTATATAAGGAGGTGAGGCAGTCTGGGTAACATTTGTCGTTCCAGTTCTTCAGCCTTTAGTCTTGGTCATGTATGAGCAGGTTCTACCACCCAAACAAGGCAAAGGAACAGCTGAGTGGCTGCTCCTTCATCTAGATCCCCTATGACCCACAAGGCCCTTGTGGTCTTCACATATAAAGCTGGAACCTGGTCGTTCTAGTCCAACTCTGCCTGGGATCAAAACGCTGCTGGGTCTCCAAGAAGAACGTGAAGGTAAGAGACAGAGAAACAGTGGTTCCACAGTGAACACCGTGAGTCTCCTTTGTACCTGACCTCTAATCAGTCATGATTGCTTCAGATGTTCAAAGTGAAGGCTGCGCCACCTTCAGGGTGTACACTGAACATCAACGACCCTCAGGTTCAAGAAGCGGCGATTAGAATCCAAGCCTCATATCGAGGACACAGGTAAACAGATCCACACAAGGCAGTGGTGGCCCCGTGGTTAAGGAACCAGACTTGGGTTTGAATCTACCAGCTGCCTGGTTACCACTGAGGTCCATTGAGCATGGCACTGTCCCCACTCACTGCTCCCGAGGAGCTTTAAGCTGCCCACTGTTCACTTTGGTGATGGGTTAAATATTGAAGCCAAATTTCTACTGACAAGCGTAGAAATCATGAGGCTTTATGGGATTTCTCCAGTACAGATCCATCAAGACCTTTGTGACATATATTTGATGCGAGCAGCTATGAGTCGCCTGTGTAGCTCAGTGAGCAGGAGGGTGACTTGTGGCTCTTCTGATTATATCATTGTGTCCTACGTAGGTCCCGTAAAGAGCTGCGGGAGAAGGGTCCTCCAAAGATCCTGCAGGAGCTCAAAGATGTGGTCCTCGTTGAGGGCAGCGCCGCTAAGTTGGAGTGCAGAGTCAGTGCTTTCCCCGATCCCTTCATCATCTGGTACAAAGACGGTAAAGAACTAAAAGATGGGCCAAAGTATCGCTACATGTTTGAAGACCCGGATTTTGTTGCCCTGGTGGTTCGAGATGGGGTTCTGGCTGACCTGGGGAAATATACGGTGACCATCAAGAACCCCTTTGGACAGACGTCAGGATCTGCTTGTATTCTGGTAGAGGGTGTGTATCACAGTAGGCGGTGATGATGTGTTATAGTGTGGAATATGGTCATTTTGTGAAGTATTAGGAAAACTACCACAGACGACAAAAAGTGGTTAGACTGAAAAGGTTGGTCCTTGTTTTAGGCTAACTCAGTAGATCATGATACTTGGTTCATTAAAACCATGATCTTTAAATTCAGCCCATTAATGATTATCACCTGTTTGTCCTTCTAGTACCTGCTAAGGTCTCCAAAGGGCCAGACAATATCAGGGCCAAAAGAGGGACAACAATTGTGCTGAAGGCCGAGATAAGTGGTGAACCTCCACCAGATGTTGCTTGGCTCAAAGATGGAGACGACATTGACGAAGATGAGCGGTGAGTACTTGATATTTTTTGACCATTTTAATGATTTATTCCTTATCTATTTACCATTTTTTCTTTTTTTCTGTGGAATTGTCTTTCAGTGTTTTCTTTGATGTTGGGGACACCAACACTCTGCTCACAATCAAAAATGCAAAGCTGTCTGACGCAGGGAAGTACGAAGTGTTTGTGGAGAACAACCTCGGTACAGACCAGTCCTTTGCCAGAGTGGATGTCCTCTAATCAGGGACCATCAACTAACCATGGTTCAACTAAATGAACAACACGCAATAGAAATGTTGGAGGCTGTACCTAACGTGCAATAACAATGTTTAAAATAAAATATTTTGTCTGAGTTTTTTTTCTGAATAAAACTTTTTTTGGAATTAAACATTTTCTTCAATTGAAAGCACGCCCAATTGAAAGCACGCCCAGTACCTCTCCACGGCCGCCAGAGGAAAAAGGTGTGACCAAGTGAGAAGTACTACTATAAACAATTTTTGAGTCAGACAGTACCATACCGCACCGAGGGAGGGCAGGTTTGAGCCAACGGCTGTTTTGCTGCTGATCTTCATATATACAATCAGCTAATTGAAGCGAATGTTCTTCAAAAGTGTTTGTGTATCAGTTCACCAGTCGAAAATATCACGTTTGTTATCGGTCGCAGACATCGGACTATAATTGGATACTGTTCGTAAGGTTAGTAAATTATTAAACAAACCAAGGCTTAATGAAGAATTGAATAGTGTTTTACATTAAACACATTATTCGGTGGTGGCGTGATTTTGCTTTCCAATTCTCGCGAGATCTTTATATTAAGCAATGCTTTGGTGGTGGTGTGATTTTGTTATCCAACTCTCGCGAGACTTTTCAACCCTCGACCCGGGAAATTGTGCCATTGGAAATTCCAGTTTAACCCAGCTATTTTTGTTTTATACTTGCTTATTAATGTTCTTAGAAGTTTCAAATAAGAACAAACTGAATACTTCGACGTTATTGTTGGCTATATTGAATAATACGACACTATCGCATTATCTGAGGCGACGACATGTTTCAAACTAAAAGAAAAAAACAACTTTTCCAAGAAAGTGACGCGGATTTTCTTCAGGATTCTAGAACCTTCGGCGGATGATTCGCTTTACTCTTAAAGGTAGGATGAAAAACCACATATTTTGATCTAAAATACATATAATTATATTGTATGTAATATTAATTCGGTTGAAATTGGTATCATATCGATGATGATTAACTTAAATTTGAGAAATTACTGAAAAAAGTGTGATTTTTAAACTTCGTATTTACTTGGCAATTAATTTGAAATTAATGTTTTTCTCAATGAAAGCTAATGTGTCGATGTGAAACTGTTGTTTTGATGGGAGTGGATTATTTGTTGTCTGATTTGTGGTCTTCTATCTTGATCTTAAATATTTAAATTAAGAACGAAGCAAAACTCACATTGTCTCTTAAACGCACCAAAACTGTCTTTTATGTATGGCCCGCGAGATAGATATTGAGAGATGTGTAAAAAACATACTAAAACAACTGATGTATATTTATTTCATTTTTAATTTTTCAATTGTTTTTAATATTAAGCTCTGGTTGTTCCAGATTTAATGGTTAGCTAAACTTCCATATGAAAAAACTGCTTTCTGTAACTTGTAAGAAGGGAAACATGAATAATTGTTTTACATTTTTTACAAAATATTGTTAAACATTGGTCTATTGTGGAATAGTGTCTGACACCCAGCTTGCAGTTACCCTTTGTGGCCACGAGATGGCAGCTTCGCGTCACTTTAAGTTGTGATATATTAATATGACAAATGTGAGTTGCTATAATATAAATGGAAACTATGTTACAGTCACTGTGTTTTTTTTTTGGTTACCAGGATGGAAAAATACTTAACTTCAATACCTCAATACTAGTTCACACAAAGAGCCCAATAAAACAGTGTGACACGTTAACATAGAATGGTTTGTCAGCCCTGCTTATGTGAATTGAGCTGTTAGCTGGTAGCAAGGTGTCAGCTATCAGAGGGGGGTCCGTCCTGTGAGGTGTCATTCTTTCTCAATGTGGATATGAATAGAAGCGGCCAGTCGGTGGACATGTCCAGCCTGACAGGGTCCAGAATAAGTTCTTTTCAACTAGGTGGTCTGAAATATGCTGATGTGTGAAGATGAGGCCACGTGGGCTTTGCACTTGGAAGAGCTGTAACCTCATTATCAGTGTGGGAGCTGCCTGGACTGTAAGGTGTGAGGAATGTAGCAGCACATTTATAGGTTCATAGACGAGGCCGAACAAAAGAGTCAGCAGCAAGACTGTTTGTTGAATGAGGAGTTGTGTGAGACAAGTTTGATATACTTATACAGACATTTTAGAGTTCTGAAAAAGAGAAAAAACATCGGATTTGGTCAGAATCTTGTTTAAGTTACAGTAAGCCCTTGTTAAATGGGGTGTTATGTTGTGGGACCATTAAGGATAGGTGAAAAGCAATGAGTAGTAGCATTATATCACTAATATTTCATCATTGATTGGGTATTCTTACATTTCTCTCTTTGCACTGTTCACAGTCTGAACCTTTATATTAGAATAGAATCGTCTTATTGTCACTCATCCCGTGGGGTGACCAGGTACAACACCAGGAAAGGACAATGACTGACACAAAAGATATACATCAAAAAATACAATGACCAGGTAATGTAGAAGGAAAAAAGCAAAGGTTGGAGGCAAATGAGGTATAGGGAGGTTGTTGGAACTGTTGGAAGGGTGGGGCCCTCGTAAAGGAATGCTAGACTGTATTAGGGTGATATCAATCTTTACTGTAAATGGCCCATATACACTAATATTTATTATAATAACATAATAATGATTAATGTAATCTTTCCAGACCAAGCAGAGAGGGGCACAGTAATGGTGACGACGGTCATTATGATGTTTCTTAATGTACAGCCTATAACAGCTTTTGAGCTTTACTTCTGAAGGTGGCGCTATTTTCTGAGCACCTGTTCTGCAGCTTAAGTTGTGTAACTGGCAGCTTTTACCAAGAGAAGGACATGGTAATAGTTGCTCTAGATGGTCTCACCATAGATGTTAGTATTTGAATATACAGTAAACAATATTATCCCAAGTCAATAAGTCCCGAGTCAAATCGTATGGTGGGTGGAGTGCATGGTTGCGGGTTCAATACCACCAAATGTTTTTTTGAAGGATTGTTGGCACTGCATCATCACACCTGACCCACTGTCCTGCATGTGTTTTAAATATGTTTGTAGAGGTCAGAGGTCAGTGCGTGACTCTGAAATACTAGTAGACCATAGGAGTCCAAAGGAGGCTGTGGACCGGTGTCAACCCTTCTCTGCTTCACCGGGTCATGACAGATTTTTCTTCATGTTTTGCGACATAAAGCGATGTTTTCAACAACCTGTCGTCCAGTTGCTGTTGAAGTTGGCTGCAGAACTTACCTGTGTGTTAGAGTGAAGAATGGTCCACATGGTGTTTATGGTGTTAACTATTCTTTTAAGCTCATGTCACATTGAAGGCTATTTTTAGCCACACTTGCTGTATTGGCAAGTAGGTCAGTCAGGACAACATGCATTTGCGTCCTAAAATATCTCCTGTGCTGAGATAGATGGCAGTGTAATTTGGTACGATGCACATTTATGTCCCTCCAGTCCAGCAAAAACACATAGAGGATTTTTCTAGCACCTGTGTCTCAGGTCACGTTAAAGAGCTGGTTTCTGTCTTTCTAGAAGTTCTAAACATCATTATTTGTCCTCATTGTTTCTTTGCCATAATGTTTCAGCAATATTTTTGAAAAAAAAGTTTTTAGTTTTGTGACTTTGATAACTGTGTACCTGTCCTGGTAAAGTATTAGTTTCCATAGCTTCCCTTCATATTCCAAGTCAATTTCTTTGTACCAGAAGTATTTGTAAGTTTTGCCTAAAACACTTATGCTTCCAACACAGTATTCTTAACTATTAAGCATGTTGCTTTTATTGTACATTTTATAAACTGCCCTCAATGTTTAGGAAGCAGAGACTGAATTGTTGGTCACATCCACATTTTTATTGTCACAACTCGTGGTTGGTTTGGATTTGATTAGTTTTACTGGGTCAGTTCTTTAAGGTTCCACTTGTGACACAGACCCAAAACCTGATCTCCTAAAATAGTTGTGTTTTAGTTCACATGTCATGACCAACATAGTAATGTATAGCTGTTATTGAGCGTATAGAGTTTCAGTGGCTTCATCTCCTCTGTGAATGTTGCCTGTGCGGCGTAAACACAACGGTGTTGTTTATGAGACACAACAGTGTTTTGTTTGTGGCCAAGTATGTGGCACATGTTTACACATCGTCTGACCATCAACTACTGTGGGCAGCT
This sequence comes from Paraplagusia blochii, assembly GCA_016785265.1. Lineage (NCBI taxonomy): Eukaryota > Metazoa > Chordata > Actinopteri > Pleuronectiformes > Cynoglossidae > Paraplagusia > Paraplagusia blochii. The sequence continues at coordinate 565,687 of JAFBJS010000407.1, forward strand.
GCTCTGGTCGACTATTTTCAACCACTCTGATGTGTAATGTTAGAGAAGCCGATCCCCAGGACGACTTACGTCTTTTAACACTTCACGTTCCACCTGTCCAATTACTGAGACACGTGTCTTTACACATCCTCTCGCCTGGAACCAGGAGACCAGTCCAAACACTAATGACCATTCCCCAATGACCAGGTACTATTTAAACTCTACAGATTGTAGATGGTTTAGCTGCAGTAATGAGCTGAGGTTAGAATAGAGCCAGATGCCTAGACTGTGAAACCCCATTGGATTTGAAGTCCAACACCTTTACCACTTGGTCAGCGCAACTGATGACTATGATATTTAATGGTTTCATAGTGTAGTGGGGAGCAATTAATCCACTAATGTGATTAACTGCTTTGGTTAGAAGCGTCTGCTCAATTCCTTAGTGCAAATATATTTGAAATGAGGGAAATTTAGTGAATTATCAATGATGACTTTGGTGTCATTTTAATTCTAAATACATTTGCCTATCTTGGTACACACGCTGGTACTTTGTCTCAGAAGATCCAGGAAAATACAGAGTACTTTCCATTAATAGAAAATAATAAATAATTTTGGTGGTGGCTTTTTATTTTTTACCTTTGTTTTCATTGATTTGGCTCAGTCATGAGAAAACTACACTGAAGTCATGGTGAAGGGTGGCAGTGATTAGTGATGTGCCCTTGACCTTGGTATCAGTCTGAGCAGCATGCTAACATCTTAGCTGACAGCTCTGACTAGTCATCAGAGCTCGGCTAATTTGTCAAGTCGGGTTTTTTCTTCCTTCGCAAATACCAGCTCTCAACAGGGGTGACAGAAGTATCTGGTTTGTTGACCACGGCCTATGGTTGTCAGTAGAAGTTCTAACATTGGTTTACATGAAGAAAATAGTTGATGCATAGATAGATAGATAGGTAGATAGATAGATAGACAGATAGATAGATAGATAGATAGATTGATAGATAGATAGATGGAACTTTATTAATCCCTCTGGATGATCCTTCGGAAAATTATGGAAATTAACATTGGGTCAAACTTACTTAGTATAGCAAAATATTATATAAATATTTGTGTTTATGTTTGACCTCTATTATTATCACAGTCATTAGTCAATGGTCCTGATTATTTTCAGGCTAACATGTACATGTGCATCAGTAGAAGTTCTAACATTGGTTTACGTGAAGAAAATAGTTGATGCATAGATAGATAGATAGGTAGATAGATAGATAGATAGACAGATAGATAGATAGATAGATAGATAGATAGATAGATAGATAGATAGATAGATAGATAGATTGATAGATAGATAGATAGATAGATAGATAGATAGATAGGTAGATAGGTAGATAGATAGATAGATTGATAGATAGATAGATGGAACTTTATTAATCCCTCTGGATGATCCTTCGGAAAATTATGGAAATTAACATTGGGTCAAACTTACTTAGTATAGCAAAATATTATATAAATATTTGTGTTTATGTTTGACCTCTATTATTATCACAGTCATTAGTCAATGGTCCTGATTATTTTCAGGCTAACATGTACATGTGCAGTCAGATTTGACCGCGGCCTCTGAAATAGCCCAGTCAGGAAACACAGCAGGGGTTAGGGGATCAGATACTCTTAACAGGCACTATTGCCAATAAGGATGTCATGGTGTAAAACTAATCTGGGCGGAAATTACGTAACGTTAGTTCATTTTAAGAGACTGATTATATAAAGAAAGAAAAAGTAGCCAATCATTTAAAACCAATGATTATATAGAAAAAAGTCATTACAAAAATATAGATACACACAATAAAAAAATAGTTTTGTTACATATACATTCACTAAAATGATGAAAGTATCAATTTTAAACCCCTCATTCTCTCAGCAGGGTGTCTTAATCTAGAAGCGTGACTCTTTGATTGTTTTTGTTTTAATCGTTTTTATGTCTGTGAAGGATACTTCCATGTTATTGGGTGATCAAAACAGGACTATAAAAAAAGAAAGTTAATCAGGCTTCATTTCTGCCCAGCGTTTCCCTGTGATATCGACTTTCTCTTCCCCTCCTTCTGTGTGGTCTTTTTAGCAGCATGTGGTCAGCACTGATGGACGGGACTGTGAGCCATGAAACACATGTTTCGTTGCCCAAAGCTGTTCCTGTTTACAGCTCCCTCCTGTGACACAGATTCCCAAAGTACTGTATGTTCAGGCATCAATCAAGATGACCAGGAGGTACAAGTGAAAACAGGATCTTAAGAAATGCTGAAAAGGAAATCTCTCAGTGCTGGAACTGCCCACGTAGAGCCAAAAGGGGAGACACATGAAACTGCAGAGGACGTGTTGGAGACACTTTGAGGCTCTGAGTAGAAACTGTAGAGAGTTTCTGTCTAGAGCTGCAGTGACTTAGAGAAAAACAACATTTTCAATACTAATAAGTCGACATAAAACAAAAACTTTAGCTTAATTAAAATCAATATTGTTCATACACCTTGAAATCATTCAATACCTGATTATACCAGTGAATATACCAGTGTTTATCTTTGAGGTTGACACAGTGTTGCAGCCCAATAGTTAAGTTGTGCTCAAGTTTCTGTTTCAGATTTATGCCTGTGTTCAGCTTTTTATAGAGATTTGATATTCCAGAAGTTATGTGTCACTTCTTTCCAAGACCTAAAATAAATAGCCTAGTGTCTGTTGAGGGGGGGGCAGGGAGGGGTTGAGTGGTCATCTCAGTTTTGGTTGTGACAAGCTGTCATGTCGTTGTGCATGCTGCTCCTCTTGCCGTTACTCCCACAGGCTGGCTGGAGTCGTCTGTACCTCCCCCCACCCACCATGTCAATACCCACTCTGAATGGACCCAATTGCGACTTACCAGTCTCCTGGACCTGGGACGCAGTAAGATCTTGAGAGACGTCCACTGTTGATGGATGGAGTTTTCACTTTGAAGAAAAAAGTTGTACAGAAATAATCTGACAATGTATCTGGAAAACTCAAAACAATCCCAGGTGTCTGGAGAAGAAGAGTCTTCCACTGGGAACACACTTGAAAGTCAGTGCGAGGTTCTCAAACCAACAGATGGTGCAGATTCAACCAGCTCTGCAGAGGATGCTGCTGCACTTAGTATGAAGGTGTTTGAGGAATACAGCTGTAACATGGAACGTCCGCTTCCATGCCTGGAGCATCAGACCAACAGACACACGGATGAAGGTGAAACATACCATAATGGACACATGGAGAGCCTGGACAAATATTCAGCAAAGACGGATGTTTTAGAACCTGACCAGGTCCTTGGTGGGTGCAGGAGTCTGGGGTTAAGCCAACAATTTCAAGAGTGTGTTCAACAATTTAACTGTTTGGAGTCCACTGAGCAGAGTGCTAATCACAGCCAAGCTGGGTACAAGTGCTGTCCTTGCTGTGAACACAGTGCTGAACACCTTGGACTATTTCAACAATGTAAAGCCTGTGGTCAACAGTTACTTGACTTTGAACGGGACATAATGACTTTAAAACGTGAAGACTTTGTGGCTTGTCAATCTTCCCATTTGGCTTCAGCACATTGTGTTATTCCCAATTCGTTTTATCAAGAGGAAAATTGCGATCAGCAGAGTGAATGCTGGGATTCTGAAACACCTGCGGAGGAATCTGACTCATTGGACCTGCTGATTGGGTTTGGAACTGAGCTTTGTGATGTTGATGTGTTTCAAAATGAAATACAGTCCACAGACTGTGACAATTCTGAAAACAGTGATGAAGATGAAGGTGAAGAGGATGTGGAGGAGAATCATCAGTTTGAACAAAATGATACACAGGCCACATTATCAGAAGGTGATCATTCTGATTTTAACACAGCCGACTGTGATGGCACTGACCCCGACATCTGTGATGGAGAAAGTTGTGAGGAGTTTGTGGAGACTACTGAACTTCCTGAACAGAATCCTGTATTCGATTTGTCTACGGGCACCAGTGAGATGTTTAGGGACGCTGAATTTGAAACAAGTGAAGAAAATGAAGCTCAACAGCACGCAGCTTCTGAGAAAACATCCGTCAGCTCTGAGTTTTTCACAGAAGAGGACAGTTTCTCAGATTGTTCCTCGATTGAAACCAAATCTTTTAAGACTTGCCGTGATGACAGTATTACTTCTGAACCCTGCTCTGATTCGTCTGGGGAATCTGAAAAGGGAGCACCGGAAGATTTGAGTGACGATCAGACCCAGTGGGAATCGTTTGAAGACTTTGATGAAATGGAACAAAGCCGGGCTGGCGAAGTCAAGGTGGATAAACCGAGCTCTCCCGTGGTTGACGTTGTAATTGAGGACCACTTTGATTTATTTGACAGAGCTGATTTTTACGGACATGTGTTTTCCCCTCGGCGACAGTACGTCTCCTGTTTTGAGGGCGGGGACATACATGAAAGCCTGTATCTTCAAGAGGCAGCAAACTGCAAAAAAAGTTTTTGTGCCTGTGATGAATATGAGGAGAAAATTAATCCAGAGGAAAAGGATGCGTGTCCTGAAGAAACATGTGACGAAACAGTCCATGAATGCAGCAGGCCAGATGACAACTCAGAGACAATTCCTGAAGACTTGTCCTTAGAGGAAGAAATAGACGGGGAACCCTGTGTGTTCTATGCAGAAAATTATGAAGAGGATGACGAGGATGATTTGGACTGGGAAACATATGCATTTGAAGGTCGTGCTTCAGCAAGTTCTAACGATGATGATGAAGAGGAAGAAGATAATGAAGGAGAGGAGGAGGTTTTATCTGAAGGTTGTGAGGAGGTCATGTATGCACCCTGTGCTGATGATATTTCTGTAGAAGGTGATGCGTACGAGGATTTCTGTGACCGTCCGTGTAACGACTGTCACGACATCACTTTAGATGACGAGGAACAAACTGATGGGACTCTCTGTGAAGTGGGCGAGTGTGCAGAAAATACCTACAATCACCTTTGTTCAGAAATGGAACTGTATTGGTCACTTGTTGACAAGGATGTAGAGGGTAATCTTCATAATCCAGGTGTTGAGGATTATTACGCATACCAGATTAAGAGTGTTCAGATGTCTTTGAATGAAGTCTTCAGTGCAATTTTACGGAACACATTCAAATATCAGCAAATAATCTGTGCAAAGGAAGACGTCAGGTCTCCTGAAACAGGAGACAAACTACCAGATCAGGAGGAAACTGGAGTTTGTGTCGCAGCTACTGATGGAATTACTGTGATTTCTGAGCAGAGTGAGATTTCAGCCAATGAAGCTGAAACTCCTGCAGAATTGGAAAGTGATTCATGGGTGAAAAGCAAATCAGCAGATGTCGTATGTCCTCAAGATGTCATTCATAGTGTTCTCTCAACACCAACCAGAACTGAGGAAAACGAAGGGAACGACAGCCAACTGGGAAGTGACTTTGAAGAGGATCAGAGTGATAATTCCGACGATACCTGTGACTGCGACTACTGCATACCACCAGAAGTGCAGGTACTTTAGGTGTAGTTTACCTTGGGATCAGTTATGGCAACTGAATTGAGCTGCACAGGTGATTTGTTCCCTACAGCCTTATGTTAGATTGGTCAACCATAACAGTTACGGCTACACACTGTGAGGTATGTGTGTCCAGCGCCAGCATGTTAGTGTTGAAGGAAGTGCAGGGCAGTTGTTTTTCAGAGTCCAGCAACACGGTGTATGATGGTGGGATTAGAAACCGAATGGTGATATTCACACACTCCATCAACATGGCAGCAGCTGATGGGTGACAGCCCAGGTTTCCTGTGAACTCCCCACTGACTGGTCAAGTGTATTTTTGTGTTGTTAAAGCTGTAGTACAGAGACAAACTGACCTGGAGAATCATCTCTGTTAGATTCTTCCATCATGTAAGGAACTCACGAGGAGAATGTAAAGTTGTTCGTTTATTTTTGGAACTCAATATTGTAGATTATACATTTACCTGCATATATAGATCAGTTTTGTGGCATCAGAGATCTCATTCAGATCTTTGAGTGAAGGCATAACGGCTGCAGTTTTTAATCAGATTAACAGGTTACAGTAAAACAATAAAAAAAATCTTTTCATAGTATAACCTGCTTCAATAATACTATGGGCTACATGTATGTAAACGTGTTGATTTTATAGGGTTGATGGTCAAACTAAATGTTGTTCTTATTTCTTGGAAAAGGCAGAAAATGTTTTTGCTACTTGTGTGAAATATATGGCTTACAGACCACCTGACCTAACCCCTACAGACCAGAGAGGTCTGATTCTGACAAACAAACTTAGTTGAACCTTTTTATCGAATGATTAGGGAAAAAATCAGAATTCGCTATGGCATGTATTATATGATAGCATGTGTTTACTGTTGGATTGACCCAAAACCAGTCGTTAAGCAAAGTGGGGTTTTTTTTTCAGGTTCCAACAGAGCCGCTGCTCCCACAGACGTCGGACGTCACAGGAAAGATCTGCGTTGTTATCGACTTGGATGAAACACTGGTCCACAGTTCATTTAAGGTCAGTTAGTCTGTTCTGCTGCTTAGTCTACATGTGTCTGTTAACACATGTATTGAACAGACTTACTCTGAACTGCCTGAAACTTGTCTTTTAACCCTTTTGGTTATAGTTTGGTTTAAGGAGCAGGAAAGATGTCCAAGAGAATTTTCTAAAAATTAACTACTAGATATAAAAAAAATAATCAATATAAAGCCGAATTGGCAAAAGTATTAATAATTTCACCAAAACATATAATAAACAACTCATACTCAGAACTCAACTGTTCAATCATCAATCAATGTGTATTGTTTTTCTGTGTTTGGCCCTAAATATTTAATATGTCATAAAGTGATAAAAAAAACATTGACAAACAATATTAATAACACCAGTACAATAGATACTTCAAACAATTTGGATTAGACCCATGGTTCCTAAATAAACCACATATAACGACCCGTTAACCGCATCCTCTTATATTTTATAGGGCATTAATTTTTAAAATCACTAATAAAATCCTGCGTTAAAAACTGTTTAATGTTACTGTAACTGTGACATTGATTCCAAAGTGCATATTGAGTTTAAAACCTTTTCAGGTGACATTTAACAAAGTGATCAAAGCCAAGAGTTGAGGCTCCTGAGACCAGAGACATTATGTAATCTTCTCAAATCACTGACTCCTGCGCTGGATGTCACTGGATATCACTACTGGCTTTGTAAACAGGCACGGACTCTGTTAACTTCATGTTTAACAAACAGCTTGACAACAAAACTGGTCAGTGAGGAAATAACTTTTTTATATTAAAATATAAAACAATCTATTGTGAATATATACATAAAAGTCACAAAACAGTTTTAATAACAACAGCTACTACGACTACTAATACCATTTTATTCCACTGTAAAATCTGTTGAGGTAGATAACTGGTACAGGTTACAACCCTGGACTGTAGCTAGTACTTTTCCAGTGAAATATTGTCAATGTGACAACTGCCAAAATAAATCAAGGTTTTAAAGCCCTTGTCACTTTCCTTAGTGTTCGTATTTTAATGATGGCAATAACCAGGGTGGTATTATTGACAGTGTTGTGTGACTGTAATATGCTGAGGTGGTGTCTACTCGTCTATCTGACCCATCATCACCTCAGATTCACTGCCAGGTCTTTAATCCCACACACGAAGACTTACTCACCAAACAGGGGAAACTTTTCTTTTTCATTAAAAATGATTTTCATTTTTGTTTCCTTTCCCCACAGCCAGTGAACAACCCTGACTTTATCATTCCAGTGGAGTTGGATGGAAGTGTTTATCAGGTATTGATTCCACCTTGTTTACAATTCAGCCCCAGGTTTTGGCAGATTTTCAGATAAATAAGTCATAATATAAGACTTGCAAATATCAGATCTTTGTCTCCAAAATTTAGCCGCATACATTACAACCTCTCATATGGCACCAGCATCAAAATTGACAGAATTCCGTGGTATGTTTTAGTCATTATATCACACTGTGTAAAAGTGGGTCCGAAGACCAGGAAAATGCAACAATATGTCCTGGTGCCTTGACAGCGCTGTGGCTCAGACTGTTGACGGTTCCAAACAGCAGGTGGCTATTTCAGCAGTCTGACGAAATGACCAAACACTGACCGGCTTCTCAGAAATCACTGGCCATCAATCTCGGTGTATGTTGTGCCCACACTGTGGCTCTGAGGGAATGGTACTGACTTCACCCTGCAGGCTGTAAATGGTAACACATATCAGTTATGCTCTGCCTCCCGGGAGAAAAAGACAGAGAGGAGGTTCTGTCTAGAACTAGAGGTTCTGTATGAGTGTGTTTTAATAATCCAGGTTAGAAACAAGTTTCTTAACCAACAAGGTGTCAACATCATGGTGTTGTTTTAGAAATAATCAGTAAATCAGTTCAATCAGCACATTTCTAAACACACAATCTGTGTCTTTTGCGTACTTTCTGTGTATTTCAATTTTGATATTTAGTTAATCTACCAAAATCATATAATTTCATTATTGGGATTCCCTTTCATCTTGGTCTTTTATCCAAAGAGTTTTTTCCTTTTCTTCTTGAAGCTGGAAAGACACATCGTTCCTTTCCTTGAGGGACGAACAAAACATCAAACTCCAAGAAGTTCAGCTGCTAACAACTAAACTCTTTGGAGACCATTTGTGAGCTTTAAGAACCACAGCCTAATAGATATACGTACAGTATGAGAAGCTAAATTGAATTTGAACCACTAAGATGGAATGTCTTTGTCGGTTGGTGGACTGGTGCCAGTGTCACTCCCATCTGTCTTCCATGTCTCTCTGCAGGTGTACGTGTTAAAGAGACCCCACGTGGACGAGTTCCTGAGCAGAATGGGAGAACTGTTTGAGTGTGTCTTGTTTACAGCCAGCCTGGCCAAGGTTAGAGCCCTGCCCTGAATATTTCACTTCATGTGAGGCTCTGAATTCAATGTCAGCTCGGTGACCAAAAAAAAAACCAACATAGCTGTGAATCCTTCAGTGCTGGTGTGACAGCGACAAGCGCCTCAGTAAAACTCTCATCACGACCTCCTTTTCACACATGATGAAGTATTTGCCACGTCAGTCAAACTGTTCAACTGTTTCACCTCTAACATTTACTTCATCCTGTGTGGAGCTCAGAGCTGACCTGACTCTAGGAGACAATTCTGTGGTGATAATGTCCTGACTCTCCTTACATGTGACTTTATCATGAGAACAGCTGAGATAATGCTGGTGTTAAAACTGAGGCTGTTGGACCTACTAGGGGACAATTTAAGGGTTTGCCTTCAGTTACTGAAGAATGCTGCCCACACAACTCAGTGATAATATCAGACATTGCTAATGTAAATGTTTTAATTACAGTATGCAGACCCTGTCTCTGATCTCCTGGATAAATCTGGGGCCTTCCAGAGTCGTCTCTTCCGGGAGTCATGTGTGTTCCATAAAGGGAACTATGTGAAAGACCTGAGCCGTTTAGGCCGAGACCTGAACAAGGTCATCATCATTGACAACTCTCCCGCCTCCTACGTCTTCCATCCTCAAAACGCTGTATGATTTTCAAGTTCCTTTATCTTTCAGTCAGTATGTGTGAGTATTTAAACTGACTATGACCTCTGCTCATTAACAACCTCCAGATAGCCGTTGAGTCCTGGTTTGATGACCAGTCTGACACTGAGCTCTTGGATCTCATCCCTTTCTTCGAGAACTTAAGCCAAATGGACGACATCTACGACATCCTCAAGCAGCAGAAGACTTTGAGATAGCAGGTACATGGCACCAGGGTGGGACTGTTACCATATCTGTCGTCACGGGGCCACAGAGGCTGGTGGGCCGCAGGCCTCTCACTTCCTCATACCAGGACCATACTGCAAAAAGAAACTGATGTCAAGTGTTTGAGTCTCATATTCTTGTTTTTTTTATTATTTTTTTCTGCTTCACAGCAGAAGGTTGTTGTTTTTTTCACCCACAGATTTCCCATTTCCCAAGGACTTGTACATACTAGTTCAGCAGAGCAGCAGTTGGTGTTTTGGGAATTAAGACAGTTCAAAGTCATTACACTAAATGCTAATGTTCTTATACTAAGTTGCACATACCACTGGATGACGTGAAAGTAGTAAAAGTCCTTCAAAGGAATGCTAGTCATTTAGTGAAAAAAAAGTCCTGTACAATTGGTACAAACTACTAGTAGTAAATGTTAACTATTCATCACTGACTTACAAATGATGCAAGGTGGTACACCTGTACATAATTGTTGTTCCTTTACCTCACTCTATGTACAGTGCACAGGTAGTTGAGGTGAATACTTTGTCTTTCGGTATACATGTGTACATTTTGTTAAATGATGAATTGTTCTTGTGGTTTTCCTTAGTCAAGTTTAGCATTAGATTTAAAACATTTGTTTTGAAAATAAACTTGAATTTGACCTCTGTTTATTTCCTGTCAGGTGAGGAGTGTGTGTGGATCTGCAGGTGCGTGTGAATTGAAGTAGGAAAAAAAAATTTATACAGTTTTACTTAACAATTTAAGAAAAAAAACAAACATATATTTCTACTGTGCATCAGTGAAGCATGTTTTATTGAAACAGGATATATTTTATTTTAACAATGTTATTTCTCAACATACCAGTCAAATGAACAAAGAAATGGAATAATGTACAGATTCATAAGAAAACAACTCATTCACCAACAGGTTCAAATCAAACAACCACTCATCACACACGTCCAACCACGACCTTGTCACAAAGGCGATGTGTTCTTAGTTTTTTTTTTTTTGTTTTTTTTTAAATAAACACTTCAGTTTTGGCCCACTGCATAAACATTACAAGCCCTTACCGCAAAACATAACATTTGTTCTGTATAACTGACCAATGATGGAAAATGAAAATTTAATGTTTATAAATATTTGTTTCACGTCTGCAACATGTCAGGTTTTTAAATATAGAAGTTAATACCTGGACAGTACTTTTCAAAACTTTTAGAGAAGTCTACATATTAATAATCTGCCTAGATTTTTTTTCTTTTCCAAATATTTAAAGGGAATGCAAAGGAAAAAAAACAGATCATTCTATAACTTTAGCCTTGTCTCCCTCTGATGGATGTTTGTTTTTTTTAACCTTGTTTATGTAAAGCTCTCTTCATGAAAGTGGCATTAAATCATTTAGTTACCAGGTAATTTTTGATAGATTTGCATAAACGGCATCATGTGAGTATTAAGGATACAAGGTCTTTACGGTTGAGTTCATCTTCTGGCACATTTAAGACTCTTTAAATATAAAGTTTTGGAATATAGACAAATATATACATAAATAATAGATTCTGATTAATCTTTTTTAAATATTAAACAATGACATTTACAATGTAGTTCTTCAGCCCCACCACAGGTGGCACTGCCTCCCTCTGACAGGGAAACAAAGCCTTCAACCTCATTGAATGGGACCAGAAGGGTGGCTGTGCCATATGGTGGCTCAACCTGTGGTCTGGGTGTTTGACATTGTTCAGAATGATCTGTTTTCTTGATACATTCGCTTTAAATACATGAAAAAGTAAAACATACAATATATATTTGAGAAGTTAATTTTTCAATGCAACAATGGTAACACTTTAATGTAAAACATGATTAAATATCAGAGAAGGTGAAACTTCAAAGGTTTTGTACTGATAAACCAATAATCTGATTACTCTGACGTCACGTCCACACTGTCATTATTTACAAAAATAAAGGCAATTTAAGTCGACTTTATGAACAGCATCAAGAGTTTCTCTGCACGCTGCAACAACACAAAAGACCAAAATGTCGACATGAAGGAGAGTTAGCGAGAAAGTTCCATCTCGACAGACTCTTCTTCAGGAACCCTGTTTTAACCACAGCCGTGTAGTGTGTGTGCATAAATGTAAGCAACGTTACAAGCATCCAACCGGCATCCTTCCATAAAAAAGAGCAGGGGGTCAGGGTCCCTCACTCAGAGGTCACCTGTGGAGAGTGAGCAGAGACAAAGACTCAAACAAACTGTTGGATAGATTTTACATTTCTGCTGTTTTTTCAATCAACAAATATAGATTTGTTCACCAATAGGAAGTTGTTGGTATTGCCAAAGTATTTATGTTAATCAGGTTGTCTGAAAATATCGTCTGACGATTATTATCAGCCTGATATTAGCATATGTATGCTAATGCATAGTAGGTCATACCTGACATATCTCTAAGAACTATTATTGAGGAGTCACTAGATGGCAGCATAGCAGCTTATTTAAGTTTGCTGACGTTGGCCAATATTACATAATTATATAACATTGCTCATACTATCACCGATTTGTATTGTTGGGCATCACTGGTTTGTACAGATATTGGATATAAGCAAAAAGTTATGATATTATGATGCAGCAGTTCATAGTAGGGTTTTTATTCATAGAAATCCCTGACTCCACTAAATGGCAACCCTTTCTCAGAGCACACTCTGAGCCCAGGGACTCCATTTAAAGTAAACATCCACTTTTAATTAGTCGTTATTTTCTGTGCTGCCCCTTGATATAAATCCTGGCACGCTAATATTTACTGAATTTATAACGGCCTCATGACCAAAGCCAGATGACGGAATATAATCCTGGTTGGTTTGAAGCCAACGCCATAAAACTAAAAATAGATTACGCTCTCCCACGTATTCAGAGAGCTCAGCAGCCGACCTGCGTGAAGAGGTGTGATCCACATGAGTGTCACACTGTAAACACTCCTTTTATCTGAGAAATGGCTGCCAAACACGTTTCCTGTCGTTCATGCTGCTAATAAATGGTCAAGAATATGACACGTCAGTCCCATAGCCATATATAAACACATCTCTATCCTCTAAAGTATTCAATATTACGTGACTAATACACAGTAATACACATCTTCACATAACAGTAATGACAAAAAAAAATACAGATATCTAACCAAGCAAAACATTTACTCCCTCTCTTCCAGTAGTACTTCAAGAAGCCACTTGGGGGTGCTTTCCAAGTTTCCTCAAATTTGTTCTAATTAAAAAAATGGATACCACTTGAATTATTTAAATAATAAATATAATATTCTGTTGAGTTTATTATAATCAGATATGTATAATTTCACAAAATCACATCACAAAATAATTCCCAAGCAATGTAAAAAATATTAATGATAAAAACATTTTGTATTACATAATTTTAACTAATTATTAAAAATATACATTAATCTAATTTAAGTCAATTAATAGATTGAAGTAAGAATTTAGTCAACTTATTTTAGTTCAAGTGTTTAGGACACTAACGTGGATAAGCTGTAGACTCCTGCCATCTAGCGGTACGTTGTAGAATTAAAAGGCAGTTCCCTAAAATTAACCTTGAACAAATCTCAGTATTGAAGACCTTTCGATTTTTATGTCCTGGTGTTTAGGAAATGTTGTGGTTTTGATTCAGTGGAAATTAAACTAAAAAGTCCAAACTAGAGAGACAAACCACCTGAAGCCCAGCTCTGCTCCTCGTCTTCCCACAGCTGAACTCCACCTCTCCACTCATGTCTGTGGACGTCTGTCTCAGCGTTAGCCTGTGCACGGTGCCCATCTTCTCCAGCCTGACCCTGGAGGAGGCCTGCAGGACGTCACCTTTCAGAGTCCACACCGGAGCTTTGACCACAGGGGCGGACAGCTCACATTCAAAGGTGGCGTCATCAGGAGCAACAACCTCCACGTCTGTGAGGCCTCTGACCATCTGCACTGACTGTAAGGCTGGGACAGAACAGACGTCAACTGGTAGATGGTCAGTATTTCACTGCTGGTCTTTTTATTCTGCTGGTCTAATTATTTATGTAATTATAAAAATATGGTGCATCGTCTGACTTTTACTATTTTTCTAAACTCTCAAATGAATCCCTAAAGGCTTACCTCAGTTTTGGCTGGAAACCGCTACAGATATGGATATCAGTTGAGATCATTAATTAATGAAGTAATTAATATTGAACATCCCTAGAAAAAACATTGATTGATTGACTATTTAAATAAAAAGGTGTGAATACAATAAATACACCACACATCCAGGTCATAGTCAAGGTACAGTGTTTTTCTAAACATTTTCTAGAAAAATGTATCCAGTTTTCATGTCCAGTTGCAAAACAAAACTCTTTAACCTTATATGTAACCATTACGTGTCAAGATAAGATAAAGAATGTGGACTTTTTTTCACATGATATCTATTGTTCAAAGTTGTGAGATGTTTTTAATCATGTTTTGATTCAATCGTTTGTTGACCATGACCTGGCAGACAGAATCATCGATGTAAAAACATCTGTAACTTCTTCCACCGTGCACTAGATGGCGCTGTTGGGCTAAATATAATCGCAGCGCGCCTACAACAGCAGTCCAAGCTCAGGAGTCCAGTGTGTCTTGTAATGTGATGGAGCTTCTCGCAACAGTGACAGTGAAGCTGTGAAGCATCTGGTTTGATCTCATAAACCTAAAGGTTTAATGTCTGTTATTTTGGTTGATATTTTGTAGAGGAAAAGTCAACGTCCTATGAAGAGCACAGTGGAGTTTAACCAATGAAACAGGTGAGTTACCCCTGCATTTTCTACACTATCGGCCGACCAATATTATCCGATTCCTAATAAATACACAAATACTTTACATACTCACCTTCCACTGTGAGCTTTGCGGAGCAGCTGTGCTCCCCCACTTGGACACTGTATGTGCCCTCGTCTTCCAGCACCACCTGCTGGATGATGAGTTTACGGTAACAGCCCTCGCTGCTGATCTCAAAGCGCTCCGAGGGCAGAATGACGTTGCTTCCTTTGTACCAGCGGATGCTACAGCGGGAGTTGGACACGGAGCAGTCCAGGATCACACGGGTCTTCTCTAGAACCGTCTTGTCCTGCAGAGGTTTTACAATACTGGCAGGGATCTCTGGAAAAAAAGGACAGATATTTCTTAATGTTCTTTCACATCATCGATTGCAAAAAGAAAATATAATATACATAAAATAACATTTATTCTTTGTACCTTCTACGTCCAAGTAAGAGACAGATTCGATGTGTCTGGCGACAAATTTGATCTCTCCGGAGTCCTCGGGTCGAACGTTGCACATGAGCAGAAAATGTTTGGTCCCTGAAATTCATGAGATAATGAACAAACTGACAAAAAGGATTGATATCTCTAATATGGCATTAACCTAGGATATACATCATTTGGCAAAACTCCGGCATTGTGTTATCAGTTTGTCAATATTTGACTACAAACTGAAGACAAGATACAGATGTTACTATGCTATTACTATGGAGAGAGTATGTTAACATTGAGGTTGATAATATCAGACAGTAATATCATTGGACAGCTCTAATGAAAATATACCTTTCCACAATCTATTTGCTGCTGTAACGTGCGTTAGACAACGTACCTTCCTGGCGGATCTTGACAGTGCTCGTGGGCTGGATCCTCTCGCCGTTCTTGTACCACTCTCCTTGAACATCGTCCACTGAGATCTCACAGACAAACACAGCGTTCTGGTCTTCCTGGAGGTCCAGATCCTCCAGAGGCTGAAGGATCAGGAGCTCCCGCTCTATTGTAGCAGAAAGAATAAGTTAATTCATAAACTCCACACCAGACCTTGAGTTCTGACCCAGACCTGGGTCCTCAACTGCAGATCTTACCATAGACCTCCACGGTGCAGGATGTAGCCACATCTCCAGCATCACAAGTGAAATTGCCTGAGTGACCAACGTTGCATTTGGTGATATGAAGAAATCGTTTCCGTCCCATGGCGTAAATACGGACCTCTCTGCTGGGCTTCATCTCCACTCCATCCTGAGATAAGTACCGTCATCATTTTTATAAAGTCGCTACATTCCATAAAGTTCTATATTCGGCAGTGCAAAAAAACAAAAACTAGTAAATGTGAACAAATCCTGAGTCAAAGAACGTTCTATACTGGCTCAGCTGGGATGTAGTGAGTTTTCTACATGTGTTTACATGAAAACTAATCTGAAACTAATTTTCTTTTTGTAATCACCCTTGGAAAAATTGCACTCCACATGTTAAATGTTGACCAGACCCACAGTGTGGATTAAGGTTCAACAGTTTAGTACTGACCCGAGACCATTTGACGTCAACATTGTGTCGGGACAGCTCGCACTCCAGAGAGATAGATGCTCCTTCTGGGAATTTACGGTCCTCCAGTTTCCTAGAAATGGTCACGGGAGGTTCTGAGAAAAAGAAGAGGAAGTGATTTAATGTATCAAAAAGGACCAGTCATTTATTTCTGATTCATGTGCCACACTATATCATTGAATCTTATCTGTAGCAGTCCAGTGTTGTGCAATCTAATCGAGTTTAGTCTGGTCATGTCCCAGACCGTAGAGTCCACCTTAGTTAATCTAACCTGATTCAATCTATATTATATAAGCCAGTTTATTTTAGTCTCATCTAAACCAGTTTTCGTCAATTGTGTCTTTGAAACCATAATCCTGGTTTCGTTCGTTCATTCGTTCGTACCAGACTTCTGGATTACCAGAGAAACATGGAATTGTGGTTTAAGACACGACAGAGTTCTCGCTCACAACTGTAGGAACAGTGAAACAGTCGTCTCGGAGTTTTAATCTCTAGTTCCACAGGGCGACACCTGCAGGCTGACTTTGGATCGTTTTACAGTACAGGACATTGAAGTAGATAGAAAGATTGCTAACGCTTTTCATGGAGTCATGCTAAGGTCATGCGTGGAACATGAGCCCAGATAAAGAGAACAGTAGCTGCACTGTTGCTGGTTCTATTATCATGCCGCGGCGGCTGGTATTTAGTCTGCTCTGAATGCAGCACTTAAGCTACGGTTCTAAGGTTGCAGCAGATTTAGTTCCCTTTACATTTGTTGCTGCAGCGCTACCAACAAAAATATGAATCTAATTATTTCTCATGATCGTGATTGATGTGATGGACTTAGGGTTCGGAATTCTGTTATTCCTGTATTCCCGAGGCTTAAAGGGAAAGGGACTCCAGTCAGTCACCCACCTTTCACCACCAGCCTGGCAGAGGTTTTCTCATCCTCCACAGAAAACATAAAAGTACCAGTGTCGTCCACTGAGAGGTTGGAGACAGTCAGGCTGTGGGTTTGTCCTTTGGCACTCATGCGGTAGTGACTGGACGGCTTCAGCAGGATTCCGTTCCTTAACCAGGTTCCTGGGACATTGGGGTGAGAGAGCTCCACTTCGAAGGAGGCCGTTTCTCTCTCCATGGTTTTGATGTCAATCAGACCTTTCCTGATGGTCACTCTTCGAGCTTTTGAAGAAGGAGAAAATGTAGTCGATGAGTAAGATTTAGGACATGACCCGCAAAATAATGTGGTCACAGCTGTGTCTTTGTATTACTGTGCCGACCTTTATTGTGCCATTAGCCAGTAAAATATCTTACTTATTTTTTCACTGATCCTTCTTTAAAGGTTTGATTAAATACAACTAAATAAAATTATATGACATAGAAAAATGCTAGAGATGGAGCTACCAGGTAGAAGACAAAGAGGAGATTGATGGATGCAGTGAGGGAGGACAGGGAGGTAGTTAGAGGACGGGGGAGATGGAAACTGTTACTGTGGCAACCCCTGGAAAAGGGACAAGTGGAAAGAGAAGAAATAAAATGATATGACCGGCACAAACTATGAATCCTCCCAATTGTAAAGTCAAAGTCTAAACATTATTCCACTGTGAATCAACTTTAGTAGCAGCATCTTTGTGTCTTGTCTTTTAATGCAGAACTCTTGGTGTCCAAGAGGTGGAGCTATTCTGAAGGCTTTACTGACTTGTTAGAGAGGTGTGTCATAAATCCAGGACCTGTCTGTTAAAGTCAGCTTTCTTCTTCACTTGAGACAGGATCTTTGACCTTGAACTAAGAAAGTTTCCAAAAACTTTTTTCGTTTTTTTTCTTCATTTGCTAGATGTTTAATTAAGTTTTGGGCAGTGGTGACCTAGTGGTTAAGGAACTGGGCTGTGGTCTGTAGTTGTGTCAGTGGTCTGTCATACTATGGACTTGGTTCACAGCAGCCTGGAGATCAGCAGTTTAAGCTGGCACACATTGACGGGAAGGGGAGGGGTGTTTCAGTCATTTGAGTATGGGGGCTTAATACAAAAGCCAGCTTTGAAACTGCCAACATTTTTCACTTATTCTAATGCAGATATGCATTCCCTGTGGAAAAAAGGACTGTTTATTTTAGAGACCTGATGACAACAACCTCGCTTTTGAAGGCCAGGGTATAAATTTAGATGCAATAGGAGGAGATCCAAATTCATAGGAGGTGCCAGTGGCCGCCTGGTGTCCCGGCGTTCCCCTTCCCACCCACACCAGTGTTGAAAGAACAGCCTTTAAAAAAGGTTGTACTGCATGGACCATTGAACTCAGAGGGAAGGGTTATGGTTTCTTGGTCCTTATTGGTCAATAAAGTGAATCTGAAGCTAAGGTTACCATGGAACTGAGTGTTAGTGTCAGCTACAACTCTAAAGCCGTCACCTGTTGGAGACGTCCTCGTCCTGTAACAAATGCCACACTGAATCCCCCATCACTCATATTACTCCTACTCAGTTAATTGAGTGCTGCCTTCACATGCACTAATGGAGGCCGGCGGCAGCCAACAACAGTAAACAAATAAGAACTGGCCTCAGGAGAACACTCACGTTCCACTGTCAGCTGGGCCTGCGTTCGGTCGTGAAGGGTTTCGCAGCTGTAGGTCCCACGGTCAGACATGGCCACGTCGTGTACTGTGAGGCTGTGCATCCGGCCCTGGTGTTTTAGACCGTACTTTGGTCCGTGGTGGATCAAGACCCCCTGTCTCATCCACTGCACGTCTGTGGATTCCACACTCAGTTCCACTTGAAGGGTTACCTCACCGTACTCAGCTGCAGTGAGTGATCTTAGTTTCTGGCTGAACAGCACCTGTTCCTCTAAGAGGTTCAGAAATGACTTAGTACAACACAAAGTCTGCAACTCTTATCATAAGAGACCAGGACTTTTGTCTTTTTTATTAATGATAAGGACCAGGACATACCTTGAACCTGAAGTTCTGCCTCAGACAACACGCCCTCGGCCTCTGCCGTCACTCGGCCACTATCTGAGACCAGGCAGTTGTGGATGCACAGCATGTGACACAGGCCGTTACTTGAAATAACAGCTCGTTCATTCAGAGCCACCGGCCTGTTGTTGAGACGCCACAGCAGCCGAGCGTCCTCAGGAGAAACCACACATTTAAACACTGCGTCCTCTCCTTCCTGGACCGTGATGTTACGCAGCTCTGCAACAAACTCGACCACCCGTGGCGCTGTTGGCAAAACGGTTGAGTTAGATAGGATGGTGTTATTTTGATGAGTCACATGATTTGGACAAACCTTCTATGCAGACAGTAGCTGATGTCCTGTCATCCGTGGATTCACAGGCGTACTCTCCAGCATCGTCTTCAGCCGCCTGATGAATCGTCAACGTTCTTTCTCGGCCCTGTGCCAGTATTGTATGTCGACGGGCTGCAGGGATCTCTTGACCATTCTTCAGCCACTGCACATCTCCTTTGGGTTTGTTAATCTCACAGCGGAGTGTAAGGCTGCCCCCCCGGAGGCAGACAACGTTCTCTAGTGGTTTGAGGAATTTCACCTTCATTTCTGAATAAAGATGAGAGATAGCACCGTGATTCTTACCTGGTACATCACGTTCTGGAAGAAGTTTTGTTTTTTTAATTATTACCTTTGACTAAAAGGCTAAAAGTCATTCTGTCAGTGTTTATGTCACAGACATATTCTCCTGAATCGGACAGCTGCAGGGGGTTAATGGTGAGCTTGTGGGTTTTACCGTCACTGGAAATATGAATGTTGTCCTGGTTCAGTAGCTGGTCACCTCGTAGCCACCGAACGATTGCTCTGTCACTACTCACAACGGCACACAGAGTCACACTCTCGTTTTCATAGCTTGTAATATTTTTGTTGTCGTTTTTATTTGT
The DNA here is from genome assembly GCA_016785265.1 of Paraplagusia blochii. Lineage (NCBI taxonomy): Eukaryota > Metazoa > Chordata > Actinopteri > Pleuronectiformes > Cynoglossidae > Paraplagusia > Paraplagusia blochii. The sequence goes on from JAFBJS010000407.1 coordinate 585,636, forward strand.
GAACTTGGCCGGAGGCTCTGCAAAAAAAAATAAATTCAAGACATTTTAAACAAAACTCCAGCTCCGTCTGTGCTGTATGTACATACACAGCTGTTGCTTTTTCAAACAAAAAGCAAGGCAAATGGACCTTGAACTTCAACGATGGTTACCAACTGGTCATCACCGGCATTACAAATGTATTTTCCAGAGTCCGAGGGTTGGAGTCCGGAGACAATAAGCTTCCTGACAACGTCACAGCTGAAGATTTTGATCCGAGGATCTGGTTTCAGTATATCTCTGTTCCATAACCACTGAACCGAGGCATTTGGCCGTGACACCTCGCACTCTAAAATAAGTTCGTCTCCTGCTGCCAGGATGTGGTGCTCTGGATTGCCTGAATTCCCAATAATCTTTACTGGAGGCTCTAAGGGTGGGAGAGAGTGCTAGCTGTAGTTTTATTTTCATTTACAAGGAAAACTGGATTAACATTGCAGTGGCTTGATATGATTACCTTTGACTGTGATATAGAAGACCATCTTATCATCAACTGCATTGCAAATGTACTCTCCCGAGTCCTGGAGCCCAGCATTTAGGACAACCAGTGAACGGAAGACCCCTTGTTCCTCAATACAGTACCGCTCAGAGTCATCAATAATCTGATTGTCTTTGTACCAACTGACTGTGACATTGGGTCTTGAGAGCTCACACACCAGAATGATGTCGTCTGAAACTAAGAACTCCTTTTGGGTTTTTGCCTCAGTTTTCCCAAGGATTTTTACTGGCAGCTCTGATGTGGAAAACCAGAGAGATTGGAATCATTTACAAGTGCGAAATGAAACTTGTAAAGACTCAAGTTATTTTCAGTGACAAAGTGGGTTTCCCAGTAGAGATTGGGGAGTATTGGAGGCACTACAGCTCCTTCCAGTGGTCCAGGGGGAAATTGTGGTTACACTGAGTTTAGCATTGAGTTCAGCTAAACACTGTAGCTTTAAGCTAAAAATATAGCGCTGGACGTACTGACGGTACTCGAAGATAAAAAACATATGGGAGGTAGTACTTGGTGCAAAATTCTTTGTAGACATTTCACTTTTAAACATCTTACCTTGTACTTGTACATGGAAATCCATCACATCATCTTTGGCATCACAGAGGTATTGCCCAGCATCTCTCAGTTTCAGAGAGTGAATGGTCAACTGCCTCATTGCACCATCTTCAATGATAGTAATGCCTCTGGAATCTTCCACTTCTTCACCATTTTTCTTCCATGTCACCTCAGCATTTGATCTTGAAACTTCACAGTCCAGCACCAACACTTCCCCAACCACCTTCTCCACTCTGCTGGCTGTCTTTCTCGGGCGTAGGAAGCGAACAGGGGGCTCTGTGTGTGACGTTGTACAGTCAGATAGCAGCAAACGTCACGACAGCACTTTTAGTGAAAAGAAGTACTTCAGTTGGAGATACCTGCTATGTTCACAAAGAAAGTGACAGAATCATCTGCTGTGTCACACACATATTCTGCAGAATCTTTCACGGTGGTTTCAGGTATAATCAGTCGCCTGTAGACACCATCCACCTCGAGGATCAGGTTTGCATTCTCTTCCACCTCAAGTCCATCTCGATACCAACGCACCACCGCGTTGGGCCGTGAGATTTCACAGCTTAGTACCATCCTCTCGGTGGCTTGTTGGCACAGTTCCATTTGAGACTGACTCGGGGAAACAATTCGTGCTGGAGGTTCTGGATGTTTAGATTAGAAATTAAAATTTTTCCACCAAACTGGGGTCTTTAAGGACCCGAAAATCATTTGTGGCTTGTGGTAAAAGAAGTGAGTACAAGGGATATTTACCTGTGATACTGAGGTGAAAGAATATGGAATCGTCATCTGTGTCACAGACATATTCCCCAGAATCCTCCACTCTACTCGCAAGGATCCTGAGCCGTCGATAAGGGCCTTCAGCCTTGAGCTTGATGTTCTCACTGTTTTGCAGTTTTTGGCCATCCTTGTACCAGCACACAACACCACTGGCCCGAGATAGTTCACAACTAAGGATAATTTCGTCTGACACGTGACGGTCAAGGTGGACATCTTCTTTGGGATAAATAATCTTCACAGCAGGCTCTTTGGATGGACAGAAGAAGGGTTTGGCCATTAACACCAGCACATTGTTTTTAGCAGAATTAACGACACTGTGGTTGATCGTCATGGCTCAAAATCTCACTACCTCGAATAGTAACCTTGAAGAGTAAAACATTGTCTCCTGCACGGCAGGTGTACATGCCGTTGTCTGACAGTTTGGTTGAAACTATAGTTAAATTCCTTTTGGTTTCCTCAGCTTCCACTTTAACGTTGTTGCTTGGTTGTATTTCCACTCCGTCTTTGTACCACTGGACAACACCGTCAGCTCTTGACACTTCACACGACAGACACAACTGTTCTTTTTCCACAACACTGGTGAAAAGGTCCTTTTCTGGGATATCAACAAATGTTAATGGCGGTGCTGCAAAGAAAAGACAAAATGACTGTTAGCAGTTGTTTGACGCTGTATTGAAAAGCTCATGCATTCAGTGGCTGTGAGCTCTGGGTGTTATATCTCAGACTGGATGAACTTAGCCTAGTTGACAGCTCCTTGTGAATGGAATGAGCAGAAGAAGTTAATGGAAGCAGTGCATTGATGAAAAGCGAATTCATTGGTCGGGAAAGTGGCAAAAGCCAAATTGAAGTACATGCTTATCTTCCCAAATTGTTGTATCTTTACGTGAAGCATGAGTATGGACAGTTGCTAATGAAGTTTGCACATAGAGAACGAGGTGAGATGATTAAAGAGGTATTGGATTCTTGAGAAAGAAAATCTTTGCGTTTCACCTTTCACCTCCTCACAGATACCGCTGAAATGTGATTCGTCATTAGATTTACTGCTGTACAAGCCCGAGTATGAAGATGTGGCTGACTTTGCAACCAGTGTCCTCTCACTGCAATCTGAATCAGTCTCTACTCCCAATTTTGCCAAGAGTTTTACTCCATGCCCATAGGAGTGAGTGTGCTGTGCCCCGTCTGGTATTGGTGGTTTGCTCAGGTCGCCTGCTTCGACACACATGTTCTCCTCAACCTCTGGAACAGCTGAGAATCACATTGACGCTACAGATTTTTCACTTGTAAAAACAAAAACGGTCATTCATCAAACCTGCTAAGCCATACCTTGCTGTTAGACTCAGCCCAAAGTGCAACTACAAAGTTTGCATCTACAGTAGTAAAGCAGTAGTGGTTGCTGTGTCCGTAAAACAGTGGGACCACATTAGTTTTACAAAACGTATAATAAAGATTGTTGTGATGGTTTATTACATCTACAAAGACAAATGGTCTGACCACCAAGCTAACAACAGGCAACAGCCCTCTTATAAATGTGCTGTTGAGACTACCTTCAAGAATATTCTGTCTAGTCAACAGGCAACCACTGCATATAGACTCTAGAGGGAGCCAACTTCTCTGAAAGTGTCTTTTTTTGTTCCAATGACCATTTAGTCTGTGGCAGTGAAAATGTTAACCAGTGCAAGCTAGGCTTCAACAGTGTTTGATACGCTCGACTCAACTGAGTGATAAACAGATGATTAGGAATTGAGCAGAGCAGCAGATATTTGACTGTTTCTTTAAGATGAGATTCCCATGTGGTCTTAGAGCAAATGCCACTGGTGTATGATGGTTAATTGCATTTATAACATATACTATTATATAGGATATGTAGGTGGTTTCTATTATGTTTTAAAACTTGGCATCAGAATTTAAATCCTCTAAGAAGAAGTTCTAGTTCTGTTCTGGTTTTGTTGGAAATTCCCAAATGAAAGTTTATTCACCTACTCAGTGCTGACCTAGTGAGTACCCTATTCACCATAGTGATCGTTTGAGGACTGGCAGTAGCGGGCCATGCAGTCATGCAGTGTTTCTGCACAAAACAGAGTGAACTACTCAAGAAAAACACCAAAATATCTGGCACATTACATCAGTCAATTTAAGTTCATAAACATTAGTACAACTAATTAGTGAAAATCAGGGAAGTTGCTCTAAAGGTCTACTGCTGATTACTGAAAAGTTAGTTATTCTGACAAATCTCAAAATACTTAAATCACCTGCAACATCCACCTTAAATTCTATTTGGTCACCTGAGGCCTCACAGGTGTGTGCCCTGGAGGGTGTAAGCTCTGCTGCGTCACTGACAATAGTGCTTAGCTTGGCTCTTTTTTCAATTTCATTTTGACTTTGGGGCAGTGACTTTTTTCCGTCCTTGTGCCAATGGACGTGATCACCAGGATCTGACCCACCATAGCTCAGCTTTACTGGGGAGGCTTCCTCATCAAATGTGTTTGCTGTAATTTCTCGGGGAGGTGAGAGTCCGACAGGAGGAACTAGATTACAAGGACACCACCGTTAGGCTGCAGTTATGTTTGACATCTCGTGCTTTTGCACTGCAGGCAATTGGAAATGGAGTTTGTTTGTTTGTTTTATAAAAGCTTTAAGTTTGAGTTGTACACCTGAAAGGTCTTTAAATAATGTAAGCCAATCACCTTCAACTTCCACGTGGAATGTCACAGCATCGTTGGCGAGACTACAGGTGTAAACGCCTGAATCTGAGACCTTGGCAGAGTGAATTATTAACTTCCTTAATCTGCCGTCTCTTTTCATATCGAGGCCTGTTCTGCAGAACAGTTCCACCAAATCTTTCAACCATGAAACCTGTGCCACATCCTCTGAGACCTCACACTGGAGGATTATTGGTAAACCCACTCCAAACCTCTTGCATTGTTCCGACAGTGGGATTGGTAAAATCTGGGGTCCTGAGAGAAGAAAACAGCAAAGGTTTTGCATAAGAGTGTAAAGCAGGCACTGCCCAGCCAATCAAATTCATGTTCCTGTGGGTGTGGCGTGTCGGCATTAAGAGCAGAATAAGCATAGAAACAAATCACCTTTTACGTCCACTTTAAATGTGACAGTGTCGCCAGATGTTGAACATTTGTAGGCGCCAGAGTGTTTGGTCTCCGCTGGTTGGATGACAAGCGTCCTAGTGAGACCATCTGACTGTATTTCTAGATTGATTTGTGGTTGGAGTTCCACTTCATCCTTGTACCAGTGCACATGAGTGGAGGGTTCGTGAGTGAGCGTACAGCAGAGGACAATGGTGTCGCCTTCTTTGATGGTTTTCTTCTTCTCGTTCTCTAGAAGCTCTGAGAACTTCACAGGTACAGCTACAAAGTCAAGATATTGTAAGAGTTTCTTGATAAGATTCTTTTTCTGTGTATTCACTTAGAAAGAGTCTCAATATAATCAACAGGTTTAACAAAAACAAACAAACACTTTTCATCACAAACATTAGACAAAAACATGAATATTACGTGTAATATTTTAAAATATTGCCATAACAGACACTTATGCAGCAGAAAAAAAACTGCGTTTTGCATTTGAGGGTCATACTGTTATTGTACAATGACACAAAGGCAACTCACAATCTGGATTGTTTTGGATGTTTGGGAGCGTTTGGGTTGGTGTAAAGTAGGAATGAGTTTTTGTCTCTAAGGTCAGAAAATTATTTCCATGCAGACTGGGAAACTGCTTCGTTACACAGAACATTTGGTCATTTGTTTGGACATTTTCTACATACATGTTTTAAAACGTTGTTAATTAGACAAAAGCTGACCATTAACCCAACTGACTCAACAGTTAGTCGCCAGCGCAAGGCAGCAAAAGCACAAGGAAGCATCTGAGCATCACCTTCTACTTTCACAGCAAACTCAGTGTCAGGAGAATGTAACTCACATCGTTGCCCTTCGACGAGAGCCTGAGTGACAGACGGGACAACTAGTGTCCTCAGACTTTCCTCTGAGGGGAAGTCTACTTCATTCTGAGGGAGAAGCTGTGTTCCCTCCTCCAACCGACTGACTTGTTCTGTGGGCTCAGTGGCATAAGATGTCTCACACTGTTGGGCAAAAGGAGTGTCCGACCTCACTGTTTCTTTGTGGTCACCCTGAGGGAGAGCTGAACACCTCAGGGGTGGAGCTACAGAGTCACATATGACAAAGAAGTGGTCAGAACTGGTACTGAAAGGACAAAATGTTTAACATTCAACTGAGACATTCTGCTGGGTTTTCAGTTCTACTGGATTCTGGGGCTACTGTGTAAGAGAGAAACATGCAAATATTTTACAAAGGACTTTACCAACTGTCGTCATGATCACCAGGGAGTTTAGCCTACATTATTCTGAAGTCTGGAATCAATCCCGTGGTCACACTCTTGTATGTAAATTCTAGTTTCCTGTTTCCTGTCTTTGTAACAGCTGCTTCAAATCAACATTTTGCTTCCTACTTTGATATGTGATCGCTAGGGACCAAAGGAGTTGAAAATTGTCCTGATAATACATATTATACTGATTATATTTGTGCCAACGTTCCAAGTAGAACGCTGGTCAAGATGTTTAATGTCTTGGGGGCAAAGACTTAGAGACACAGTACGGAGAAGCAAATGTTTGGTTTGGACTCATAAGGTTAACGTTATTATTTACAAAAGTAAGAGTTAGTCCTTATCTTAGATCCTTCTATCTGAAATCTCTGAAGAAAAGGTGAAGAGTATTTTTTTTTCACCTTTAACATCCACATGAAACTGCGCCGCGTCATCTCTTGTCTGGCAGCGGTAAATCCCTGCATCAGGAGACATGGCTGACTGCACGGCCAGCATCCTGACTGAACCCTCTGCCACCATTTCTCGGCCGACAGACTCTAGTAGTTCAATTCCATCCTTGTACCAAGTTACTTGAGCTTTAGGATCTGATATCTCACAGCGCAGTACTATGGGTTCACCAGGTTCGACAGACTTGTTCCTCTCAGCCTCATCCACAGTTGTAATTGTCACCGGCAGAGCTGGGGAAGTTTGAGGTAACATCAAGAAAACATTGCATCACTGTGACTGACTAAAATGAGGCATGTAAACAGTAGAAAGGCATTTATCACATTTATATTAGTCATGCCAAAAGTCTAAAGTTAAAGAAGTCACTGTTGATATAAACCTATATTGTGTTATTAGTGATATATCAAGTGGTATCTTGAGTTAAACTTCAGATACCCAGACATTCAAGTTAGGATTTTAAGTTTCTCCTTTTTTTTTTATAAATTCCCACCAAAAACACCAAAGCTCAATGTTCTACTAGTTTTAATCTGTATGATAAATAAAAGTGAAACCAGGGATCTTCAAGATATCAAGAAATGTAAAGAAATATTTAAAATCTCTTCATTTTACACAATGTCAACATTGTGTCCTTCGATGTTGTTTTATAATGCTAACCATTAAAATCACCTTCAACAGCCACCTTATTTGCAGTGAAACTGTCGATCCAGTGACTGTGACATGCCGTCGATAGAAAGAGCTCTTCTGATTGGACACTTGAGCCTTGCTTGGCATGTTGGGGCTCTGTGGATTGGGACGACATCTGCCCAGAGCCTTCTGTTCGGTCTTCTCTGGTATCCATTGTTTCTTTTTGTTGTTTTGGAACCTGCATCGATGCAAACATCTCCTTTGAATGATCAGATACCTGATGGAGGTCCTCCAGTCTGAGAACATGGTCCTCCATTTGGACACATTTCGTCTTTGCAGAAATGCATGTGTCCAGTAATGAGGAAGATGTGGCTTTAAGGGCATCGTCACACATCTCTGACCAATCAGATAAGGTCTGAATGGTTCGCTTTGACTCTCTGGATTGGTCATTTGATGCCAGTGAGGGTCGCCTTGACTCATCGTGATGGGATGCTGGAGCACGATGGACGGAGAAGAACTCTGGAGGAACAGTTTCAGTTTGAAAGTAATTTACAACGTTCTCTGACACAACAGTTGGCATCTGCACAAAATTAGTGAGCTCTTCTGTTGTTACTGCGTTATGATTAGAGGATAAACACAGGCCATTTGACTGGAACGGTGAACTACCTGAGGATTGGAAATGCTCCTCTAATTGAACTGTTGGTCTAGGAATGGTGTTTTGTTGTGTTTGATTAGGAACAGTAGGTGGACGTGGACAGATCTCTTCTTGGACAGCTAGGGTATGTGAGAGCTCTTCTGACTGTGTAGTTGTGGCATAAACCGTAGATAAGGTTTCTACTCTTTGAACTGTTTGACTTTGCAAAGATGTACAAAGGACTTCTGATTGGACCGAGGCCTCGGGTGTGGACGTTATGGGTTTATCTGACAGGATGTTTGGAACATGGAGGGATACAACAGATTCATTCTCTTGAACAGATGCAAAGTGTTCCCCTGATTTAACTGAGGAAGCAGGGCAATCATCCGATTGGGCAGCTGCATCATGTGAGAATGCAACAGTTTCCTCCGACTGGCTAGATAAAGAATGCAAGAACGCAAAAGGATTCTCTGATTTGACAGCTGGAGCATGTGAGGATACTGAGGGTTCTTCTGATTTGACAGTGACAGTACGTAAGGATACCAAGGTTTTCTCCGATTGGACTACTGCAACATGTGCAAATGCAGATGTCCCCTCTGTTTGGGCAGCTGCAGCAGGTGAAGATACAGAGAGATCCTCTAATTGGACAGCTAAAGCATGTGGAGAACCAGAGGTCTCCTTAGATTGGACAGATTGGACAGAAGCGAAAGCCTCCTCTGACTTAATAATCTTTACATTCCCTGTTGTAAAATATTCCTTCAATTCTATTTCAGCAGGCGTATGTGTTTTAACTTGTGCAGATGAAAAGGGTTCCTTCGATTGGGTGTAAGATACATTGGAAGAGGAAGGTGAGTCTAACTCAACAAAGTTGCTGTGTGAAGAATCTTTTGGTTCCTCTGTTGAAAACTTTGTCAAGGTACATTCTTTTTTTGATGGGACTGCTGCAACATGAAGCATTGTGTCCGGCTCCTTTGCTTGGGGAGATGATGTATTGGAGAGTGTAGAGTGCCTTATGGAACTGAGAGTGTCTGCCTTGTGTATAGGAATGCATGGTTCATCTGATTTGGTTACTGGAAAAATTGAACATAGCTGAGTGTCTTTTTCTGATGATTGGGGTGAAATCTGTACAAGACTTCCTACCTCTGACTGTACTGTTGACATTTGGGGCGACCTAAGCTGCACCTCAGATTCAAAAGCTGCAGTTATTAGACAATCACCAAACTTATCGTCCACAAAGACGCCCGGCTGCAGGCCTGGCTCTGACTCCTCAGGTGGACCGTCAGCATGCTGTGTTGTGTTAAATAAATCCTCACCTTGCGATTCTTTAAACAGTGGAATGTGATGTTGTGTTTCAGATTGTACTATAGTCGGCTTTGCAGAGCTACAGTAATCTGGAGATTCTCTGTTTATTTTTTCATTGTCATTGAGATCCTTGGGTTCTTCAGTTTGGACCAAGTTGGTCGGTGATTGCGAAGCTGGATTACGCCTGTAAAGGTCTTCGTAAGTCTTAGAGTCTCTTGTCCTGCTACTGAAGATGCCAGTATTGCATCTTGAAGGCATGCACATCACTTCATAACGATAGGCCTCTTGTGTGGAATTCTTCCCTTGGTCGGACGAGAGCCTTGGCGACGTAGCTATAAGCATTGTGATGTACACAGAGAGAGGTTTTCAGTGGTTGATGACTCAAAATGTCTTCTCATTACAGAATTGCATCAGTGAGAGTTAGAATGGAGTTATGTGGTATTCCATTGCAAAGACAAACAAGAAGGTTGACCAGGTCTGGTCTGACACTGAGCTCTTACATGTGTAGCCCCCATATCAACTGACTCATTAGATCTCGTACCACCAATCTTAAAATCCTAAAGTGAATTAATGTCCTTCTTTCTGCTAAGACTGTGTTGTCATTGCAACGGGCAAAGTTTCAGAGCAGGAATGTAAATGTGGAAAGTGATTTGATATGGGATGGACTTAAAGAATTACAAGCAGAGATGGCAGTTAAAATGAAGAGTAAATAGACAAACACAACACTTATATTAGTGTGAGAACTGCGCTTCAACACACCCACATATTTCACAATGAGTGGGAGTCTAGGACATGACATGAGACTATGGTTGAAATCAGTTTTCTAATGAGAGAATATAAAATACTGTTGATGCCTGAAATGATTGGACTAATTGTAAATACACCACTGCTGTTAGTGGCATTTATGAGCTGGGTTAAAATGGATGACTGATGATGAAATATATTAAATCACCTTTGACATCCACAGTGTATTGGGCAGATGCTTCAGCTATCTCAGCATTCTCATCACCATAGTGACTCTGCTTTGCTGTTTGAACAAAGCCAAAGAAAACACAATAAGCTTGATGACAGCTTCACGTAAGCAGCAGAAATGACATGAGTGCGGAAATATTGCGCAAACCACCTTTCGCGTCCATAACTGCCTGACTCTCAGCCCATATCTCACTCCTTTCACCAGACAAGTCAGGTGACTGTCGGGCCAAGAACTCACAGCTGCTTTGTGATTCTCTGCCAGGTTCCTTCTTTGGGTAGATCTGCGTTCCATCTTTGTACCAACAGGCTTTTGCAATGGGATCTGAAATCTCAAACTGCTGAACAATTGGGCCGTACTCTTCATCAGACCTGGTCTTCTCAAGGTCGGCACCAAGCAAGTGTGCTTCAGATGGCACTACAATTAATTGGGGGTATAATTTTAGTCTGTGACTAAAAAGTGGAAAAGCGACTTAAAAGAGTTTCAGTCACATTTAGCAGTTTTGTGTAAGAGCAGCAGAAAGTGAAATGGCTAGCATTAAGAATTTATGAAGACTAAGCAAGAAAAAAAAAACAGAACAATCACCTTGATCACTTTGTTCTATCATTTTGGCAACATCATCCACTGTTGCACAGAAGTATGCTCCAGTATTTGAACGATGGGTCGGTTCAACTACAAGGTCGTTCACGACGCCACCAACGTCATAATCAAACTCTCTAATTGAATCATGTTCATTATCCCTTTGCCATGACATCGGCTCAACAGCGTCTAAGGTTTCATGTGGTGGTTCAGTAGCACAGGTTGGCTCAAGTAACTGTGACTCCGCAGATTCTTGTGTTGGTGTGGGTGAGGGAGTCAACGGCAATGGCAACGTTGGAGCTAAAGATGATGATTCATATCATGAGACAGTGTTTATTTGGACTGGTTTCTGGAAGAAACTGATACTTATTTCCCGAATGGAAACAAATCAGTTTGGGTTCACTCAGAAAGTTCACATTTTTACTGCATCATAGTTGTTAGTATAATGTTTGTTACCAATAAAATTGTCACACAGTAACACAAAGTACATCCAAAAAACAGACACACACACACACATATATATACAGTATATATATGGTTAGATAATACAACTGCATATAGTGTCTAGGAATTTGAAGTATTTCAATTAGTGTCACCTTTAATATCCACAGTGAAGTGGATGGTATCATCAGGGGTTTGACAGCTGTATAACCCTGAATGCAAGAGCTCAGCAGACGGTATAACAAGTCTCCTCAATGTGCCCACACTTTGCATATCCCAACCACTCTGTGGGAAGAGACTTACACCATCTTTATACCACTGCACGGGCAAAGTGGAGTCTGCAACGTCACATTCCAGCTCCAGAGGTTTGCCCTCTTCAAGTGACTTGCTTCTCTCAACGTCAAAGATAGTAGAGTACGTCACTGGTAAAGCTAGCATTGAGAATTCAGGACATCTAAATAAAATCAGTTCTGTGGAAATGGATACCTTGCAAAAGTGTTACTGCAGAAGATGAAAGACTGGGAGACTTTCAGTTCAGCAAGCAAAGTTCACGACTACTATAACCACCTAGTGCGTTAGAGGTTCTTCCAAGCCACACACAGTATTGAAGCGAGGTTTATTAGTGGCATCTACAAATAGGGAGTGAGGTTACGCAATGAAAGCAGAAGATAAAGAGTGTAGAGTCACCTTTGATCTCCACGTGAAACTCCACGGAATCATCCTGTGTGGTGGCTCTGTACATGCCAGAGTGACACAGCTCTGCAGCCTCAACCACTAATGTCCTGGTGTTGCCCTCTGAGCGCAACTCTACTGGTGCATTAGAAACAAGCTGCAATTCTTCTTTCCACCAGGAAACGTGGGCCTCTGGATCTGACACCACACACTGCAGTACTAGGGGGCACCCCGCTACAATCGACTGGGTCCTCATCTCTTCAGTAATTGTGGAGAACTTCACAGGTGGAGCTACAGACATGTTCAAATCTGATGTCAAACCTCAGTTAAACCTTACATTTGCCACAAGTATATTATTCATTGCAAATAGTACTTTGTTCCCAAGTATACATGTAAAGTTTAATGGAGGCAGCAAGGAACGCACACATTAGTGTCTGTGCAGGAGAGGAGGAAATTAAAGTCTCATATTGCATAAAGCAAAATCACCTTGGATGTTCACACTGAATGTGATGCTGTCACCCTTGGTCTTGCAGCAGTAAAAGCCAGAGTGGAAAAACTCTGCTGATTGGACAATGAGTTGTCTTTTCAAGCCATCACTGAGAATATCTACTCCATTCTGTGGATGGAGCTTTGTACCATCTTTGTACCAGTGCACCTGGGCAATGGAGTCTGAGAGCTCACATTGTAAAAGTATGGGGCATCCTGTGTAGATGGTAATATTCCTTGCAGCATCTGGCAGTGCTGAGAACCTCACAGGTGGAGCTACGGATATTTGTATAGTTCAATCAGTAGTAAAAGGGTGAACATGTATTCATGAGGGTGAGTCAAGAAGGTACGAGTCAGATGTCAGTGATTAAAAGCTGTTTAATCACTTGTTCTTTTATTGAATCTTCAAAAAAGAAGCATTTCATAACTGTCTCAGTTCTTTTTGACTTACCCTCTTTAATTATTCAAATATTAAAATTGATTGTGGAACATGAAGATCTCTGGTTAGTCCAAGTCACACACACAACAGCATTATAATAACGTTGATTCACTTACCTTCGACTTCCACATTGAACCTGATGACATCATCGATGGCGTCACAGCAGTATACACCTGAGTGTGACATCTCTGCTGACTGGACAACAATCCTTCTCATGGTTCCCTCCGACTGGATATGAAGACCTTCAACTGTGTGCAGCTCAACCCCATTTTTATACCAGTGCACTGGTGCAGCTGGGTCCGACAGCTCACAGTAGAGCACGATGGGGTTCCCCATTTCTACAAATTTATTCCGGTCCATTTCAGACATTGGGGAAAATTTGACTAAAGGAGCTACAAATGAAAAAACAGAATAAAAGACTAAAGCTTCACCATGTTGCATTCCCAATTAAGTCCATGTTTGAACAAACAACCTTTGTGTGACTAACACAGACCTTGAATGTACAACGCTGCAGAATCACGGATTCCATATGCAATAAATGTGATTTCAGCTCCATTGTCTTTGTCACGTACACCTCGAATGCGAAGCGACTGGTGCGTGCGAGAACGGCGCAGAGAAAAACGCTCATCCTCCTGAAGCTGAGTACCATTCAAGAACCATGTTCCAATGACCGAAGCAGAGAGTTCAATGGAGAACATGGCATCTTGGCCCTCAGGCACCAGGGCATCCTGTAAGGGGGCTTGGATTCTGGCTACAGGAACTAAAAAAAAGAAACACAGCAAAACTTCATAAAATTCACAATGTCAAAATAATTTTTTTGTTATTGGAACTAGATTTACCCAAGTGGACAGCTTTTGGGAACTCCACATTGTTGCTTTTTCCGTATTTGTTCACACTGCAAATTCGAAAACGATAATCAGCCTCACAAGGCACGCTATCTCCTAGGATTTCCACAGAAGTTGCGGTGTCGGTGGTCAAGCACTGCAGCCATTCTTGTGAACCGGTGCCCACTTCCTGTCGTTCAAGAACATATCCCGATGGAGGATTTTTCCGGGTGTCCTGAGGAGGAACCCATGATAAAAGTGCAGCGTTTGCACGTTCTGTGTTGATCTGCACTGCTACTGGACAGCTGGGAGGACAATGTCTGGCAGCTGAAACACACAAAAAAAGAAGCTAGCGTGAATTGTAAAACAGTAACGTCCTGTTTTCAGACTGATGAAGATATCCTACCTTTTACTCGTAACTGAGAGGAAGTTTTGGATCTGCCGACAAGGAATGTCACAACACCAGCATCTTGGGGCATGGTATTTACAAAAACCAGAATGTGAGTCCGACCAAAAGATTTAATAATGGTCTGATGAGTTTCCCTTAGTTCCGTTCCTTCTTTGTACCAGTGAACGTCCATCTCTTCTTTTTCCACCTCAACACAGAATGCGGCATTTTCACCCTCCAAGACATCAACTTTTCTCGGAAGCTTCCTCAATATTGTACCTGCAAACAGACGTCAATGTGATCCACTAGTCCTACAATCTACCTGAGCTACAGTTCGTTGTACAACACATCTGGTTAGTGTTATATTTTTGTTTCGAAAAGGATCTGAGTAGTACTTCAGGGAGTCCAAATAGTACTTCAATTAGCATCTGATATGGAAAACAGAAATAATAAAATCTTTTAGGTTTTTTTTTACCTTTTACGGCTACCTCTGCAATGCTCCTTCCACCATCAGGCATTTCACAGAGGTAGATCCCATCGTCATCAACCCCGATGTCACGGATTGTTAATCGCCTTTTTGTTCCCCACTCCTCCATTCCATATTTGGCCCCTGGCTGCAACCGTCTGTCTTCCAAATACCACGTGATGGGAACAGAGTCTTCTGGAACTTCACACTCGAGAACGGCCAAATCTCGTTCCCATACCTCGAGATCGATAAGAGGCTGTTTAAACCGCACAGGTGGCTCTGGGATCAACATGAAGGGCAGAACACGGTTCAACCAATAGAACACGTGGGTCAGCAGAACAACTAAACAAACAGTCACACATGTTTCCCTCTGAGCTCCGCGGTGTCAAAGCTGAAAACTGAAATATTCCACATTAAGCAGAGGATTCCAGTGAAGTGAAGGAGATGGGATAAAAACACGGGACAAGAGGAAGAGTCATTACCACACCCAGGCGTTAGACAGGAAATAAAGTGTTTGTAACCAACACCATCATATGGTACCAGACAATGGGATGCAGGGACGGGTGTCATCTATATATAGTTTTAATGCGCAAACGTTTCTGATGTTCCTATTGTCCACTTTTGACAACTTGACAACAACACAAAAACATTCATCTAATTCAATGCATAACTTTATCAACTCTTATTAATCGTTCCCCAGTTGACAACCATGTTAGTGTAAAGGCGGGTGTAGAGGGGCAGGTGGAGTTATACATAGCACCATCACCAATATTCATTCATTAAAAGTATATAAACCACTCATGTCAAGTCACACATATGGTAGACTTTTACCCAGTGGTACAGGTTAATTTTTGACAAAGTAGACAGTGTTCACTCAGATCTACAATTGAGTAGAGAATGGATGGTTGTGATGTTATTTATGCATATATTAAAACTGTGCTCACTCTCTGATTAGTGTCATAAGCCATAAAAACATTATTTTAAATTTTGTATCTTACACATTTCATAAAATGTAATTTTCATCTATAAAATTCTTATTTTTTAAAAATGATAGGAAGTATTAACCTGTGATGCATTGCGAAAGCAACTCCCAAACCACAATAGTGAGAGGCAGCTGTGTATGAATATTACTTGATTTGATTTAAATAACACGTGGGAGACATACCGCCCACCCCCCCAAACCCAAAGGACTTCACATGGATCACATGGACTGGTGGACCCGTGACGAGTGACTGCAGACATGTCACTCCTGGAGGAATCCACTCAGGCCCAGGAGCGCCGCCAGTTTACATTTCTCTGGGGTTCAGTTTCACATCACTTTTACATTTCATTTATCATCCAGTCACAGTGAACCTAAGATGGCGTTTCTTCAATCACAGCTGATGTTCAATCCGACTGACTGACGCAACTTGTCTGAATTCACGTTGACGTCGCCCTTGAGTTTTTAGCAACGCCGGTTCAGTGTTAATGTAGGAAACTGTCTTACATCATATTTGCGTCAAGTAAATAGAAATGTGATCCTTTACTCAGTAAAAAAGAGAAGAGAGAAAATCCCAGGCTGAATTTAGACTTAATCCCATTTAATCCCTCTCCTCTGCTGCTGCCCTGGCTAAGAGTTAGCATTCTCACATGCTCTACACTCATGACACCAAACACACAACATATTATTTAGGAGTCCATTTTTTTCTTTTTATAACTTGTGGAGACCTGCAGTTCAGAATCAATGTCTCTCTCATTGGTTATGAGCTCCAGGGTTCACCTTAACTGGAACACCAGTTAAGGTGAACTCACCACCTGGAGGAAAGTTCATGAGGTGGTGGTACAATGGTGGAGTGGGATTTTGGTGGTGGAGTGTGGTAGTCCCACAATCAAGTAACAGGTAAGTGGATGGACCTCCACGACTGCCACACAAATCACACTGCACCATACTGTGAGCCTTCCTGTGGGAGGTGAGCCCACTGGAAGTTATGAGGGTGGAGATGGTGATATGGTCAGAGCGTCTCAGTGGTAACCTGGCAGCTGGTGAATTCTTGAGGAACTTACTCCACTTCCTTAACTTAGAGTCTTAGGGACTGACTGTCCTGGTCTCTGTCCGCCTGATCTGACACAAACTGGGGCCACTGTCCAGAGGTTGAAATCTCAACAGTGAAAACCTTTTCTCCACAGTGTGCGTAAATATCAACATGTTTATCCAGTGAATAGCGTTTGTTTTTTCCTAATCACCAAACTATTTGATCCTCAACTCGGTCCCACAGTGAATGAACATGGAGTGAATTACACACAGAGAATGAGTTCAGTTTGGTCACTTACCCTTCACAGAGAGGTGGACGGCACTGAGGGTTTGTCCCGCGCTATTGGATGCAGCACAGACATAAACTCCATTGTCCTTCTGTTTGCAGTACAGGACTTTAAGTGTGAAGTATCCTTCTCTGTCCTCGTACAAAAGGTAACGTCTCCCCGACAGTATCAACCTTCCGTCCTTCCTCCAAATGATTTCTGGTTTGGGTTTACCAGTCACGAAGCAACGAAATTTGGCATGTTTGCCCTCTGTCACCGCAAACATTTTCACCTTGGTAGACTTGGTGATGTTGTCGTCCCTATGTCTGTTGGACATATGTCTCCCACTCCTCTGTTTCCCCTGGTGTCCTTTCCAGTGGCCATTTGTGAAGCCATTACGATTCCCCTCGTCCTCATGTCCTGGTCCTGCATCGACCAGCAGCACGGCTCCTGCTAAGGCCTCCCCAAACTCGTTCCTGGCCTTGCAAGTGTAGACGCCACCATCAGGCGCACGAGTCTTAAAAATCTTGAGCTGGAACCATCCTCCATCCTGGCAGCCCACACTGAAATGAGTGCTTTCAAATATTTCGTTGAGTTTTTTGCCATCCTTCTCCCAGATGACCTCTGGTTTGGGATTTCCCCAGAGTTTACAAGAGAAGACGGCGTCTTCCCCGCGGCCCACACGGGTGGACAGCGGCTTGATGAGAAACCGTGGCATGTTTTCTTCTCGTAGCTCCATCTCCTGGGCCTCGCCTTCAACATTCAGAGTTGCAGCAGCATAGGTTTCCCCGATGCAGTTCTTTGCTTTACATATGTACTGTCCACTGTCGTCAACAGTCACAGCACTGATGATGAGATTGTAAACATTCCCGTCCTCAAACACCCTGTATCGTCCCTGCGGGTCGATCTTTTCGTTATTTCGTTCCCAGATAACAGCTGGCCGAGGATCACCTGCAATCTGGCATTTCAGAACAGCATCGGTCCCGCTCTGCACCACTACAGGTCTTGGGTAGGCCAAGAAACGTGGTGCGCCACCAAACACGTCCATCCTCGGCGTTGTGTCTTTACCAGCAGCCCAAACGTCAACGGGTTAGTTCAGGGGCTAAGATGCTCCAACTTCTTTACCGCAAGTTTCTACAAGAAACAAGAAAACATCCTGGTAATAAAACATCAGGGGTATAATCACATGTTATGTAAAAAGTACTGGGCAATCAAGCGGAGGACGTTTTTTAGATACTTTAGTTCAGTTGGACATCTCCTCACCTTCTGCACTGGATACTCCAGATTCTTTTCTTTTCAGTAAGATGATGATTAGTGATTTTCCTACCTGCCTCTCATCTTCGACTTCAACTCTAATCAACACTATGATTATTTGTACTAATTGAATTGGATCTGTCCCCATGCTTTGCTGTGATTGGTCGAGCTGACCTCTTAGGACAGCAGCCACAACACATCAGCAGTTCAGCTGGTGCTGTATTTCAATGGGAAAGTGTTTAATATAGCATGTCCTAAATAAAGATCTTCGAGGGGTGGGGGTTGGGGGTGGTTTGGGGGTGTGTGTCAGGTATCACAAAGACGACCCTGAAAGCTGCACGCTCACACAATCAGGGTCTGGCCCCCACCCCTCCCTCTAACGCACAGACCCCCCCATCATTCCTCTGTTGACAGCACTGATAAATAATTCGCTCCTTTGACGTCAGTCAGACGTTTGTCCAAAATCACTGTGTGGAAACGTTTCTCATTTTATCTATTTGTTTACAGTTCAAATACAAACGTTTACTGCAAAATCAAATATATTTCCCGTCCATTAAAATGATTTTGTTTGAAACAACGTCAGATAGAAATATCAATTGTTTATTCTCTTGAAAGAATATTCTATGGTCTCTTGTATAACATATACTCCTTCATAACTGATTGGTGAACAGAATACTACAGTACTAAACACATTAACTGTACATAGAACTTTGGAAACATTTATGTGTAAAGGTGAAGTATATTTTATAAGCACTTCATTTGGAATAAAAAAGATTAATCCCAGACCCTGATCTTAAAAAAATAAAGGGATATAAATCAAGCCGTTTCCTGAGAATGTCGACCGTCACCTGGAAACCGTTGGTTTCCAGCTGTTTACTGAGCCCTGATTGGTTGATGTGTTGAGAGAGTGTTGAACGTTCCCTCTGGAGGTTTAAACAGATTAACCTTTGTGTTTACTGCTCTGATTTAATTGGAATGACCTGTGCCCCCCACCCCCCGTGGACCCCTCGTACGACCTACCCCGCTTCAGTCGCCAGGAACGACCGTCAACATACATTCCGTACTGGCAACTTCTGGCTTCAAGTTGAGAAGCAGCGACGTCTCCTGAAGGCTGAGCTCATGTCCCGGGCCGGCGCTCCTTTCTCCCCGACCCCGATCCGTCTAAAAATCCCGTCGGCAGCAAAATGTAAAGCTGCGATCGCGCTGGCTTCCTGTTGATGTGGTCTTTCCTCGCACTCAGTGTTGTTCAGGCCTGAGTCGCCCAGTGTGTCATTGTTCAAAGAATACCGTTACATGCTTTTGCAGCTGCTGCCGTCCCCTAAAA
This sequence comes from Paraplagusia blochii, assembly GCA_016785265.1. NCBI lineage: Eukaryota > Metazoa > Chordata > Actinopteri > Pleuronectiformes > Cynoglossidae > Paraplagusia > Paraplagusia blochii. Next base: position 604,962 of record JAFBJS010000407.1, read on the forward strand.
ATACTGGTTGCGTTGATGACAGCAGTGAATATAAGTCAGGCACTTCCATTCACTTGCCAGAGGGGGCTAAAGATAGTTCAGGTGGGCAGTGCAGAGAGGAACTGCTAAGCTCTCTTGAGACTTTGCCATAAAAATTAAAGATCGAGGAAATGGGAACATTTTTAACAAATCAAAGTTCCACAGCTGAAGCCTGGTGTGAAAAACTAAAGACAAATATCTGTAGAAATTAATTATTTTGAACACACAACATCAGAGGCGGTTACCTATGTTGCCTTACAGTTGGTGGTTGATTCCAAGTCACATTGAAACTAATGAGTATTCTCCAGATACTCAATATGTTTACTCTGAATTGACTACAGGGGTGGATGGTCGTCTTGTTTCAAGATATATTATAGAAACTAACAAAGAAAGTGCCGTAATTCTGATCCACAGTAAGAGCTCTGTGTCACTTGCAGGGGGTTGCCCCCTACTTTGGGAACCACCGCTATGGTATGAACTTTAGCTTTCACTTTTGGCTCCAAATTCCATCAGAAATATCAACGACTCCTGGGGTTTTAGCTCTGGGTTTGTCATCCCTGAGTTTATATATGTTTAATAAATTTAATATTTTTTGTTTTTTGAAGTGTAGACAGGGTCTTTACATGGCCCGGGGTCCGGAAGGGGATCAGGTCTGGTCTTAGTTTCACAGCACTGTCTGTGAAGGTGATGCCTTTCATCCTCCAGACGTCCCTGGCACCAGTGGACCAGAGGACATGGACAGAGAGCACAGGACAGGAAGCTGGTGTTTCCACAGTGCGGGGCGTGGCCTCAGAGTGGGCTACAGTGTGCCCTCAGCTGTCCAGCGTCTCCTCGGCCTCTCGTCCACAGTTCAGCTGTTGATGGTAACGTGATACGAGGCAGTTCTCTGTGATACCAAATACTAACTGTGTGTAAAGTAGGAGAAACACAGGTTGAAGAGTTTGTGTTTGTTTCTTATAAATCAATGATATTAATTCTTTCTTAATATAATACAAAGATAAATACATACAGTTGGTCAGTGGTTCAGAATCCTCTTCACTGCCACCGTGTCAACTTAGTTCATCAATGACGTTAAACTCAAATACAGACTTAAACAGAACTGGTGTAGAGAGGGTTAATAACATCCTTAAAACCCCTTCACCCTGGGACTTACTCCCTAATGGACACTGTGCCCCCACCACCCCCCGCACCTCCCTCTCTGTAATGTAACTCTTCTCATTCTACTCCCTGACATTGGAATGTGAGTAAGGCAGACCTTGGACACGCCAGGCCACCGTCTGGACGTGTCGCTGCAGTAGCCCGGGGACTATAGATAGAGTGGGTGAGACAGCAGTGTCTCGCAGTACCACACAGAACCACACGGTGTCTTTTCCTATAATAACAGATGAGCTCACGGAGAACCGAGTAAAACTACACTCTGTTAAATAAAACACCACACGTGTCCTGGGCTCATCATCAGGTCTGAAGGTGGTGGAAACCAAATATGTTCTCAAAGTTAAACTACAACTTTAATACTTTTAAAAATATATGATTTTATTTGTTTTCATGGTTTTTAATTAAAAAAAAATACTTAAAATGAATAGAAACACCACATTAAGACCAACAGGGACATGGCCCCTTTGACATTGGAACAACAGCGCCCTCTGGGGTAATGTTCTGTAAATGCATCACATTGATTACCATGTTTTTCATGTTAAAATTGACTTATGACTAAGGACTGACTTTATGTCAGAACTTCCAAACCAGTCATATATATATATGTATAAAAGTTGTATCTCAGGTCTATAGCAAATTACTAGTTGCTTCTTAATATATACATATACTATACAGTATATACAGTATGTATACTCCAGGTACAAGCCTTCTGTATTTATATAGCAGAGAAATCCCACATTCAACATTACAAAGAGCTGAGTTAAAGGTGAATAAGTGAAAAATAAAGACGTTGATCAATGATTTAGTAAAAACGGCCTCCACCCTCTACAGGTATGTCCCCCCCGTGGCCCCCGCCCCTCACCTCAGATCATTAACCAAAGTAAACAGACTCTCAGTGTGGTCTTTATGGGTCAAGTCTGTCGCTAAGTCCACTCCTCATCAGACTATGAAGTGACAGTGAAGTAAACTCAGGATGGTTTCCACGGTGAAGCTCAGGTTTACTTAGCTTGTGCTCGTGCAGTTTGTCACCTGTCCACAAGGGGAGTTAAAATATATTAAATTAATAAATGACAATATTTAATGCACTGTTACTGTATTAATGCCTAATTTCCAATGCCAATACCAATACGGATAGATTTGTACAAACCACTGTATGAGTGGAACTTTGGCTCAGAGTCAATGTCTCTGCCGCTGGTGTTGAACTCCAGGGTTCACATCCTGGGCAAGATCGAATCCCTGTTTGGGGGGTTAGCGCCTGCCAGTGGTCTCAGTACCTGAAGGTGGGTCATTCAGTTTATAAGAGGCTGGTACGGTGGTGCAGTGTGATCTGGGTGGAGGTTGTGGAGACAGTTGACACTGTGACTTTCTGGCATCAGCACTCTGCAAGTCTTTTTGATAATTAGAATAGATTAATAACATGAGCTGCAATGCTGCCACCTAGTGACTTTCACTTCAATATACAGTCATGTATCCCAAATCTAAACTATAATATCAGTTCACCATTAAAGTCATAAGTTCTTTCAACGTTCACTGTGTTCTGTTGTTGGAGTATCAGACCCGTGATTATTGAATTGCTGGTTTGAATCCCAGTCCTACGCCCAGGTGGAGTGGACTGCAGCCCACTGCAGCAACAAAGTGACCAACAACCGGGGTCACTGGTACATGACCATCTACTCACCTGCTCCCTAACTAGTCCTCAACCAGTTGACAACTGACTCCAATCATAATCCCATCAGATTAATGACTGGGTCAGTTTTAATGAACTGGATTATCATTTGATCAAATCTTAAAGTTTGTGGTTAAATCTCGGACCTGGAGCCAATGTCAGCCCCTAGTGTTCAGGGGGAAAGGCAATAACATGACCCACTCTGCCACTGTGTGACCTGGAACTTTACAGTTAAAACATGATAGAAAATAATCACTTTATAATGGATCAGAAAGTTAAAAAGGTAAAAGAAAAAAACAGGTCCAACTTTAACCATATTTAATCATTTTAAACTCTAAGTTGTTCTGTGTTTTTTTTAGTAAAAAGTGCGACATTAGAATCTGGTGTTGAGTTCACGGACTCTTTATGGGAGTGGTTTTCCTGCAGGACTTGGCGGAAGTCAAGTCACCTCTCCCTCTGTGTCTTCACCTCCTCACTCCTCCGCCCTCAGACTCAGTGGAGCTCCGTGTCTCCATCAGCTGTTCCGGCAGCTCCAGCTCCACCTCCGTCGCACTCTCACTGACCGCGGTTCTCTCCCGGTGAAGTCCATGTAGCATCGGCTCCAGGGACAGAAGAAGAAGATGATGAGGTATCCTTCCTAACCCTGCGTCTTTCCTCCGTCTCCTGCTCTGAGGTCCTGCCGCGGCTCCGGTTCTCAGCCTGACTTCTTCCCTTCTTCCCTCCGCAGGTGTTCGTGGCTGCAGCGGTTCTTCTGCTGCGTTCTGGTCCCGGTCCTGCTCGGTCCTGCGGCGGCTCAGTGGCCAGGTAAGAGAAACCCGCGGTGTCTGGAGTCTTTCACAGTCGGACTAGTGTAGAAATATTTTCAATCCATGGAGGAGATACAGTGACCAGGTGAGAACCAGACCAGGTGTCAGAGTTCTGCGACTAATGAAGAACCAGGAAGAGTTCTTTGTTCGTTTTTAGACTTTTGGAATCATCAAAAAAAAAAAAAAAGAACAATAGGAACTAGTGATGTCTTGTAGAAGAATTGAAAGTACCAGTGTGAAAGTACCATAGAGGGAGCAGGTACTGATTGCTGGTATTAAGTGAAGTATTTGAAGTAGCCTGAGGATGTTGGAAGTACAGTGCAGTGATCGTACACAGTTCCAGCTCCATGAAATCATCTCCAGAGGCTACTCCAGGTGGAGGAGGGGTGAGGAGAGGGTGCTGGGGGTGTACGGAACCACGGGCTCAGAGTCAGACTTTGCAAAGGTCAGGGATTTAAGACCTAATTCATCATCAGTGCAGGAGCTTTTCTGTTTTTCCTTCTCCTGTGTGGTTTGTTGTACGATCTTCTCTGACGAAACTAAAAACGGTTGAAAAAGTTGAGCTGAAACTCTATGGGGTCACCATGGCCCTGGAACTGGGTGCATCCGCCCCGTGTTTGTGACTGTTGTTTCACCTCTGGTTCCTTCCTTGGTTTAAGGACCAGGTTTATTCTCCAGACTTTGTTGGAATCACCTGGACTTCTTGGAGCTGGACTGTCAGGATGCCAAAAGCCTGGAGTTTATCTGCTGACATTCTTCCTCCTCACCGTCCAAGCCGGTGGTCGGAGCAGTGATGGAGTTAGTTAGTCAGCAGGTAATCTGAGGCTGGGAATAAAAAGGAGTTTCTGAATAATTCATCTGTCAACCAGGCGTCGTCGTGCTGCCTTTAACCCAGCGAACCATCAGTTGAAGACCGTTGTGTATCTGTCAGACGTCAGGCTGAAGAAAACTGAGAGGACGGTATTTAATATTTTATTGGCCGGAAATGCTGCCTCAGCATCGGAGTTCAGATTTCATTTCCATCTCGTTCTGAAACCAAACTTAATCAAAGGTCTGAGGCTGGGGGACGGAACGGGACGGGACGCTTTGTCCGCGTGTGTCTGGGCTGAAAGGCCTGTCAATCTGTCTCAACAGCGGCCCCTTTGGTCGATCATGACATGCTTGAATTAGGTCTGATTGGTTTCCCAGTCCCGGTCTGGGCCGCGGTCCCTATTGTCATGTGATCTTTGACATGCACCCGGCGTGGTCGTGCCTGGAGGGAACAGGACGGAGTCAGGGGGAAGGGTCTGTAAGGGGACACCCTGCTGGGTCTTTTAGTGGCTGAATTAGAAGCTGCATTAAAAATCACAGCTGGTTGGAGGTTTTCTTCTGTTCAGGGCCGGGCTGAGTGGCTGGGGGGGCAGGAAGGTGACGTGAAGGATTTAAAAATCCGTGGAAGGAAAGAAAAGTTTGATATGTTAAAAAGTCATGTGATCGGAATCAGAAAATTGTTTTATTCCAAGAGAAATCGTTGACTGACAGCTGATGAGTCGTAGACTGAGGTTCTGATCTTCAGCAGAGTTTTCACCGCAGCAGATCAGTGACCGCGTCTGGACGCGTCACCTACTGCAGGACAACATCTGTTTTCAAAGCTCACATCTGTCCCAGCACAGACGACCTGGACGGTGGTGCCTATGGTATGACCAACATATGGTTTCATTGTCCTCACTGAGAGCCAGACAAGGTCCTGCGGGGTTCCTGACCCGGTCTGGCCCTGTGAGGTTCCTCCGTCACTGGGTCCAGGTCTCTGCAGGTTCCTTATAGGATCTGCTGGATTAGTCCATCCATGTGGTGTCAGCGACCATCGTTTACACAGACCATTGGGTTCAGAGAACCTCCTCCTGGTCACCTCCTGGTGGACCGTGGAGATCAGTTCTTGTGACTGTTTAAGCCTTTGTGAGGCTGTGCAGCAGTGGGTGGGGGGTCAGCCTGATGTTTGAATAGCTCTTTGTGGCTCCCTTTCTTCTTCACTTTTTTTTCCTGCTGAAAAAAATCCAGGACACCAGGGTAGGGCACTTCCTGTCTGCATTGACACTCCTCTCTGTCCCACTTCACTGTCTCTACTTTAGTGGTGTCAAACATATGGCCCACGGCCCTGATTTGGCCCCGTTTGGTGTTCAATCCGGCCCGCTTGATGAATATTGCACTTCCAGTTCATATATTTGTAATGTAATAGAATATTTCCCTGGTAAACACAGATATCCAACCAAGTTTATTTTTTCATCTAAATTTGTTGAAGAGACTTTTCTTTTCTCAGAAATGTTGTAACCTTCTACTCACTTCTACTCCTTCGTCTCTTCTGGGAACAACCCTGAACCAGGGAGTCGAGACACTGGTTCTGCAGGAGAACAAGTCTTTTAACTCTGAACAGCTGCTGCAGACCATAATTAAAATACATCCCGACATGAGAAACACTCCGTCCCCGAGGAGGAGATCTAGGTTTGTTGAAGTTTACTTGAGAGAAGGCGTGTTTTTGTATGAAAACCCTGGTGGTCACGTCGCTCTTTGACTGTTTAAGTCGACCCATCTGGAGCCTGGAGTTGATCTGAGAGGTTTGCACGTCTGTACTGGATGTTGACAACACGTTCCAGTCTGGGGGGGGACACGCCCCCTTCTGGCGAGTAAGGACGGACACGTCTGGGGCTTCTGACGTCTGTCTCGCTCTTTATTGGATTGGATTGGTTTTGATGATGTCTTCTAATATTCATGACTTTGATGACAACTTTATTGCTTTCATTGTCTCTAAACTTTAAGTTCTTCAAACGGCGAAAATTTACTGTGATCTTTTCTGGTCATGACAATAATTTGCACGTGATTCTTTAAGAAAACTCAGAAAATAATGCACAGAATTGTTTGTTTTTTATTTGATGGGAAACAAACAGCTTTAATGTGATGTGGTGCAAATGTTTTCTTCAGTCTTTGGCCAAGTAACCGTTTGGCGCTTCATCGTCTAACGTCTCTGTTGTGGTGGGAAGACCTGCTGATTGACAGGCTAGAATTTTTTCCTTTGCATTAAGCCTGAAATAACAGTGTGATTTTGATTTGCACACCCGTCAGCGTCCTGTCAGCCCACTGCACAGAACATCACTCCCAGGGCTTTTCGTCCTGTATTTCTAATCCCTGTCATTTTTCAGGCCTCAGCCTTCGTTTGAATCCCGCCGACAGCTGTTGTCTGGATTTTTACGTCTTCCCGCTGCCTGGCGTTTCAGGTGCAGCGGGCTGTTCTCTCATGATGGCCCTGGTGTCAAAGTGCCAGGTTGACAGAGGCAAAATACAGGGGGACACCATAATTACTGAGAGCAGAGGAGCGGCCAAACCCGTGGCTCCGTAGACCCGGCCGTCTCGGCACTAATGGCACACTCAGTGCCCTGGTACCTCTCAGCACCTCTTTCCTGTTTGCGGTCAAACCCTCACTTATTTGCTGCTCTCTCCCAGCTGTAATCTGGGGAAGAGTTCTAAGGTGTGAAGCCTGAGCCAGAAAATGACAGGAGGAAATTATACGGAGGTTTGGCTTTTTAAAGGAGGCGCATGAAAGGAGACGCATGAAAGGCTGACGTTTATGTTGCCATCACTGGAGGAGCGGGTTTTGTAATTATTGCTCTGGATCAGAGGATTTTAGGGTCGAACATTGTAGGCCTTCCCCTCCATAAGCCCCCACCCACCTCACCACCTTTTCCAATCCACACCCACATGTTGCACATACATTTACAAACAGTCGTAGACGCTGCCACAGGAGGTGTGGTCACTCCTGGAATCAAACCCAAGGCAGAGGGGCTAATAACTCCACTGTGGAACGTACATACAATATGTTTATATTAGTAATGTTGTTAGCCTCATAGCATAATTGCCTAAGTCATTTTTTGGTGACTGTTATCATTTCAATAAAAAATACCAATGTGTTTTCGAAAAATTGTGTTTTTCTTGTTTTCCAAAAACATTGAAATATGACTTTTATGACTCAATTATGCTCCGAGGCTAACGATATTCAATATGTTGTTATTGTCCAAACACTTCATTTCTGATTCTAGCAAATTAGATGAAGGTTATGAGAGGGAAACCAATAATGATGCTAGCATCACCCTGACAATAGCAACTGGCCAATGTCATCAGACATCCCAAGTAGACAGTATATAAAAATTTGTCACATGGTAACTGGACCATTTCCTGGTCTGACCTCACTGGTCCAACAAGGGATCTGATCCTTCAAAAGTCTGACGTTGCCATGGACCCGATGACCAGCAAAACTCCAGGACCTTTGACTGTGTTGAATCTAAGCCCACGTGGACTCTGAGGGGGCCGGGGGGCGGGAGGGTGGTCAGTGTTTGAGTGTGTGCTACTGTCTGGGTGAACGCTGGTTTCCATGGTGACCAGGTGCAGATTTTTCCACCACAAAGCTGTATTTAGCGGCAGCAGCAGCAGAGGAAACTGGATCCATTTACCTGGTACTTTGTCCCAGTCACCAGCTTCAGGGAGTGATCACTTGTCCTTATAGCGACAGCCTGCTGAATACACAGAGGCATGAAACTAGAGACCCCCCACCACCACCTGTGCCCCCACCCTCCACCTATTTACATTCTCTTGTTCTAAGAAATCTACACCATCAGTTCTTCACGCCGCAGTTTTTAACCTCATATAAAGTGAATAACAGTCAATCATTGAAGAGTCTGAGAAGTTTGTACCAGTTTGGAACAGTTTGGAAAACTCTGGAAGGGTTTGGAAAAGCTTGTAAGATTCCGGGGACAGTTTGGAGCTGTCTGGGACAGGTTGGAAGAGTTTGGGACAGTTTGGAACAATCTGGAAGCCCACTCTTCAACTTAAAGTGTTTCAGATGAATGAATGGCCTGTTGGGCGTTTGGTGAGGCCCCTCCGGGAATGTCATTGTGTGTCCTCAAACCTCAGTGGTTGTTCTATTCCTCTTTCTGCTCTCAGTGTCTTCTAATCTCTCGATTGACTCTGGTGCTGTGTTCAGGCCACTCTTTAAGCCATCTTTGAATTCCCTTCTTTCAGCCGTCCTTCACAGGCGGCAGTGTCTGTGGGCAACTCTCCTTTTATGCCCTCGCAAATCTCACACTGTGGGGGTGTGAAGTGAGGAGAATCCCAGTGGACGGGGAGATTACCATCAAGTGTGGAGCTCCAGGGACAATGGAGGGATTTTCTGAGTCCTGTACTTTGTCCACTTAGAAGTGAGGTTTGAGATGAAGGTTGGGATGATTTATGGAATCTGGAGACAAGACCTGGTAGAACTTTGATTGTCTACGCATAGATACAAATAAAGTTCTTCGACCAAACGTAGAACATTTGAAAAAGTGTAATTAAGAAAATAATTACACATTTAGTTGCAACTTTTGACGTTGTGAGGCTACTTGGTAACACTGGTACTACCCACTACGTGGTGGAAGAAACTTGAAACTTGAGTTTAAAAATGTATTAAAATCATGAAACCACGTTTTGTGAAATGCTAATACACAGTGAAATTAGAATTAAATGTCAGTTGCTGGTTTGTTTCTCAGCACAGACCTCCATGCAGTGATGCGGCGAACGCTGTCCTGGTGCAGAGACGTGTCATTATCTGAGGTTGTGTACACACCGTGGTACGACTGTACACCGAGTCTCCTGGTCTTGTTGGATCATGTGCTGAGCCTGGGGTTTTTGAAAGCGAATGCCTCGGCTACTCATAACCTGGAAGCTGCTAATTGTTGTGTGAATCACAGGCTTCAGACAATGAAGAGCGCCCTCTATTCACTCAGTGCCAGTTATGGTCCAGGTGGCGCCGTGCCATCCATTCAGAGCTGTAGACGAGAGGAACGTGGGCCAACCAGGGTGATGTTAAATATTTACAGGGCCGCTGATAGATGCACCGAGACGCTCATCTGTCCAGACGGGGGCATTTTTTTGTCTGGGAGACGAGACGTTCAGATCTACAATCTCATTGGCTGGCGATCTGAGTGAACGTCTGTTACTGCCGTGTTGAGCAGAACCCCGTGGATTCACAGCTCAAATTTATGGCCTTATTATTTGGACCTGTTAATGGACTTGGCCGGTGAAGGTTTCCTGTCGAACGTGTCCGTCCAAGTAAAAATCTGTCCAAAGGTTACGATCCAGGAGACTCCTTGGCACGAAGCGCTCGGAACCCATTGTCTGCGGCTGAGATGAGACTCGGCTTAATTTATACAGCTGTCTACACAGACCTTGTAATTGCTTGTATTTGGCTTACACAACAACCACACACACACACACACACACACACACCAAAGTGTTTTTTTTTTGTTTTCCTGAACTGAATCCCTGCTGAGGCGAACAGGATTATACAACCACTCTGTGTTGTCAGACACACTGGGGACAAAGAGACAAAAACTATTCTTCATCGATGGAATTCTCAATCCGTGGCTCATTTTACTGTGAAAAGAAGAGGAAGTGCCTAAAAAGGGCAAACAGTCAGAGTGGGTGATCACTAGGAGTGGGTGTTGGCACGAATCTGGCCATTCGATACGTATCACGATACAGGGACAACAGAACGATCTATTGGGAAACACATTGTGATTCCATAATGGCAATGATATACAGTGTTCCGCCTCTAAAGATTAGGTTTCATGGAAACATCTCTCATCACCTTCTCTCTCTTCTCTCTTCATCACGGCCCAATATTTCTCCAATCTGTTGGTCTGATATTTCCATTCTGCAGCTCTAGTGTCAGGACTGTGGGAGGAAGGGGTGATACAGTCTATGGTGGAGTGAAAACAGGGGGGAGGTTTGTGACGGGTAAATATCTATGGAAGTACTTTGGTATTTTTCCCATCTGGTGTTATATTTGTTGCAGTTGTGCAACAATTCTTAAATCCAGTGTTGCTGCAATCGCTTCAATCTTTTAATCATCATAAAGTCATGAACAGTTTTATTGCTGACTGGTCCAGACCGGACTGGTGTCTGTTCAGATCAAACCAGACTAGAGTTGGTACCAAAGTCCATCAGTGTCTCAGTTGGACCAACCAGACCTCCGTTGACCTCAAATCTGCTTGGATATTTTTCGAGCTCATTGAGCAAAATTAAGTTTTTTGTGAAGTGATTACAGACCAAAGTGCAAACACGTGTTGTCAAAAGCCATAGAGAAAGAAAAGGATGGAGGGAGAGGTGAGGGAGGGGGGAGTCAAAAATACATCAGTGAGTGGTGAAAATATCGGAACAGTGGCTGAGAACACAGGGAACCCACAAAGTGAGCAGCGAACCAGAGAAAGTGATGGAACCGGGTCAGAACAAGTGCCAGTTCAATGTTAGCAGTGAATGAGAAACTAGAGTTTGTTGCAAATTAGATTTTTTTTTCATTCCAAAATCTATGGAAACCAGTCTTTCATTGTCGGACTGCCGTGGTTCACCATCCCTCCCCTCCCCTGCCCTCCCCTCGTTCCCTGACCCCCAGCTGAATCATTCTGTTGTCGCTCCTCCTTAGTTCACCAAGTTCATCTGGGTCCTACCGGGCCCTGCCATCAAAGCTCCGTCACGTGGACCGTACTGCGGGTTAAGCTGAAGCACAACAAGGCCGTAACCTGGGGGTTTGTGTCAAAGGAGGGGGCGAGTGACACTGGACCGTGGTCTGGTCTGGACTAATTGCGGCGCTGATATTGTCCTGATGATCAGAGTCTCCTTTGTGGCGCTCTGCACTGATGTCCCTCACTGTCTCCCAGGTCTGTGCTGCTGCCACGGACATAACGTCATGGCCCGGCGGCCGTTGTCTCTGCTCATTACACAGGATTAAAGTGTCAACCATGAGTTGCCTCACACTCCTGAGTGAACAGTCAATGAACGCTCTGTGGCTCCTCAGCTTAAAAGTCAGCGCCTGCAGCCACAACATCTGAAACTGTGGTGTTAACTTTGTCATTTCTCAGTCTGGGTTAAAGGTCAATGGATTCATTTACTTTTCATTTGACACCACGCCAGTACAGTGTTACCACCACTGTCTTTTCTTATGTCTCCGTCTTATGTCTGTCTGTATAGTAACAATAATAATAATAATATTATAATTTATTTTAAGGCGCCTGTCTAAACGCTGAAGGTTGCCTACAATGTCTGTCCAGTTTCATTATAGGCAGAAAAAATGATATCAATTCTTAGAGAAATGACATTATGCTAATATGCTGCTGATTTACCTTTAGGAACATATTTGATTGGTTAAAACACATGAAAATATAAAATCTTTTCACTTCAAGTTGGGTCTTTGCATTGATGAGATTGGAGCCGTTTGTTGTACGATGACTTTGTGGACGGTTAAAGGTCATCACTCACTGTTTCCTGCCCTACAAAGAGAAAGGCCTTGAACTAGGAAAGTGTTTCCTTTGGTTCCCTGGTTGGATTTCCTGCCCGAGCGTTGATCTGTGATTGAAGTTCTGTACGAAGCTGAAACCTGACACGTGATTGAAGTTTCAAAGAACCCTGTGAGACAGAAAGTCCAGACTGTCCAACAACCAGATCCAAACCCAGTCCTTCTAGAACCATTGCAGACCAAGACCAGTTCACTTCAGTAGCTAATGTGGTCTTCCGATGCGTTCAGGTGCAGCAACAACAGATGGAAATTCATTCTCAGCTTCTGCCAGACTTTTAGCTGCTGTGTAAATCTCAGACCTGTGTAGGCAGGTTTAATTTCTGCTTCCGCGCTAAACGCGATGATATTAACCCTGGGAAAAGAGATTATAATTCTTTCAAAGACTTCTCTCCGCCTCCAGTTTCCATTTTCATCTTTGGATTAGGATTCAGAGCACACAGGAAGGACGATTACCAAACATGGATTAGACACTTCAAACTTGATTTCCTGAAAATTTGCCGAAAAGTTTTCATCAACTACAGGTTCCTGTTTTGGACTTGTTTAGTGGACTAGTTTTGTCTTACTCCTGGTACTGATTGGCTTGACTTTGCCAGTCAGTTGCCTTGGGTGGAGTTTTTCCTTTAGAATATATGATACTCCGTCCTCCCAGCCTGAAGATTCTGTCCCCAATCCCAGCTCTGTTCATATCAGGAAGGACATCAGGTGTAAAAAAAACCTCTGCCAAATCACCAGGTGCACCAGGGCTGGTGACCAGCGATGAAAGGACACCCTGGTTCTGACAACGGCAGGAATGTGGAGAGAAAACACTGAAAAAGTCTGGAAAGAAGAATACATCAAAGATGAAAGGCATCTGTTGGATCAGTTGTGTTTTCTTCTGGCCCTGGTTGAAGATCTGGTAATACTGTTCACACCGTGACTCATGTTCTGTCGAGACAACTTCTTCTGCAGTGAGCAGGGAAGTCCAGAGTTGGCAGAATCCATTGGCATTCAAGCAGGAACGCTGTTAATGAGGGGAGAAGATGGAGGTTCTCTGAACATGACACATTTCCCTGAATCCACTTCTTATTTGGACCGTGTGTAAACATCGTTAATCCTGGGACGCAGAAAACAAAACGAAACGTGGATGTTTAACAGAACTGGGTCTCGGTGTAAATCTGAGTCAGCACTTGTTTACAGACAACAGCAGAAGAAGAGAAGAGAGAGACAGACAGAGAGAGACAGACAGAGAGATGCCCAAACAGGAAGCCAGCAGACATGGATCGAAGGGCAGTGAAACATTGATCTGAGAATCACGACGATTCTTCATAATTTTATTAATCTTGTTCAAAAGAATTGTAGAAATTCTATAGAACTTCCTATGAAACATTGAGAAACTCAACATGAGGGGCGAGCACCCTAGAGTGGTAAGAGGATCAAGCTTGTCAGAGGATCGCAGGTTTAAATCCCTGGGGTGGCTGTCGTGTATAGAGCAACAACCAGAAAGCAACAACTTCCCAGGAATGGATTCTTGGAATTTAGAATTTGAGGAATAATCCAAACAATTGTGCAAAAAACAACAATGACATGTCTGATACTTGTCTTCTGCCAGAACCAGTAAATCTGAGTGATTTTTTTTTTGTATTGATGGGACATCAATAGCCTCGATGTGACTTTTACTGTCAGGAGTGCGATGAACTGGATGATAAGGAGCAGCGTTTTGGTTGTTGGATATTCACTCAGTGACTTGTCCTGAGTGACTGGCAGAAGAATGTAAAGAATGCTGATAACCTGGGAAATGTGTCGGTGGACGGCCGACACTCGACAGAGCTGGGCCTCTGTTTTATTAGATATGAGCTTGTCCTGGAATGTGGCTTTAATGTACCTTTTGACTCACTGAGCCAACAAGTGTCAGCAAGTTGTACCGCTCTCCAGATCCTTACTTTTTAAGACAAATCTTCATCAAGTAGCAGCAGCATTTTTATCTTTAAACAACCAGGATCAAAGCAGATAATCGTCCTGATAACAGTCAGGCTTCGCGCTCGTGCTTTTCTTACTTGTAATAAAATAAAATATATGAGATAAACATCTCCAAATTAAGTTTTGCTCTCGTGACGCTCCCCCAACGTCAGTGTGGCCTCCAGGCTGTTGGAAAAACAGAGAACTGTTGATGCAGAGCAGGTGAATCCACCGCTCGTACAACGCTAACTCAGCCGATTCTGCAGCTGCCGCTCAACAACAGCCAAGACGAAAAAATCTTCAAAATTAGGATTCCCATTTTTATCTTCTTATGCTGCGTTCACTGCCAGGACTAATGAGAAACAAGTGATGAAAATTCAGGGAGCAGATGCAGAAGAACCTGTTAATGATTAGAACATCAACAACCAGTTAGAATCCCTGCCCCGGTCCAACTGGGGTGTGATCCGCAGCCCCTCGCCCCCGTCGCTCCCCGTGCATATTCCGATCCCCTCAAATACACCTGAGGCCAAAGTTCATGTTAGCTCCACAACACCTCTAGTGGGCAAAGTGGGATTAACATCAGAAAAGTGTAAAATCACTGACTAAATGACTTTGGTGGCGCCCCCACCTGTCTGTCTGCATTGCATCTCCAGGTTCTTTCCAACATACACCCCCAGTTTGGCCCGTGGACTGTGTTCTGGTCTGGTCTTTGTTTGCTGATGTCACCGGAGCTCGACGTCTTTTTTTCCGTGTGTGAAACGCAGAGATTGTTGTTTTAGTTGTGGAAAAGTGGCGTGCCCTTACGAGTAAGGTGTCAGGTGATGAGGACTTTGAGGTAAACGCAGTTGGAAAAGAATCTTTGTCTTATCTCCCCGAACACAGTCTGTCAGGCTGAGTAATGGGAGCAGCTTATTGCTCAAGGTTAAACCTTTTTGGCAAAAACGTGAGGGGAGGATAAATTTGGATCATTATTGCATATTTTTGATTCATATACAATGTTGTTATTTAAGGGCCTTGAGCTAATGAACAATAATTTTTCTAACCATTAAAAAAAACGTGTTTGCTCAAGTTGGACAAAACGTCTTTAGGATTTAAAGTAAAAATTGGCAGTGCAAATGCCCCCTAGTGGTGAACAGGCACTGCCTACGAAGATCTGTGTCCTGTGTGTTATTGGAATTGCTGTAAATCTCTCACCTCAGACCCTTCCAGGAAACTTTTTTGATTTATTTATGACACTTAACAGCGAATTGACCCTGAACACAACAGAAATTGATGCGATTGCGGTGCAGAGTGACAGAGTGATGGTGTCTGTGCAGGTCTACAGGTCTGAACGTCTCCCAGCTGCCACAGCTTCCACAAAGAAACTGACCTCAGTTCACAAACTTTTCCATTCTGCTGCCTGTGAGGAACCATCGCCCCCTATTGACATTCGTCTTCCGTTGGAAGTACAGTCTTCATCACTTCCCAATCCCAGTCTCCAGAGCCTTCAGATAATCCGTGTCATTGGACCGTGTCCGTCTCAGTCCTCGGTGCTCAGGTCCTGCTCCGACAAATTTGACATCATCACCACAGTCTGACAGGTGAAATAAAAACACAGCTGGCAGACGCTCAGCGATGCCTTCGCTGACAGTGGGGATTTACAGCATGTGAAAACTGTAAACATTTTTCACAGATGTCACGTCGATGTTTATGGGTTCAATCAAGTCAAATAAAACAGTTACGGATGGAGCAGCGCCATCTGCACCACAAACAGCACAGTGGTTTCTGCACCGCCCCCTGTTGTTGATCTGGCAAATCATAAGTCAGTACATTTTTCCCACTGTTGGAATTGTATTTTGTTGAATGTGCCCATGAGGTGCCCTCTAGGTGGAGCTGTACCCACTTTGGGAACTGGGACTTTTCTTGATGTTAAAAATATTACGAAAAAATAAATAAAGGGTTATTAAAGAATTCCTTCTGTCAGTCAGTAGAGGGCAGAGTGCATTAGATTTAACCTCATACACACTGTGGACCAGACCATGTGACTGTGACTGGTACTAGTTCGCTGGTCCATTAACATGGAGTACCCAATCACAGCTGCTCATGTAGCATAATGTTAAATCAACACTGTGATGACACTAGGGGGAGACAGTGAGTGAAGATGTGGTCCTGGTCCAGCCCCGACACTAAAGTTACTTCTACTCTGATGTTAGATCAAACGTTGCCACGGTTACGTGACGCAACAAGAAAAAGTAGCAGAGAAGTTGATATTGTTAGGGTTAAAAGATCGGGAAACTTCTCCGCCGTACACTCCCAACCCTCTGCCTCCCGTTGCCAACACTCAGGCATCTGAAACACGACTGTGCCCAAACAGGAGTGTTCTTGGTTACGGAGATCTGATCTGGCCTGGAACGTCTCATAGCTGTGAACTCGACTCTCCAAGTGTTGGAGGCAGAACAGTCGGAATTCCAGCAGAGTGATATGGCATCGCTTAAAAAACCAAACTGTTTGACTCTGTTTATTTCTGCTTTCATTTTTTTTTTTTTGCTCCATCTTAGTGTATGTTGACTCTGGGATGGAGGTGGATGAAGTAAGTAGATGAGACGTAGATGCTGATGCTAACCACTTAACACTTCATTTTACCTTAACCCATAATAATCTCTTCAATATCAGGCCGATGATGTTGGACGTCTCCTTGTGGAAAGGCCTGCAGGTGGCCAATGCCCAGACCCAGTTTTTTTGTGCTGAGAAGGTCCTTCGAGCAGCTTCAACATCTGAGCTTCTACAGATGTCGACCTCATGGTTGAAGTGAGAGGAAAATTTCCCCAAATAATTAGAGTTAATTCTCTGAGAGAAGATTGAAACCAAAGATGACGCCGTGATGCAGAGTCAACACTGTGGTGTTGAGTCTGCTGCTCAATACTCACTATTACACACTATTATATAAAGTGCTTTATGTCATCAGGACTGCAACGCATGATGGGATACATTAATCATGTAATGAAAATTGTAAGTTTCGTTAAATATTTTTCGGTGATTTGTGAAAAACTTCTCACATAAATGATTCAATCACTATGTAGTACTCCATTTAGGCTGTAGGGGGCAGTTAAAGACCCGTCCTCCTTGTTCTGTCCTTTTGTCTCCATGTATACGACAGTGTCCACGACATCCCTGATACCCTGCATTTTCCCCAGAAGTCGTAAATTGAAGTGACAATAGATGACATCGTGCAACCCCCCCCCCCAGGCTTTAGAAGGTGTTTTTGTCCAGGAGGTGGTGTCTTCCAGACTCCTGCTGTTCTTCTGTGTCGTTGTTGTTGTGACTGTTGACTGACTGTTGACATTGTGTCATTTTAGTCTCAGTAAAATTTACCAAAGCTGTAAAAGTTTTTTGGTCTGAATGGAGACAGTTGTTCGTGTTGACTTGGCTGATGAACCGATTAAAACATTTAGTCACGATTAATCGAATAATTGATAGTAGTTAACTCGCGATTTATCTTTGAACGTCTGTTGCTGTTTGCTAAGTTTTGTCCCTTCTCGGAACATGAGCATTAAAGACACAATAGTTAACATTGTACTGTGATACTTAACAAATCGCCAGATTTTTTGGACAAAACTCCTCCCAACTAAATGTGCTCCACTGGAGGGCGTCCATGTCAAGTTTGAAAGACAGATTGTCTTCATCGGTGCTGTCTGAGTATCTAGTTGCTGAAATGGAAGAAAATTCCTAATTTTTCTCAGCACCTGGAACGAATCCATCAAAATGTCCTACACCTGTCTTTTTTTACTTTACCCACTGTTAAATGTCAAGACCAAGTGGTTCGTATGGTATCAGTATGATCACTATTGGTATTGATATGATCTGTATTGGAATCAGTGTTACTGATATGGGTATCCGCGTGATCAGTGTTTGTATCAGTATCTTCAGTATCAGTATTGTCTGATCAGTATTGGTGTCACTATGATTTTTATGTGTATCAGTAGGATCAGTATCGGTATGATCTGTATCAGTATTGTATAAACAAAATTGGTATCAGTATGATCAGTATCGGTACTTTAGTATCATTAGTATCAGTATCGGTTTGCACTTTGAAAACCTCCTGAAGTTGAAAATGTAAAGTTGTTTCGTCAGGAAACCAACAGTGTAATTAACGTTGTAAATTACAAGGTAAACTGTATCGTCAACATAAGTACAAATGTTTACGTTGACGATTCTTTACGACGTCGCACAGACAGTGGTGACGGGTTCAAGTCAGTACAGAAACACACGTGTGGCTCATACCTCTGATTGACACGGAGCGTTCACTGACTGTGGGTGATCGAAGCCTCGCAGCGTTCTAACTCTGGAAGATTCACTTCTCCACCCACTCCGTCAGCCATTTTTCCCCTAATGCTCCATGAATGTTCTGCAGATGTGAAATAAATTACCGCTACTTTGAAAACCTCGGGCCCCCGTCAGCCCCCGCCCCGGCCTTTCCTTCTCATTCCCTCAGCTCTCACTCACATCCACTTGAGCTGTGACTGATGTGTCAGTCTACGCCCCTGCCTCCACCCCCCACTCCGTACAGTCCCGGTGACTAATGCTCCCATCTGACTCATATATTTAAAGATGATGGTTTGTTAAAAGAGCTGCTACTTCAAGTCATATATTAGAGTTAAACTGGATTAAAGACAGAGCTGAGGAACATCTGATGTCACAGACGGGTCTAGAACAGGGCTGAGAACCTCACTTTGGTTCAGGACCTAAACTTCTTCTCTTCTTCTTCTCAATGGTTTCCACAGCGAGTCAACATTATTCATCTCCCCCTGTCCTCTGTATCTTCCCCTCTGACTCCATCTACCTCCATGTCCTCCATCACTGCATCCATCAATCTCCTCTTTGTCTCCTACCTGGAAGCTCCATCTCTAGGATCATTCTTCTACCAATGTATCCACCTGTCTCTTATACACATC
>JAFBJS010000407.1:623857-686629 GCA_016785265.1 Paraplagusia blochii
CTGTGTATTCCATTTACTTTCTCACCTCTGTACTGGTTGCGATAAAATACTTTTGGACCAAGTTAAATGTCTGGAGTCCATGTCCAGTATGTCAAAGTCACATCAAAATGAAGTCATTGAGCTCTATATTGGGAACCTGTCTCTTATACACATCTGCAATAAAGAGACCGCTTTTTCCTGAGACGTTAACCTCAGTTTAGGGAACAAGCAGCTGAATTAATCAATATTGGTTGATATTGGATTCGGAAATTGAGTGACAATCAAGAGAATATCGTCAAAATCCGATGCTGCCAAGTGTTATTAGTTGACGTCCCTGATTTTAAACTGTTGTTGAGACAAATTTCCAAAAGATCTGATGAAGATTTGCTGTAAAATGTGTTTGATTCCAGTCCAGACCTCTTCACAATCCCTCCTTAACTCAGGGATAGGGAACGTTGTTGTACGTTGGTTTTCCAGATGTTTTCCCAAACTAGTGATTTAATATATGACTGATTTAAATCTTGACGTTAAGTAGGTCTGAAAAAATACCCTAAATATCAAAGACAGAGTTCTGGACCGGCCTGGGGGTCATTAACTGGGATTCTCTTTCTGGTAATTAAAGATTCCTGCTGATCCGGCAGTTGTTTTTATTTTTATTCTCACAATGTGGGAACAGGAAGTGCATTGTGGGACGGCGTTGGTGTCAGACAATAATGGCTCTGATGTCCATTGATTTGATGATGTTCTAGATGTGGTTCATTCACATCCGTAAAAAATTATCATTTCTTTAGAGACGTGTGGAAACAGCGCCCTCTCATGGATCCTCCATTTATGCATAGATCTTCCCCATGCAATCAGAATCAGAATCATCAGAATCAGAATCAGAATACTTTTATTATCCCGAAGGAAATTGCATTCGGTTACAACCCGTACCAGAGAGCACAGAATGACACAACATTACAAATAATGACAAGGGAGGACAGGAACGGGAAGGCCAGGTGCAGCCACTGAACGGCGCACACTTCTTTAGATGAAAAACAACTGAAAACACCGAGGAGAGAGGTATATCCCCACATCCTCTAGGGGGCCCCACTCATTTTCTATCAGCTGTCTTTTAGTGTGGGATGAATGTATAAATCAGGTCAAATATATTTTTCCATATAGATCCACACACCCCCCAGATCTGGACTCCTGGCTCCTGGACTTCCTGGGAATGCCGGTCACAGACCAGCGCTCCTGTCTGGGCCTCAGTCCAGGGACTTTTCCTCGTTTCAACACATGCCTTATTCATTTTGGGATTAAGAGGCCGGGGAAATTGCCCGGTTGATTTTGCTGGACTTGCTCGCTGGTTTTCAAAGTTCTGTGCAGCTCGACACAAGTGCAGATCAGACCTCCAGACTGGTCCATGGACCGAGAACCTAGGAAGACCAAGAAGAGTCCTGTGTGTCCACGGTACCATATTGAATAAGTGTCTGTGCAGGTTTTTTTCTTCTCTTTTTAATGTGAATGGCATCAAGATAAAGACCAGGAATGTTTATGTTCAGTCTGTCACCTGGTCTGATGTAGGTTAGAAACCAGGACAGTTGGAGTGGACTTTACCTCTGGTGTCTGATCCTTGACTTTGATGTTAAGACTTTTCACCAAAGTTGTGTTTGTCCAGAAGGAAAACCATGAGTTTTAACAATCAATGATTCCTGTTTTTCTTTTTACATCATAAAACCGTAGGTTGCCGTATTTTCTCCTTCTCTGCAGGTTCTTCTGCTCTGACTGTATGTAAATATTTGTGGGAAAATCATACAAATCCTGTTTCCACGTGAGAGCAGAGCTCCGTGTTTGGGTCTGTTTGCTGAGGCTGATGTGTTAGTGTGTGGGATACACTGACTCTTGACCTCCACCGGTTCTGACTCACGGTATGTAAACCCTGAGTTGGTGGGTGGATGTGACGTCTGTCTGAAACTTCAAACCCACGACGTCCGGTTCATCTTCAGCTCCCTGTCCTGGGCTGAGGTCACATGATCAGTGCAGGACACTAGTCGACCACCACAGTCTGTTAATGTTTGTTTTTTATTTTTTCTATTACTATGATGTTCATAAATAGATGACACCATCAGACCAGACGGAGATCTTCTGAAAGGGAAGGAATGCAAACAGGAGCTGGGCTCCACGGTCGAGTCTCAGCAGATCTCCGTCTCAGACGGTTCCTGGCAAACTGATGATGACTGTTTTTTTTTTTCGTTTTTTTTTACTTTTCCAGCTTCTCTGCCAGATCTGTGTTAATCACATGGATGAGAAACAATGGAAAGTTGCAGCTTAGAACCTGTTGTCATGTGATTGGTTCTTCTCTAACACCGGGCTGATGTGCAGTGGAGACAAAACACCTTTGTTTGAACACACGTGTCAAACTCAGGCTCAGGGGCCAAACCTGGGCCACAGTGTGATTATAATTGTCCAGTCAGATCAGTCGTCCTACTCTTATTGTTGTAGATGCTAAACAAGAGCAACCACAAGATGGAGAAATGGCAAAGTAGAAGAAGAGAGTGGTTCACAGACCAGGGGAGATGATGAGAGATGTTATGATGACTGAGCCAATCAGAGAGAGGAACAGGAGAACATGACCAGTTAGACAATAGGACACTGAGTACAGACAGTATTAGACAATAGTCTGCTGTGGACCATGGTGAACAAAGCACGTAGAGGTCAACTAGTGTTGTACTAGCTGAGTACCAGTACTTCAAGTCTTTAGGTCTTTACTAAAGTTTATTTTCTGGTGTTTGACCCAGTGTTTGACCACACGTTGAACTCTTCGTCCTCTTCGTCGTGGGTCAGATTTCTGGAGCAGGAACCGTTGAGACACGCAGTTGACGGACGGTCCTGCAGAAACCAGCTGCTTCCTGCAATTCCTCAACTTGTTGTGTTTTAAGGGTTAGTTTGAAGAATTCCAAACAAGTCTGACCTTCAACATTTTTTATTGGACCACAGGAAATACAAAGGTCAAAAAGTTAGTCAAAAAGATCTAAGACTAATAGATGACTAATGTTGATGAGTCAAACCAGTTCAGACTGGTCTGTGTCTCCAACTTGCATGCTCTCTAGAGTTGAACTTGCAACCTTCCAGCCAAAAGTCCTAGTCCTCTGACCTGTAGCCACCTGGTGCCTGTTAGTGACCCATGGTCTCTAACGAAGAGACGTGAAACAAAGTTGTTCCGTATTTATTAGCTCATATTTGAGGCCTGTTTATTGGCAAAGACTCTGACGATACGATATGTATCACGATACTGGGCAACGATACAATACTCTATAGTACAATAACAATAGGTAGGCTATATTGAACTGTAGCAAAACGATACGATACCAATAATGATAGGGGAGAATGATACAATATACCACAATGTATTGCTGTGTTTACACAATAATAATATAATATTTTTTCATCAACCATGTCCTAACATTGGAACATACTGATGCAGGAGAGACATTTGACAGCAGGAATATTTGACTGGTTTTCACCACTGGTATCATTAACTCAGTGACCTCAATAGTCTGGTCCATGTCCAACAGTGTCTGGATTCCAGGTGAGGGCGAGTCTCTCAGCTCCCCCTTCAGGTCAGGCGGTCAGGTGAATGATTAGTCAGACCCTGAACTGAGGACAGACATTAATAATAGATGGAAGACGTTCAGATCCATCACTGTTAAACTGCCTTTATTATTCAATCATCAATATACACACATGGAACCGACTCTTTGACTGAGAACATTTACCATGTGTGATTGGTTCACTGGTACTGGACTTTGTCTTCATGGTTCAACCAGTGCTGTTCATTAACATATTCATCACCTTTTCCATCTGCACAGTTTGACGGTTTCAACGCCTCAATTCCAAGCGGGTCTGGCGCCCTCTGTTGGTCAAATGTTGGAACTTCATGGAGGGAGCTGGTTATCTGGTGTGGTCGGTTATCTGAGCAGTATTTCCTCACGGATGACAGACTGAGATCCACAGACAGACTGTCAGTCTGTAATTTGTCCATCTGTCATTTCTCCTGACTTTTGAAGAACTATTTAATTTCCAGACGCCGTCAGGCTGCAGGGTTAAGAAACATAACACCAGAACAAGTCTTCACCAGAGCAGCTGCTCAGACTCAGCATCAAATCAAAGATGTCCAAGGATTCTGGGTAGTTGATATTCGTCAAATCAATATTCACAGAATGATGTTACAACAACAGATCGTTGTCAGTTTTACGTCACATAATGTCAGAATCTGACCTCATCGTACCATGGGTTTGGACCATGAAATTTGCTGAAATCACACGTAGGATTCTGAGGTGTTAATGTGTCAGTATTGGTTGATCAGGATTGGAAATGTGTTTGAACAATTTCTGCAAAAGTTAAAATAGGAAATCCAGAGAAAAACATGAGGGAAATGTGTTTCACGCCATAAACTTGAAACATTTTGGGGAATTTTTATTTTTCTCTATTTTACCCATTAAATTTCTTTGACAATGACAAAAAGAAGAATTCAATTTTTTTTACCAACAGTTGATATGTCAGCTGTTAAGCAAAGCCATGACCCGCTGGTCCACCACGCAGTTCACACAGTCAGTCTCCATTTTTTCATGGACTTGGATTTGTGTGTGTGTGTGTGTGTGTCAGGTGTTCCTGTTGCTGTGACTCTGTTTGATTTTCCACAGTTGTGTTTATGTTACAACAGCGCCACCTGCCAGAACAGGTGTTGTTTTTGTCCTTTGTTGGTGGGGGTCCCAGAGAGTGTGTGTGTGAGGGGTGGGGGGTGCACGTGTCATCTGTTTTTGTTGCAAGGTCCCCGGATTTTTTTAGAGTTGAACATCAGAGGGCGCTGTTTCCCCACAGTTCTAAGCCCCTGGCTCCTTCAGTTTGATGCGAAGTCATCAGTGGGGCATGTCAAGCTGCGGTGCAGACCTATGTCCTGGGGGTAGAAATCATCCACCCTCCTCTAAACATCTGCCCCTCAGAGGCGTTGATGGAGGGTAATAAACAGACAGAGCAGTGATGAAGCTCCACAGAGCTGTGGTGGTGAAGAGTGAGGAGTTCATTTTAATTTTCTTCTTTCCTTGTGATTGTTTTAATTCAATTAACTAACTTGAATTAACTTTTTCCTGAAGATGTATATGTGATAACAAGTTTGGAAATAATCTCAGCATATTTCACTATCGTCAGATTCTTCACTCGTAATTCTATTAGATGAAACTATAAGCAGGTTGGAGGTCTGCAGGTCAGTGAAGATCCTCACAGTCAGGTTGTTGCGTTGTTTCACGGAAGAATTCTTCAAGGCATCGCAGCAATTGTTGCCTGCGCTGCAGTTCCGCCCGCCGCCACCATGCTTTACTGTAACTTTTGTTTCGACACCACAGGCTACGTCTCCGCTGGTGTTATGGAATGTCTCTCATTCAGAGTGACAGCTGAGCTGTTTCTGCTTGCCTGAGCAGGACTCAGAGGAGCCCCCGCAGGGCACTGTCTGCGCTGCGTCTCCTTCCACAGGACGTTGAATCATTCTTCAGTCTCACTCTGTTTTACTGCCTTTTCAACAAATGCTGCCTGTTTCTACGCCGTGTTTGTAGGTATTATAGAGGGGGCGGGGTGGGGGGTGGGGGGGGGTAATTACATGCTGTCGTGATGGGACTGTGAAAGTTTCCTCTAAGGTTCAAGTTTGGGCCGGATATCGAGGCAACGACTCCATGTTGTTCGGTTGAATCTCCTATTGATTCATTAATTCTAATCTCCTGCTCTGATTGGCTGCCTGTTGTCATTGATTTACATTCAAAACAAACTTGGGGTTGAAGATCAGGACACATGGTGTACTCCAGTAGGTGGCGCAGTTGTACAGGAGGGTCCAAATTCCTCTCCTTGTTTTGTGGAGACCAGGTCCAGTTCCAGCTCCTCCACCAACTTGTTGTCCCTGACTCCACCCTGCTGATCCATTGACTGTAGAGTCTCACTGAGATTCTATTGTTGAAGACTCTCAGCAGCGCCACCACTGTGATAAGTCTCTATTTGTAGACAACAGGAACTGCCCCCCCACCCCTTAATCTGATCACTGTCACCCTCTGACCTCTGCCCCCCCCTCCCACAGTCGCTGTGACTCACACTGTAGTCCAGTTGAAGTCCACTTCCTGAATGTTCTATCACTTTCCTTCAGGAAAAGAGAGTAAAAGGAGGTCAGATGGTTCTGGATCAGAACCTGATGAGTGAGTGTCACTGCTGCTCAGGTCACCCAGGTACCCAGGTCAGAGCTCAGGGTACTGATGCCTTCCCTCTGGTACTGATGGTGCTTTTAAATAAAAAGATGAACAACAGGAGTTTAATTCACTCCAGAGAGATTTAACACCAGTGAGGAGACTGTGTGTGTGTGTGTGTGTGTGTGTGTGTGTGTGTGTGTGTGTGTGTGTGTCTTGTTGCGTTGTTTCAACCTCTTGTTGTCCTGGAGCTAACGCTAAAATAACCACAAGGACTTTAGCTGCACTCTGACTCACGACCCCTAGTGGCTGAAATAACACTGGTGACGGTGCAGGTTATGGAGGGTCCACGGTCAGATGTGCTGCCAAAAGGACCTTTGGATTTTTGGGAGTGTCGTCATCATCATCATCATCATCATCATCACTGTTGTGTCTGCCCCAAGTCCTTCTCGTCTACGGTGGCCCATAATTGTCCTCCTCCAAACCCCGTCCTGGGTTGAGTCCAGCAGGTTTAGTTGACCTTGTAATTAGTCCCAACATTTAACCTCCCACTGATGGTCTGAGTCTTCAGTCCTGGTCTCAGTCTCAGAGGTTTCAGGTTTTTGTGATGGACACAGGGCTAGAATTTCACTTCTGCCTCTGCTGCAGCCTCCAGAGAGCACGCCCCCTACTGGCCTGTCATAAATGAGGTCTTGGTTTCTGCTGGAGGTGTGCTACAGTCCAGGGTTAGTAGTAGGATGAACAGCAGTAGTAGAAGTAGTAATAGGTGTGTGTTCAACCCGTGGCCCTGGGACACAGGGAGCTCAGTCTTCACAGTGAGTTTCCAGTGATTTTTCCAGTTAATTCATTGGTGCTCAAACCGCGGCTCCGTCCTGAATAGTTGCTGTTGTCAATGTTGTGCGTTGCTGGTGTTGAGTTTGGTCACAGCGGTCAGAACAGTGTCCTCTGTGGTTCATCCAGTGTCAGATCCAGAATGAAAGCGGTGACCGGGTCATGTGATCAGAACCTGCGTAACGGCGGCCCACGTCAAGGTCGATGATGTGGTTTTCAAACGAGGATAAAAATACCAGGACACGTGAGAACATCGGTCCAACCTTGTCAGTCAGACTGAGCTTCTGTCACACCCAGTACCAGCACATGGACACAACAATCCTTGAGAGTCAAGATGTTCCAGGAGGACTGGTACCTGTGTCCAGACGGAGCTGACGACCTTGGAGGTTGGGAGGCTCAGTTCCCACTGTTCAAACACTTTATTTTGAAAAACTGAATACGATCATCAGGTCAGCCCGGGCTAGGGAAGCTGGGAACACCACTTCCTGGACTTTAGTCTCTCCAGGATTGTTGGTGTTTGTGATGCTGTTTCTAAAGTCTCCTAGACCTCTGAGGGTTCTGGTTGGAGGTGGTGGTCAGGGCTCTGCTAACAGGGTTCTTGACATTAGGGTTGAGAACCTTGGGTCCTCAGTTTGTCAGTGTTTTTGACAGTTTTATTGAATGAAGGAGACTCAGTCGTCCCTCCGGGAAAATGGACTTTAATTAAACAACTAGTTTCAGTCCCAGGGTCTGATCTTCAACCACGCAGGAGGTTTAGGATTCAATACCATCTTGTCATTAAACCTCACGCTGGGTTCCATCAGTCAGTGAACGTCCCACTGTGATGGATCATGATTTGTTTCTGTCTCCTCCCTCCTCTGGACAAACTATTGTCTCCAGGTCAGGAACAGATCATCTGAGCGCTAGATAACATAGGTCTTGAGGTTTATTTTCCCCATCATTTAAACATCACATGTTGAGGTTTTTATTTCTTATAGTTCCCGGATTTGATGATAAAATTTAAATCTTGGTCAAAAACTTTGTTTGAAACTGGTTTTCAAACGTGAAAACATAAAAATCTGAGAAAAGTTGATCAGAACTCAACCTGTTGGTTGACTTTGGGGTTTTCCACAGAATGGTGGCGCTCTACGTAAACTTCTTCTTTGCATCATGTTTGAACAAAGAGACCAAGTCAAGGGGAACAAATTGCTCTTCTCTGCAGAAGCATCCGTGTTGTACCCTGAAAGGAAAGGCTGCCGTAATTCTAAGGTATCAGTCAGGAGGAGAGATCGCTTTTCAGCACCGTGACAAAGGGAGGAGGCGGAGGAGGTGGAGAAGGTGGAGGAGGGAGGAGGAGTTAGGAGGGGAAATATCAGCAGCCCAGCCAATACGGAGCACCTCCCCTGGTGGCTCTCCCCCTTCACTCTCTGAATGGGGCCCTCCTCCTCCTCACTTCTCCTCCCTGCCTGGTGGAGTGTGTGGACAGAGCAGTGCAGTGGATCAGTGGGCATGTCATAGGACACGTCTGGGATACAGACCTGACTGATCGCCCAGGATGAGGACGCAGGTGGGAGTTTTGTTTTTGTTGCTCCAGTCTTTGGTCTTCTCTGATGCCTGGTTCTGGTCCAGGACCAGCACGACTACTTTGGCCCCTACGAAGGACCCTGAGGGGTCTGGGAGTCCAGCAGGTAGTGGAGAACAGCCGACGGAGGACACAGTTAGAGCCCAGATCATTGAGGAACGACTTGGGATCCAGGTGACTGAGCAGAACTGGGTTCACACCACTGGAGCCCCTCTGCAGACCACTCTAGCGCCTCCTACAGCTCACCTGGAGAAAGGCACAGACCCTCCAGTCCATAAAGAGGAACCTGGTAATGGCTCATCTTCTCTAATGGGTTTGGGGTCTACAGATTTTAACCCTTTGCGATTTACAGGACCTGAATCTGGCAATGAGTCTGAACTGGAACCAGACCTGGGTTCTGGTCTTGGGTCTGGCTCTGGGGAACCTTCTAAGTCTGGGTTTGAGGAGGGAGCTAAAGAAGACTGGTTCTCAGGATCAGAAACATCTGAGTTCTCTGAGGCTTTGACCACAGACAGTGTAGCATCACCAGATAATTACCGTAATGACTCTAATAAAAGTCATTTAATCAATAACGGAACAGAGAAAGTCAACAGTTCTGACAAATCTTTACAAAATCTCAGTCCCTTGTTTGAAATCCTTGTTAACAATAGCGTTGATTTCCCTCCAGAGAGCGCCACCTCCTTAGATCTGGTCATTCCAGTTAACAGCAGCGTCTCTACTGCAGCTACTCAGGAATCCACAGGCCGACAAATTACACCAGTTACTGATTTACCAGTTGGTGAAACAGTTACTACTCAGGAACCTGTAGTTTACCAAGGTGACCAGACTAGCCTAGCTTCAACTGGTAGCCAAAGATTTCCAACAGTGCCCGTAGCGGCACCCAGGTCAACGTTAGCAACTAGCCTTGCTGGTCACACCTTAAGTAATCCAAGGCCTAGCTTAGCGGCCTTCTCACAGCAGACGACTCTTAGTACCTTAGATGTGACAACAGGGGGCGACGCAGCAGCTGTGACTGAATCCCAACAATGCGTGTTGCTCGATAAGTCGCTGCCTTTCTGCTCCTACATGAAGGGAGAACAAGTTTTTCTACCAAACTTTGTGAACCAGACCAGAGTGGAGGACGTTCAGGTCCTCCTTCACCAGTGGACACGGCTGTTAGCGTCCAACTGCCACCATGCTGTGCAGTGGTTTTTCTGCCTTCTCCTGGTCCCAAAGTGCGACCCCATGGGGGCGCTGCCCCTGTTGCCCTGCCGGAGTTTCTGCGAGGTCTTGAGGGACAGTTGCTGGATGCTCCTGGATGAAGGACGCCTCCCTGTGGAGTGCCACACTCTGCCTGATCAGGAGGAGGACGATGGGTATCAGTGCTTGTCAGTTAGTAATCAGAAAGGTAAAGAATGGATCCTGGTCCAGGATCTGATTCGAACCCGTCCAGTTCCCCTGGTGTTCTCACTGGTGTCAAAACCCCTTGTGCACCCAAGACCCGCCCTCTCTCCTCAATAACTGCCCAGTGGTGTCAACTGTTTGGTGACCATGTGACCCGCAGTGTCATAACAACAGCATGATTGACATGTTTGGCTGCAGCCTAACCAGCATGGAGCTCAGTGGGCCGCGAGGTTTTCACTTCCTGCATGTGTCTCCTTCACCCTGTGGTCTAACCTACTCAACACACACACACACACACACACACACACACACACAGAGTCTAAACAGAGTTTGATAAATTTCATGGTCATGAAGCTGCTGCTGTCTGTGTTTGATCTTCTGTTTGGTTTCATTTCAGTTTCTGTTGTTGATCATGGTTTGGTTTTCCAAACCGTGGCTCGTGTGTGTCTAAGTGGTACTGCATCTGATCATGGAAAGTACCGGTGCCTGCTGGAAAGAGTTCTAAAGATCATTGACTTGTTGCATGTCCCTGTGAGAGATGTTGGACTGATGAAGAGATGGACGGATGATGATGGTGCATGATGGTCCTGCATGGGAAGCAGTGGTGTTTTCATCAGTGTCTTCCGTTAATGCAACAGTGTTGAACGTTGAACCCAACGAGTCGTCATGGCAGCATGTGTTGGTCAGTCCTAACATGTTACATCAGAGCTCTGA
Source organism: Paraplagusia blochii (assembly GCA_016785265.1). Taxonomy (NCBI): domain Eukaryota; kingdom Metazoa; phylum Chordata; class Actinopteri; order Pleuronectiformes; family Cynoglossidae; genus Paraplagusia; species Paraplagusia blochii. Next base: position 634,532 of record JAFBJS010000407.1, read on the forward strand.
TGTCTGTCCCCCCTGGTTACTGTCTCCCTCCCTCCTTGGTCTGTTGACAGACATGAGTGGACGTAGGTTGTTAGTTTGAAGACCAAGTGAAATATCAGGCTGGAAACAAAGAGCTGGACGTCGGCTGCGGTCACTGTATCTGCTCCTGGATGTTGTTGTGGCTTCAGCTCCGATGGTTGGAGGGCGGGACTATGTGACATCATCAAAGCTTCATTGGTGAAACCACTGAGACGAGAGTCATAACCTGAGTGAGACTTTCACCTCACCTTGCTCTGACCTCTCAGCTCCACTGACCACATCCGGATTCTGAGGCGTCTGAGAAGGTTGAGACTCTTTTCAAGTGTGTGGTGTTGGGTGGGGTGGGGTGGGGTGGGGGTGTATTTGTGTGTTGGGAGGTGAGGGGGTGGGGGTCTTAATACCACCACTCTCCTACTCGGCTTAACTACGACCTGTCACTGAAGAATGTCTCATCCCGTACGTGTATTCTTTTCTTGGTACCTTTAAAGACAGGGTAACCTGCTGGGGGCGGGAGGGGGTCTCACACTGTGGTCAATGGGTGAATCTAACCAATGACCCCCCCGGACTCTCAGGTCCCCCAACTCTTTCTCCCATTATAATGATTCTTAACAAAGTGCACAGGATCTGGTCAAAGAAAATGCTACAGGACCCTTTCTGTGTGTCTGAACTTGTCTGAAATCAACAACTTCCTGTTTGATTTAATTTTGTTTTTACAAACTTGATAGATGGCGCTCAGGAGCAATGTCACACCTTCTACTTAAGAATTACATTAGCCTTCGGGGCGGGTCTCGTTCAAAACTATTGAGTTTCACTCTTATTTGTGCAGTGGTGGGATCAGGTTGTTGTGCTAGATCAATAGTTGACCCTCAAAAAAAAACAATGTAATTCTGTTTTATGCAGCTAGGTGGTGCTTTTTATGACTGACTAAGGTCCATTTGATAGAAGCGTATGTAAATTCGGTTTTCCTTATGCCACCAGGGGCAGTATTTTTATTTCCTGTGGAACCTGAGATCGAATTTCATTGAAATACGACTTAGGCAATTATGCTATCAGGCTAACAATATGGAATTTGCACTTCACATAAGTTAGGTGGGGTCTGAAGGTGCGCTTGGTTATTATGTGTATCCATTGACTGACTACTGTCAAATAATTGACTGTATTGTAAAAAAACAAATCAACTCACTGGCATAGAAATGCATTGTGGGAAAAAAATCCCAAAGACTTGGATGAACTACAACTTTTTTTCCCGATCTGTCGGACGTGGACCTTTTACAGCCTGGGTGGGGACGGGGTTGTTTGTTGGCACAATGGAGCCTTTGATGATGTCCTTCCATGGTGACCGTCCTCTGGCTTCAAAGATGAGCTGCCATTCATAACAGGGTCAAAAGGACATCCGCAATTTACTTTGGCCGCAGCTCTCCACGGTGGAGCGGCTCAACCTTTGGGGAACTCTGATGTGCTGTTTACTGGTCATCACAGGAAATCAAGGAAACCCCCGTCCAACGTCGCCCCCCTGTCTGAGTGGAGGTCGGACTGAAACGTCTGGTTGATCTGTCTGTGGACGTGGACGTAGTTGGAGTCAGGACACGGAAGTGTCAGTTGACCTTTTGGTGGTGAAGCAGCTTTTATCTCCACCCGTGTCACGTTCACTGTCCCACTCTTGGTCGTTTTACTCATTTTATAACAATGAACTGTTTTTTAAATATTACTATTTTAACTGATCAATATATTGTTTTTATCTATGTTTTGGATCTTTCCATGGGGTTAATTAGATTATTTATTATAAATGTATTAGATATAGTTTACAACGCTTCATAAATGGCATATATAAATGTATAGAAATACATATATTACATTGTAAATAAATATACCATTATATAAATATACAGGTGGAACTGTTTTGACTGAAGTAGTTGCTCGGAGCTCCGACCTTCTGTAGTTCAGTGGAAGTGGACCGGTCCTCTGATTTCCTGACCTTTTGGAATGCAGCGTGTGTTTAACTGTAGTTACCAGCGTGAACTGGAACCAGAATCCAGAATCAAACGACTGCTGCCTCGTGTGGTCAAATTGAATTTCCTCCTCGTTTACATCAAATGCCTGACATGTGGCGCTGATGTTGAGGACTGTGACCATCCTAACAATAACCTCAGGACAGTAATGCTAATACTAATCCACTGCTCGGAGCGACGACCGCTCTGAACCGACTGCTTAATGGAGCTCAAACCAGCTTGTCCAGATGTTTCCGTGTTTTCCCTGAGATTCTACTGGAGCCTTTGCTTGACAAAGCTGTGTATACACGTCCACAGTGTGTATACAGCTTTATCAACAGGCTATTCCAACCTGGGGTACCCCATCCTGGAATGTTGGGAAATGAATAAGCGCTGTGTCCCCGGTCAGTTAAGTGTCGTCTGCCGGACCAGACAAACCCGCTCCATAAATCCAGCCATTCATCACCGGCTCTTTTCTACAGCCGTTAGCCTTGAAGCTGTCATAGGATAACAAAGGAGTTGCACTTAAAATGCTAATGCTGCTCCTTTTACATCCAACATATTTTCATCTCGGAGACAGAACCACAGAACCACAGACTGACTAGAAGACTTTTTTCTAAATTCCTGTGTGCTAATACAACATTTGCAGAGTTTGTTGATGTTTAAATCTGTTCAGGAAATGTCTTCAAAAATATTTGGGTCTTGTAGAGTCATCTTTCCCCATTTTTGTGATTATAGTTGGCGCCCCCTATTGGCCTATGTTGTTGTTTGTTTATTTTATTATCTTCTGCAGATAGTGCTTTACATCAGTGTTCCCCAAACTTTTTTGGGCCAGTTGTTAAGTTGTTGCAGATAAATACCCCTTAATAAAATGAAATTTACCGTGTTCTGAAGTATTTTCCTACCTATAAAATCTTCCTACCCATGGGCACAACATGGATTTTTCAAGTGCACACAGTCTATAATTTTCTCCATCCAGACCAGTATGCTGGATGGAATCCTAGCCATTCTATTGGTCAGTTCTTATGTTGATATGGGTATGGACCAAGTGGAAGTAATAGACAGATGAGGACAAAAGGAAATATTATTTTGCTGCAGCCCGGCAACAACTCACCCACGGACCGGTATGGGCCCCCGGCCCAGTGGTTGAGCACCACTGCTTTACATGACAGCCTATGTGGCCTAGATCAGCAGATACTGTAGATGGTGTTTAACAATAATGATGCTGTCTTGCATCTGTGTTTTCGTCTTGTGTATTTTTATGTAGTATATTATCGAGTACACAGTAGTTCTGTGATATTAAACGTACTAACTGTATAGAGTCAGCGCTGCCTTCATGAAGTCTGTTCAACGAGGCCTGAGGGAAACAGTGATCAAGTGATAAATCTCTCAATAAATGTGATTGTCTTTTGTGGAATGTGATGTGAGGATTGTTAGAGTAAAGATTTCCAACCTGTGGTTAATATTTCAATATAGTCTGTAATTAAAGACTGACGGGCACAGACAGAAAAGACTGATATATTTCTGTTCCGACACTTTAATCATGGACCAGGACACTACAGCTGCAGGTGAAGCAGAGGGAGGGGCACCTTATGTTTATCAACAGTGATAAAGGGACAGATTGAAAAGTGTTCTCCTGTAAAACCCTGGTTTTATTTCCCGCTGACTTATTACAAACCTCGTCCTACATGAGCACGGAGGGGCAGCCGGGTTCAAACATGCCCCCGCAGATCCCCAGCACGGAGCCTGGAGGTTTCTGCCTCCACTTCATTGGAGCAAACATCTGGTCCACTCGCTGCAGATGTCAGGCTGTGTTTACTGTCGTTCCTGCAGAAGTCACAGTATCAACGTTTCTGCATCGAGGAAAAAAAAAAAATAGAAGTCAACATCATGAGATCTTTGAGATCTTTGACTCGTTGGGACATGTTTCACGTGTTGTCTATAAATGTTAGGGGCGTTCTCTGGATGAACCGCAGGTCGGCTGTGGATTAATGTAGATGGAATTAACCATGTGATCAAATGAATCACAGTAATGATTAATGAAGATGATAAACCTTCATAAATGTTAAAGCAAATGTATCAAAAATATTTTAAAATCTATTTGGACGCTGGAGACTGTGTGGAGAAACATGGGTAGAAGAATGATCTTAGAGATGGAGCTACCAGGTAGGAAACAAAGAGGAGATTGATGGATGCAGTGAGGGAGGACATGGAGGAAGTTGGAGTCAGAGTAGAAGATGGAGAGAACAGGGGGAGATGGAGAAGGATGGTTCACTGAGGAAACACCTGAAGAAGAAGGGACAAGACCAGGGGAGGAGGAAAAGAAGACGTTTAGGACAATTCTTCTGTCTTGTTAACATTGAGTAAAACCATGGAGGCAGCCGTGTTTTCCGGCATAAAAAATGGACAGGATTTTTTTGCCTTAAGTTGAACATAACACGTTCTTTTTTAAGAAGTTGTGATTGAGATGTTCAGAGATGTTTGCAGGAAGATGGCCGTGCAGACTGTTCTTCATAATTAAAGGAAACAGAAAACCTTTTTACTTTTCTTTCATGTTACCAGACATAAACTTGTGTTTTTATTGGTCTACCTGAAGAAGACTGCTTCCAAAGGTCTTATGAAGTATTTAGAAAAGTATCTCATTCATCGTTGATGTGTTTGAGTCTCAGACGTTCACATCCGTCAGGTTTGGTGAAATAACTAAGTGGAATTTACTGCCTTGTTTCTGTCGCTGCTACAATTCATTTTTGCTGGAATCTGGTTCTTTCCTTACTTGGGCTTGAACACGTGCCTGGACGTTCAGCCATGAATCTTCTCTGAGTGGATCTGTCAGCTCCATACTCAGAGTGATGAAGTAATTCCTGCCTGAGAGTATTTTTATTGGCTCTGTGTTAGGGCTTGACTGGTTAGTGAGTTAGATCAGACCCCAAACATCTTTGGCGTTCAGACAGCGTGGAGGAAACACGGACTACGAACCAGACACTGAGGGTTAGGGTTAGAAAACATAAAAAAAAACGACCTGTGTTTAAGCTCTCAACAAAGCCCACTGTGGACCTCACAGATGTCCTGCAGGGACACCAGCGAGGAGTCTTTGAACTGAGGACATAAGTCACCAGGTGGTGAGCCACAGAGTTTCTTCAAACACCAGCGTGTTCGTGAAGTGGTCGCTCAAAACAGTCATTTTCCCAAACTTCCTCTTAACACAACAAGAAGTTGGAAAAAAACAACGAGACGTAAATGAGTTTCGAGAGGGACACTGTAGCAGAACTGTCTCTGATGTCCATGAGAATGTATTCAAACTCCCCCTTTGTCGGCGCTGCTTCTTCCCTGACCCTCGCCCACCCCCCAGTCATTATGGGCTAACCGGCCTGAGTCACCATGGATGACCGAGGAGGGGGCAGAGTTATGCAGGGGCCGGGGCAGTGACATTCAAACCATGTGACTCATTGTTAGAGACCAGTACGGTCACTTTAGGTGCGTTCTCTCAGGGGTTGTCTCGGTAAATAAGAATCTTTATTTATTTCACAGTAGACACAAAGTTTACACAAACCGGCCACTAGGGAGCACAAAAGATGAGGGTTGAATCTGGTAAAACACCTTCAGCCTAAATATATATGTGAATCAACAAAACCAGTTCTGTACCAGGTCCTTTGGATCTACCAGGAAACGTCCACCTGCCAATTTCCTGCCAAGAAAATTATTTCTGCCAAAAAAGAAGTTTGACGTCACAAATTTTGCCACATTTCTGATGTGAACTTTGAGATGATGCGTCAATATTGTCCAAACACTTAATTTCCAATATCAACCAATATCTGTAGAAACCACTGGCACCAGCATCATGCATACAATCCCCTGGGTATGGAAATACATTAATAAAATGGGCTGCAATGCTGCCTCCTAGTGGCTAACCCTGTTATTACAACTGTTTTCCCCCAAAACTACTTTTAGGGAGACATCATGGAGGTATTAGACTAATGTGTTCATTGTTTTTGATTTTCTGAGTTGAAGACTGTTTAAGAGTTAAATAATGTTGATCAAACATCCACCTTAGGTTCAGCACCAACAGTCTAACAGAACCTGGTCTAACAGAACCTGGTCTAACATCACGTCTCACCCCACCCTGCAGCCCCACCTTCTAACATGTGTTTTTCTTCTGTTGTGTTTCTTGTTGTGACATTTTATTTCTCCTCTCCTTCAGAGAACAGTGGAGTTTCTCTGCTGCAGCTGATCGGAGACCCTCCTCCCAGTGAGATCACCCAGGTCTACGGACCCGACAACAGCCCTGCCTATGTCTTTGGCCCAGATGCCAACACGGGTCAGCTGGCCCTGGCCCACCTGCCCAGCCGATTCTACCGTGACTTCTCCCTGATCTTTCATGTGAAGCCCACCTCGGACCAGGGCGGAGTTCTCTTCTCCATCACAGACGCTTCCCAGCAGGTCATGAACGTAGCGGTCAAACTGTCAGCTGTTCAGGAAAACCACCAGAACGTCATCCTTTACTACACGGAACCCGGTTCAGACCGCTCCTACGAAGCGGCCAGGTTCCGCGTTTCCTCCATGAAGGACACTTGGACCCGATTCGCCATCGCTCTGAAGGACGAGAAGGTGCTGTTCTACCTCAACTGTGATACAGATCCTCAGGTGTCCCGCCTGGAGAGGTCCCCCGATGAGATGCAGCTGGACGCTGGTGCCGGGGTCTTTGTCGGTCAAGCTGGAGGAGCTGATCCAGACAAGTTCCTGGTGTGTACTGGTTTTGTTCTGTCTTGAGGTTTTTTTCCTTCAGAAATGTTGACATAACAACTGGTCCTGGGCTTCAGGTCTTGGCTTTGTCGACCATAACATTTACACCAACTGGATGGGAAAAAGTCCAACCTGCTGTTTTGATTTTTCCTGCTCCGACATGTGAACTTTCTTGGAAGAGTGACCCTGGCTTTCTGCCTGGATCCTCACCCCCTCACCTCCTCACCCCCTCACCTCCTTACCTCCTCACCTCCTCACCCCCTCACCTCCTCACCTCCTCACCCACTGAGCCCAGAGAGAATAATTGGAAGAGCTCACAGTGGGGCTAAATTAACAGAGGCCATTAGACCGGACTGGACCAGAGACGTTAGTCCACAGTTACCTGGTCAACGGCATTAAAGCCAATTACATATATGTGTATATATGTATATAAATATATATATATATCTACACATATATGTAATTGGTGATTGATGATATATATATATATATACATACATATATATATATATATTTTTTCTCCTTTTTTCATTTCCCATTTTCTGGGGTTGACCCAGCAAATCCTTGTAAATTAAACATCATAATATATATTATAATATGTAGAAAAATATATATGTATAGATATATAATACAATATAAATAAATATAGATATATATTTAAAGTAAATATATGCTCTAAATATATATATACATATATACAGTCTATATGTTTATATATATGGACATATATTTGTATATCATGTGATTTTCGTTTTAACTTCCTTCTAAAGGAAGCTCAAAAGAAGCGTCTTGTCCTTTTTCTTAGGACACGGACCATGTGCTTCTAGTTGACCTATACCGCGCTCCCCACGTCTAATGAATGTAATTCAGCTAATCTAATGAGGACTCGGCTTCCCGAGCATCGGAATGTTTACATCGTAAACGCAGCCGTGGTTCCAGGGAAGTTTGTTTGAAAAGGAGGATGAAGATGATCTGGATGAAGACGTCTGGGAGCAGTTGATTCATCTTTTTACGACTGCTCTGTGGCGTCAACATCAAATAGTGTCACAGTGAAGACAGAAGCGCCGCACGCACAGGGAACGGCTCTTTGATAGGAGGCCAGACAGTCTTATCGCCCCCTACCACCGACCTTCCTGGGAGGGACACTCTCAGAGTCTGTCCCTCACAGAGAGGTGGCTGTTCAAGGACGGGACATGAAGAGGGGAATCCCAGCAGAAGTGGAAGAATTCAGGATGAAGATTCCAGAGATAAACATCAGTCTGTGTGAGAGTTACTTCCCTTCAATCAGACATCAAACGTAATGCTGTCATTGTCCAACAGGGGGTGATTGGAGAACTGAGGGTGGTGGGAGACCCCCGTGCTGCGGAGAGACACTGTGAGGACGATGAAGACGACTCAGACATGGTGAGTAATAACATCTGAGTTACAGTCAATGCACTTGTTCTAGTGTTTCGTGTCTGGGCGGAGTTGGATGGTGGAGGGTGGAGGGTGAGAACGCTGCTGCCCCCTGTCTGTTTTTCATGGTTATGAAATTGAACAAATTATGTTGTCTATGGCGTCCAAAAGGTCAGCAACTGGACCTCTTCATGGAGTTGAAGAATGTTTCATTCCTCACCTGAGGAACTTCAACACTTTCTGGTTGATCAAGAGTAAAATTGAAGCAATCGTTCTTAGATGTTTCCTAGTTTCTGACAATCGTTGCTTACTCATAACTTGCTGTATCTAGAAACTCCATGGTATCTCTTTACACTTCTGTAGACCACTCCCTTCTCCAACTCCAAGAACGAGTCCAGATGTTTACAACTGAACTTTTTGGATGAAGGAGAATCTTCACAGACACGTTGTCTATGAAGATTCTCCTTCATCCACGTCTGATCTCCAAGGAGTTGAGTTTTAAGAACAAATCTTCTTCTCTGAGATTGACACAACCCTTTTTGTTGGCCTCCCAACCCCCACCTCTGTCCCCTGGTACCAGCAGGGGGGGACCAACAGGGAACGCAGGAGGTCGGGGGGGATGCGTTGCTTCAAGGAATTTAGGTTAATAAACCCTGAGATGATTTGGTTCAAAGCTTGGACTCGGAGAATCATTAAAAACTCGGCCCCACAGTTACCTTCTCTAGGAGCCCAGAGATACGATGTCCCTGATGTAAGAGTTTTCCAAGTTATGAGTGAGCAGATATTGAGGGGTTTCCTCATGATACTAGGAAACATCCAGGTACAATTGTTCAATCAAGCTCCAATTTTCCACTTGTCAATCTATCACATCCTTGTCACTGTCCCTCGTCTCTCTATCTCTCTCTATCCAAGGCCAGTCCTCCATCCCAGTCCCTCTCCTGTCTTAACTGTCCCCTCACAACATACCCGCTCGGTCATATTATACATTTTTCTAACAATAATATAAAAGGTTTTTCTAATTACTAGTTAATGTTTTCAATACATTTGCCTCAGGTGAATCAACACAGTTGTGTGAAGGAACTAACTCTAGAGGGCGCCACTGTGTTCCTTATTCTTTATCCATCCATTTTCATCCACCTACCATGTTGCGGGTGGGATATGGTTCTATTTACGATCCCTCCCACGTTTCACTCATAAACAGATGAAACAATAATTTCATGAGAGAAACAGCGCCATCTGTTGCTCTGTTTTTTCCACCTGTGACTCCTGTGTCTGTGAGGTCCGACCTTGAGTGGGAAACAAAAACACAGGCGTCTGGATTCTGTGACCAGCCTGGTTGGAACAGTCGTCAAGAAACTTCCTAAAGACCTCAGGGCCTCAGGTAGAACAGTTATAGGTGATCTATTGGTTCCTCCAAGGTTCTGAGAACCTCAACAACTCTGTTTATCATTAACCCTTTACTGGCAGCTCAGTAACTGGGTCAGTGGGATTTTAACAAACCAGGAGAAGAAGGTTTGATGTCCCCGACCAAGAACTATCCTAGAACCACTGACGTAGACCAAGGACTAACTGATTTCTCTCCGTCCTTCAGAGAATCCGACTCTGACTGTGAGCAGAACCGTTGGCGGTCGTAACGTTGAACTGTTTATCCCAGTTTGTCGGCCGACAGTAAATCCTGATCAGATAAGAATCTGGGCCACGGACCGTGACCACCCACTCACAAACACAGGTGCCTGTCTGCGCCCCACCAGCTGAGCCTCACTGTCACAGCTGTTCTGCTGGGACCAGCAGACACCGAGGCCTTGGTGACAGAATAGGGTTCAGAACCAGACCGTCTGTTGACATCAGAACTATCAGGCTGTTTGGACTAGTCCTGGGAACACACACACACACACACACACACGTGTTACTGCAGAGCCATGAAGTGAAGGACAGAACAGTGCTCCTCAAATAGTGGGGCGGGTCCCTCAGGAGGGTGAAGCTAATGTGACATGAGGGGATTCTAGTAGAATAAATCCCACTGGACAGAAATGTATCACAGCCTCCAGTCACTAGGTGGCAGTAACTTATGCAGTGGTTGAAACAGATGAAATGGTTCCAGGTTCTCAGTAGTATTTAATTCAGGTTTGGGTTTGGTCAACATTGGTGGCCTAGTGGTTAAGGAAGCAGACTTGGGTCCATGGGGCTTCAGGTTGGATTCCACCAAATGGATGCATGACCAGGAACAACCACAGGGGGTTCAGGTGGTTCTGGTTTGGTACCAGAAGGCTGCAGGTCTGATATTCCATCCCCAGAGAACCCAGGTTGAGTTCTGTGATGGAAGGATGTGATGAAGGTACAGACTCTTCATCACTCTTCTTCAACAACGATCTTTTTTTTGTCCTAGGCCTCAGGAGATGGAAGTGGCTACGGAGAACCCACACCAACAAAACCATCGGTTGAGAACCAGAGGTTTACGGTACGGAACACCAGTCACTTTTTAACTGTCTCCGTCCAGTCATCATCATCAGATGGACTTGTTGCTATTTGTACTTATCTATGTTGCCCCCCCAGCCCTCCCCTGTCCCCCCCTGTACACACACTCTTGTCTTTCACGCTGCTGTCTGTCTGCTTTCCGTCTTCCTCACCCTCCACCCTCCAGATTCCACAGACACCCACTCATCTCCCCATTCAACAGATATCCAGGCTGGTCCAAGCTGACAGTAGTTCTGGCCCCGCCCACCACTGTGACTGCTGCCAATGAGCAGTCCTGTGGAGCCCACTAACAATCACAGAGAGAGAAAACCAGATGTTAATTTAGTCTGGACCCCCGCTCCCCGCTCTCCGTCCCCCCCAGACTCCATTTACCGCCTCCACACTGGGGTTCCAAGGTTCCCCCTGTCCTGACTGTTTAGTCCATCATCAGTGGATGGACAGACAGGAACCCTGTATTTTTTTTACTGTCCTCCTCCACATCCCCCTCTTCCTTTGTCCCCACCTAACTCCTGTGTCTTTTCCCACTTCCTGTGTCCTGACTCCAACTTTTACAAGTAATTGTTTTCCATCTGCTGCTCAGATGCATTTTGGGGCGTAAACGGTTGTATGAGTCAATAGGTGGCAGCATTGCAGCTCACTGCAGCACTGTGTCCCCATGGTGGGCGGAGGTCATGGAAGGGAAATATTCTGGAGATCATAAAGTTTAGATGGATTAAACTGATTTTTTATGATATTATCAACAATACAATATTATCAGCCTGATGTTAGCGTAATGTGAAATATCTGTACTTTTTTGGGTTTAGTCAAGCAATGTGTGACCAAAGTATTTTAGGGATAAACAGTTGCAATTTATGATGGAAAACACTAGATGGCAGCATTGCAGCTCATATATTTAACCTCATCCTCATATACAGTGGTTTGTACAGAACAATAAATAGATATTTCCAGGACGACAACTGCTATCGTTTGATATCGGGATCAGAAGTGACATTATCAACCTAGCTGATAAGTTCACGTCAGACGTCCCTAATTCTATTACTCACAGATCCATTTAACAGCGTCCTCCCAAGGCTTCTACTCTGGCTCCTCCTGCTGGTCATTTTTTTTGTCTCTTCACATTAAATAATAAAAAAACCCAAAGTTTATAAACAGATGCTTTGTTCGACTATAAAAAAGTTCCACATCTTTTTGGGCCAACACTGACCCTTCATCTCCTACCGGTCATCATCATCATCATCAATACACGGTACTAGCTGAGGTCAGCGACTCCACAGGCAGGAAACTAGTTAATGGTTAATTAACCCGACCAGCTTTACTCCTCGCCGCCTCCTCCTCCTCCCCCTACATTCCTCAGCGCCTCCTCTTTTGAATTCCAAGGTGATCATTTGAGACATGTCACCAGTGAAGAATTGCTGCTAACAGGGGTTTTTGGAGGTGTCTGCCCCAGCCCATTCATCCACCCACCCTCCTCCACCTACACTGCCCCCAGGCTCTCAATTACTCACTCCGCCTGTCTGAGTCCTGCTGGGTTTTCACTTCTGCTGCTTCACACTCCCCCCTCTGTACAGTCAGGGACGGGGATGCACCACCAGGAGGCGATCTTGTCCAAAACGATGGTCAAAACAAGGTTGTGACCTGTAGGTTTATCTACTATGGTGCAAGTGGCGCCGTAACTCTGGGTCATTATGTGTCGGCAGAAGGAAAATGATAGTGTTGGACATAAGTGACGAGTGGAGGAAAATTGTCTTTACTAGAAATGTCCAATAATATCAGTGGACTGATTTTATAAGCAGTTATTTTATCAGTTTTCCTTAAATAGTTTTGGGTTTAAAAAAATTGTATTGATAAGTAAAAGTCACTAGATGGCAGCATTGTATCTAATTAAAGTAATCTCATACTCATACAGTAGTTTGTACAGATCAATAAATAAATAATACACGTCTTACATCAGTATTAGTTGATATCAGAACTGGAATCAAAAGGTTTGGACAATATCTGATCGTCAAAAAATATTTATAAGCAGGAAGTCTGGTTTGGAACAAAGAGGTTTTGCGGTGCAGATGTAAAGATGAGTCGGTTTTGTTGGATCGACTGTGAAACTGGAACAGAACTTTCCTTCCTGCCTGTCAGTGATGTCTGTTAATAACATTGACCTCAGTAGCAACAGACCAGAGGTGGAGGTGGTGGTTAGAGGTTTGGAGGCTGAATGTTCTACAGGTTTCTCCAGTTGGATGTACAGTAGTCTAACACCCAGGGGGTTGTGGGTTCGATTCCAGACTTTGATGAGTGTGAACTCCTCCAGTGTTCTGGTTCTGATCTGCTCTTGTTTGTTCATGTCATTAATCATGTTGTTTTATGTGGATATGTTTTTTCTGCAGACTGCACCCCCGTCCTCTCGACCCATTCAGGAGCCCCCAGTCATCAGGAAAGAGGAGTCTGGTTCCAGAGAGTCTGGTTCCAGAGAGACCGGTGAGTAGACGGGTCTGACACCTGGTTCATCTAACAACAGTAAACGGCCTGGTCCACTTGGTGAAAATTAAATGAAAAAAAAAACATTTTCCTAGAAAATTCAGTTCATACTGATGTTTCACTTTAAAACATAAATCTCTCAGTCACGTGGTTCACCGTCAACGTTTACCGTCTCTGTACCTGTAAACTGTAGCGGCACGTGTCTAGATGATTCACTTTTACTGATCAACATTGCCATCTAGTGGACTCTGTAAGCAACTCCACCAGGAGCGTTTTTCAGCGCTTCAAAAATAAATATCTTTTATCATTTTTTGTGAAACTACAGTAAAACAACTTCATGTCATTAATGAATGAATTATTTAGTCATCTTGTCTTAATAACTATTTTAGAGACTAGTTTAATGACAAATACTGCAGCTGCTGCCCCCTAGTGCATCATGCAGCACCAACACTTAAACAAGGACTCGCACTGACTTAACGTTTGACTGAATTATGATCCTTAAACTTTAGATTATGACAGATTATCCAGTGCAGCACAAACAGAAATGATAATTAATTTCCATTTCTTTTATTGTTGTCTCGTCTGTTCAGCTGGTGGAAATGTGGAGACTTCAGTGAAGTTGGAGTCCAGACCAGGACTTCCTGGGTCACCAGGTGGGTCCCGCCCCACTGTTTCCTTAATGTATCTGCTCCCAACGTGGGATAAAACATTCATTAAAGGGATGCGTGAAGTCATGGTGGTCATGTGACCAATAAATGGGCTTGTGGACTGAATAGACTATTGAGTTCTACCTTTCAGAAGATTTTCTCCCTGAATTAATGTAAACGATGTTTCACGGTTACATTAACTGAATATTTCTTATTTCATAGACCAGAATATTTTGGCCATTATTAGCTCAAAGTTTGTTTTATGATGTGTCACAGTAAAGATGGCGGTCGTCATGACGCATGATTCGTTTCCCGCCTCTTCACGCTGTCGTGAACATAGATGTCGACACTGGGGAAATGAAATATTGTTGATGGTGTTTGTTTGGTGCTAAAGATGAGTGGAGTCGTCAGTTATTTAGGAGAGGGCTCCCCCAGAGGCTGGTGTTGACATTTGTTGTCTTTCAGGACAAGCAGGAGCCAAAGGAGAGAAGGGAGATCGGGGGGAGAGAGGAGAGAAAGGAGACCGAGGACCGATCGGAGCGAAGGGTGAATCAGGTTCCAGTTTCAGAGGAGGAGCCCACGGAGAGAAGGTTGGAAAACCAAATCAGAAAGACTGGGGTTGAAAATGTAGTACTCTTAATAACCACTAGAGGGAGTTCTAAGACCTAGTTTAACCTTTTACTGCTTCAGAGAAGAGTGTGAACATATTTAAAGATAATATTTGGGATTTTGAAAACATGAAGACGTCACTTATGTTTAATATTGATGAGTAAACAAACATTTGATGTTTGTATTTTACTAAATGTTACTAAGAAAATGTGACTGATTTGACTTTTCTTTTTCTTTCAGGGAGAACCTGGAGAGAAGGGATCCAAGGTCAGTCTGAAATTGATATCAACGTGTAGATATTATCCAAGTATTCAGTATTATCTGCTCATCTCCTCTAGGGGAGTTTTAAAAATGAGGGGCATAAAACAAGGGCAGCTGTGGTGGCTCAGTGGTTAAGGAAGCAGACTTGGGTCTACAAGGCTGCAGTTTCTAATCCACCAGCTGAGGCGCTCTCACCCACAGAACTTCCAGTGGACTGAATATGAAGATAAATAAATATAAATAAGTGTCATTGCTGCCATCTGGTGACTTCAACCCTCACTTACAGCCGTTTTTCCCAAAATTATTTTTTAGCTCAAACCTTATTAAATGAAACTCAGACACTGCATTACTGAGTTTTTGGGATATATTATGTATACAATATACAATATTGTAAAATTGAATTTTCTCAAAATTGAAACCATGATCAGTGCATGTATGAATGCAAAAAATACTGCCCCCCTCAGGTCCCTAATAGTAATGACCTTTTATTACCAGGGCAGCGCAGGCTTTGGTTACCAAGGGAAGAAGGGTGAACCAGGCCCCCCCGGGCCCCCTGGCCTCCCTGGACCTCCAGGAACTTCCACTGAATATTCACTCACCAACGATGGCTCTGTGGTGTCATCAGGACCCAGAGGACCACCCGGGCCCCCGGGACCCCAAGGACCAGCAGGAGCTGACGGAGAGCCAGTCAGTGGGATTTAGTATCTTAGATCAGATGGAACATAAATATATAAATATATGTGTACAGTGAATGTTGTAACTTTCTCCGTTTACTCCGTCTGTGCAGGGCGATCCTGGTGAGGACGGAAAACTGGTGAGTAAAACCAAATCCAGCCTCAATCCCAATCTTAATCAGATTATCAGATTAATCAACTGTCATATCAACGTAGTGACCCGTGAATCTGGAAGTAGAGACCTGATAGTTATTGTAGATATTTCCACTTCACAATAACGGAAGACTACCAATACAGCTTGCTGGTACATGGTACATACTACGTATGTATCAGTGGTCCATGTACCATAGTCAGAGAACTATTAGTTTAGACTTCATGTTTGTGTCTTCTACACAGGGACCTGATGGACCCCCAGGATTCCCAGGAACCCCTGGAAACCCTGGACCTAAAGGAGAAAAGGTAGGAAAACCAGCTGTTTTACATAAATACACAAACATTAATAAAGATACTTTAACTTGACGTCTTTTCTTTTTCTTCTTCTTCCCACAGGGAGACCGAGGTGAGGCTCAACCTGGGCCCCGTGGCCCCCCCGGTCCTCCAGGGCCACCTGGTCCTGGATACAGATCTGTGAGTTATTATAATTTTTTAGCCACATCTTCACCCACTAAATATAAACAATGTCTAAAACAAAAATCTTCTTTTTTCCCAGACCTTCGTGGACATGGAAGCCTCTGGTTTCTCAGACCTGGAGTCGGTCCGGGTGAGTTTGGTCCCATGTTCGTTTTGTTGTCAGAATTTTGGAAAATCTAAAATGTAGATAAATAAATAAACGTCACATTTGTTTGGTTCCCAGGGACTTCCTGGACCACCTGGTCCTCCTGGTCCACCTGGACCTCCTGGAATCACTACGGCCAACACCGTCTTGAGTTCTGGAGCATTTGGACCAGCGGGAAAAGATGGAGCACCTGGTCAACCCGTGAGTACCTGTCATGGTGTTTGTAAACCCTGCTGGTCACCATGGGTCCTACACGCATCAAACCAAAACTCTTTCCTGTTCCTGTGTCCTTCAGGGTTTACCTGGTCTACCAGGAACTGACGGAAGCCCAGGAGTACCAGGTGCCAAAGGAGAAAAGGTATTTTTGTAATAACAGTAACTTGTTCTTTTGCAGTAAATCTTCTGAAAGATTGTACGCATTAGACAGAAACCTGTGATGTAGAGACAAGATAGTTATTATGTTCTTTACACAAAAATTTTAGTTTTTTGGTATTCTTCTTTAAAAAATTATTTTTATGACAAAAATAATGGAAATATTGCAAAAACATTTATTGACCACAAACACTCGCTCTACAGAAAAATCATTTTTTTTTATGTTGTCCTGTTGCTGTTTTGTCCAGGGTGATTCTGGAGACCTGGGTCTTCCTGGTCCTGTGGGACAAAAGGTGAGGATATAATTGACGCTGTGTAAAACCTGGTGCAGTTTAGTTAAAAAAAACAGCAGGAATTCATGAAAAAGACGCAACTCAAACACTTCTTTTTTTAAAGTTAAATACTGCCACCTAATGGACGATTGTAGCATATTTTTGCAGTAAACACAGAAAATGATACTCATGAATGCTATGCTAACTATCCAACAGGGATCTCGAGGTGAACCTGGTCCATCAGGACCTCCAGGACAGACTGGACTCGCTGGTCTGCCTGGACCTATGGGACCTGTAGGACGCCCAGGTCCCCCTGGACCTCCGGGACCAAGTTATCGTGTTGGATTTGTGAGTTGTGTGTTTGTCAGACGTTGGATTTTTTATTTATATGTAGGAAAGTGATGAGATCGCAGGTCAAATATTTTTTCTGGTAACATCTCTGTTGTTCTCCAGGACGATATGGAAGGTTCTAGTGGTGGATACAATGGACTTCCTGGACGTGAAGGACGACAGGTCAGAGACAAACTGAGGGCTAATATGTAGTGACAGCAGAAGTTGGATTGATATTGGAGCAAACAAAGGACAAGGCAGATGTTTAATGGAGCAGAGCTCATCATAAAACAAGTAAATAAGAAGTTCTATGTCCGCTCTTCTTTCAGGGTCCTCCTGGTTTTCCTGGACTTCCGGTGAGAATACAGTTGTTGGAACTTTTGTGAGAGAAATCTTCCGTGACGTCCTCCGTCTCTTCAGAGGTTTTTACTGTGTCTTTTACCCCCATTCAGGGTAAACCTGGGTTTCCTGGTCTGCCAGGTCCAAAGGGCAGTGAGGGACCAGTGGGAAGAGATGGACAACAAGGACTGGACGGCTTCCCTGGTCCTCAGGTAGAAGACATGTTATAAATAAAAACAAGTCCATATTAAGAAGTAGATTATTGTGAATGAAAGATAATCTGGTTGTTGGTAACTAACTAGTCAATTTATATTTATTTATTCTCTTTATTCCCCAGGGGCCGAGGGGTGAGAGAGGAGACAAAGGGGACACGGTGAGTAGCAGGTTCTGGTTTCTGTCTTTTCTTCACAGTATAAACGTCAGTAAAGTTCATCCTTTGTCTTTGCTGTGGTCCCAGGGTGAACCAGGTCGAGACGGAACAGGACTCCCAGGTCCTCCAGGGCCGCCCGGACCCCCGGGACAGATCGTCTACTCTGGAATTGTGTGTGATCAAAACAAAAAATATTAAGGAAATATTGATTTCAACGCTGAGTTTCTTTGTGTTTTAGTTCTAGATTATGGGACGATCAGGGGTTGGTTTAGTTCAGTCCAGTTAGTGGAAATATGGGATTATTATGAGATTATAATCCGATGACAATGTCTTTGTTGTTCTTGTGTGTTCTACAGGACAGAGGTTCCCTTCCTGGACACCCTGGCCTCCCTGTAAGACTCTGCCTCGTCCTCCTGCTCTTTCTTCGTCTTCTCCTTGTTTTTGTTGGTTTTCCCTGACATGATCATAAATGAAATATTTGACCTTTGTAGTTGATTTCTTTTCTCTCGTCTCACCTGTAGGGACCAGCTGGACCCAAGGGTGACACAGGAGAGCCTGGTTCTCCTGGCTATGGATTGAAGGTAGACTTTTTTGATGATCAGACCAAGACACTGGTCCCAGGTCTCAGTGTGGTCCATGAAGAGGAGATGATTATGAAAAGAAAACAGATTATTGTTGTAATTGTTCTGCTTCAGTGACAGGTCTGTCTGTCTCTCTGTCCGTCTGTCTCTCTGTCCATCTGTCTGTCTGTCTGTTCAGGGTGAGAAAGGTGAACCAGGTTTGGTGGTCGCTCCTGATGGAAGTTTCCTGGAAGGACTACGAGGACCAAAGGTGAGTCGTTGCACATTGTCTTCGGACCTGTGGTTCTGTTGGACTGTTTCTAGTGATGAAATGAATCAAAACTCTTCTTCTCCGTGACCACAGGGAGACACGGGACCTTCTGGTCCAATTGGACCTCCTGTAAGTTTATCACATCTTAACTCTAATGTCCAACTGTAATAAGTCCTGCTGAACCTGGAACTGTGTTTTCGTCCATCGTTGCAGGGACATTATGGACCTCCTGGAATCAAGGGTGAAATTGGAATGCCTGGAAGACCTGTGAGTGTTTTCACTTTTCATCAGTCACTAAATTTGATGAGGTCCTCAGGACACTGATGTCCTCTCTGGGACATGGTGACCAGAACAATGTCCTTAGTGACGTCAACAACGTCACTTACTTTACAATAAAAACTCTTGTTGCTCTAATTGGCTCTGTGTGAATTAGTCTTTAATCAAAAGTGTTTAGATTGATTCTCCTGATGAACTCTGCTGCCCCCCACTGGTCAGGTCAAGATGTACAACATTATTGTATCAGTGGATGAAGGAAAAACTAAGGAGTTGATGCTAAGATGCACTTTGTTTTCTCTCAGGGTCGCCCTGGTGTGAACGGATACAAAGGTGAAAAAGGAGAACCAGCAGGTGGCGCTGGATACAGTTACCCAGTGAGTAGGAATAAGAAGTAAACTGTGGTAAAGACTGAACAGTTTGTCTGTGATGGAGTCTCTGGAGGAAGTCAACAAAGACTGGAATGCATTTTTTGTCATTTCTTGTTTCCAGGGTCCTCCAGGACCACCTGGTCCACCTGGACCCCCAGGACCCGCCTTTCCTGTGGACCGCTTCAATGTGAGTGAAAAGATGTACAGGATGCAGCAGTTAGGTGGCGCTGTGTCTGTCTTAGACACCTGTAGTTGGTTGGTGGTGTTTTGATGTCTGTTTGTTTTTCTTTATTTATTAAAGCGCTACAATGACAATTCACGGAATTACCCAGGTAACCAAGTCCTCGCCAACCGACACGCCAGAAATCTCATTTTAGTGAAGTTGTTGTCATCCAGTAACTGATGTTGTGTTGCTGCAGAGAAAGGAGAGAAAGGAGAGCAGGGACTCCCAGGACTTCCAGGTAAACACATCTACATCATGACGTCTCCATCAAACCTCACTCCTTATCTCTGGCTCCAGCCACAGTACCAAGGAGCTGGGCGGCCATGATGGATGACCAGTTGACCAGTGGAGATTATGTTGCCTTTGTCGTCCTGACATGTTGCTTTACACTATTCTGTGTTATAAACATCAGGCTATAACTAATCCAACAGGCCACACAGCTCCTGGTACAGACCATGGGTGACTCCCAGACTGTTGTCCGACTGTTGTCTGACTGTTGTCAGACTGTTGTCTGACTGTTGTCAGACTGTTGTCCGACTGTAGTAACCTCTGTTGTTGTTGTTCTTCTCAGGAGCCTCGTCCAACATCGACATCTACGCATACAAGGTAAAAACATTAGAGCGAGTGCAGAGGGGACTATGTGACGTTGGTACCAGAGAACATAGTTCAGTGTTGACATTGTCTTAAACAGAATGACCTGAAGGGGGAGTCTGGTGAGCCTGGAGTGAAGGGCGAGAAGGGAGAGCCTGGTGGATATTTTGATCCCCTCTTTGGAAGAGCAGAGGGTCCACAAGGACCTCCTGGTCCACCAGGTCTACCTGTGAGTACAGCAGTAACATCTACCAGTGTTTATGTGACAGGGATGACATCAGCGATGACATCAGCAGTGACATCAGACAGTGTCAGAAAAACAAACAAATGATTCCTTTATTTTACTCTTTTGCTAAGGGTCCAAAAGGAGACTATGTGATCGGACCACCTGGTCCTCAGGGTCCACCAGGAACACCAGGGGTTGGTTATGATGGTCGTCCAGGTGCTCCTGGACCTCCTGGTCCTCCAGGACCTCCAGGCTCTTATCCTGGAGCCTACAGGCCCAACCATGGTGAGGATCGACTCAATCATAGTCCTTGAATCACTTCCTTTATTAACATCAGCCCTGGTTTTGTAGCCATCAGCATTCCTGGTCCTCCTGGTCCACCTGGTCCTCCTGGACATCCTGGTCACTCGTCAAGTGTAAGTGAAGACTTAACAGTCCTGACAATTCAGCTTCAGATGTTCAGTCAGTTTTATTAACCAGTAGAGATCGATATGGATGAGATGGCCTTCATGCTAACTTGTGAGAACAGTCCCTAGTACTGATATCTGGTTATACATGTGGAGATATACCTTCAACGATACAATATATTGTGATATAATGCTAAATGGTATCGCATCATGAAGCTAACCATGGCAACTTAACGTTTTCCTTCACCCTCCTCCACAGGTCACGGTGTTGAATTCGTACGACACCATGATCGCCACGGCCCGGCGTCAGACGGAGGGAAGTCTCATCTACATCATAGACAAGGCTGATCTCTACCTCAGAGTGAGGGACGGACTGAGACAAGTCATGGTACGGACATGGACTCCAAATGAAACAATGGAGAACTCATCTTAGAGCAATTGTTCCAAAGGCGACAGACGAGGCCCCAGTGGGTTCAGAGCTACAGAGCTATTCCTCTCTGTCCAATCACAGTTTAGTACAATACTACTGTCCAATCAGAGTATAGTACCGTATTACTGTACAATCACAGTTTAGTACAGTATTACTGTCCAATCAGAGTATAGTACGGTATTACAAGGCCCCTCACTACCATAATTCTCTGTAATTCCCCAAGAGTGTTGTTGCTCATGCTAGTAGCATTTTTGACTAAACACTAATAAAGTGTCTTTACCCCCACTTTCCAGCTGGGTCAGTACCAGCCGTTCTACAGGGACCTGGTGAGTACAGGACACTGAAAAGAGGACAAAGAGTTCAACATGAATGTTACTCATAGGTTGTTGTGTATTTACAGGAGAACGAGGTGGCGGAGGTGCAGCCCCCGCCCGTCATCATCTACCCCCAGTCCCAGGACCAGTCCCACAATAATGGAGCGGGCCATTACTCCCAGAGTGGCCCGGTCATCCGACCCATCGAGCCTCCACTGCACCGGCCCGAGGAACCCAGGTTCCCTCCCCAGTACGACCCCAGGTTCCCAGACCCCAGA
This sequence comes from Paraplagusia blochii, assembly GCA_016785265.1. Lineage (NCBI taxonomy): Eukaryota > Metazoa > Chordata > Actinopteri > Pleuronectiformes > Cynoglossidae > Paraplagusia > Paraplagusia blochii. Next base: position 656,210 of record JAFBJS010000407.1, read on the forward strand.
TACACGGGTCAGACTGACCCCACCATAGTCAGCCAGAAGGTGGAGAACAGGTTTCCCGTCACACCTCAGCGACGACCCAGTCCCCCCCTACCCCACCCTGGGGGGCACGTGCACACAGGGTCAGGGGTGAGTACGGCCAAGTCCACACTGGTGCAGGAATGGAGTGGGTTTTATAAACTGGTAGTTTCACCTGGTCTTAGTAACCAGAACCTCACGGCTCTCACAAATGTATCTTCTTTTCTTCTTCCTTTTTCCAAGGCTTTTAATTTGGAAAGTCTGATATATATTTTTTTCCGATATTGTTCAAACACATAACTTCTATATTCCTTTGTCGATCTGTACAAACTACTGTATGAGTATAATCAATTGAATCAGCTGCAATGCTGCCATCTAGTGAGTTTCACTCCAATATACAGCTGTTTATCTCCAAATTTTTTTCATTAGTTTAATCCCCATTCTAAAACATTAAAAAATATTTTAACAGATTTAAAAAAAAAACAGAAAGTAATCACTCTGGATATTGATTTTTTTTTAATAAAAAGGTTAGCACTAGGGGGCAGCAGTGATACCTGTTTTTCCCTCGACTTGTGTTGTGGGAAAAGCCCCATCTGCAGTGAAGCGGTGGATGGTGGTTATTCTTCTTGCCTTACAGCAGGGAGGTTCTAATTAACCTTCATCTCGTCCTCAGCTTCACCTCATCGCCCTGAACGCTCCTCAAAGCGGTAACATGCGTGGAATCCGAGGCGCAGACTTCCTGTGTTTCCAACAGGCCCGTGCCGTAGGTCTGAAGGGAACCTTCCGAGCGTTCCTGTCCTCCAAGCTGCAGGACCTGTTCACCATCGTCCGTGGCTCAGACAGGGACCACCTCCCTATCTTGAACCTGAAGGTCAGACCGTGGGGCGTTTATGTGTCACATGGTGACGTTGCTGTGGATCGCTCACTGTCTTTCTCTGTCTCTTAGGACCAAGTGTTGTTCAGCAGCTGGACGTCCGTCTTTGGAGACAACGCAGAAAAGATGAGGGAGAACGTACCCATCTACTCCTTTGATGGCAGGGACATCGTCAGAGACAGCGCCTGGTGAGACCCTCCCTCCTAAACAATGCTGTCAACCAGGACTAAGTAACTGGTGTCAGGACACCTGGTAATGGAGGAAGATTAATAAATGGAATTAATATCATAATCACAGATTAATTTTGATCAAAATCAAGATTTTTCTAAATTTTTATCAGGATCAGGAATGAGGTGAATTGAGGGACAACACAGACAGGAAGGTTTGGAGAAGACAGATTGAGATGGTTTGAACTTGTTCAGAGGAGGGACAGTGGATACATTGGTAGAAGAATGATCCTAGAGATGGAGCTACCAGGTAGGAGACAAAGAGGAGATTGATGGAGGTACTTGGAGTCAGAGTAGAAGATGGAGAGGACAGGAAGAGATGGAGAAGGACGATCCACTGTGGAAACACCTGAAGAACATGGGACAAGACTTCTACTTTTGATTTTGTTCGTCCTTCTGTTGATCTTCTGTCGTACGTTTTCTTGTTTTCCTCTTGTGTTGTTTTCCACTTGGTTCATTATTTTTTCCTCCAGGCCAGAGAAGATGGTGTGGCACGGATCAGACGTCCAGGGCCAGAGACAGACTGACCACTACTGTGAAACCTGGCGAGCCGGCGACCGCGCTGTGACCGGTCTGGCCTCGTCTCTGCAGAGCGGCCGTCTCCTGCAGCAGACGTCCAGCAGCTGCTCCGGCTCCTACATCGTCCTCTGTATCGAGAACGCCCTCATATCACAGTCCAAAAAATAATAAACCCCTCATTTGTTTTTTTTATTTTCCTTTTTATTTCCTGGTCTTATCTTCTGGCTCCACTTAAACCCAGTTTTAATTCCACGTCTTTTCCATTCCCTCGTGGTCACACTCCCTGAGGAGGTGCTGCCTTCAGTGAACTGTTCCTGCTGCTCCTCCTCATCGTCTTCTTCTGCCCCTACGCAAACGCCAAAGAGTTGGGTCGAACAGAGGGGGGTCAACGTGAGGGGCGAGGGTGGAGCCAGGGTCCCGTTTTTCTCGGGCGCTCTGGAAAATATTATTTTTATTTACCTTCGGAGCGTGAAGCGACAGCAGAGAAAAAGAAGAAGAACCTTCTCGCATTTTTTAACATTCTGTTTGTTTTTATTGTTTTTGTTTTTCATGATGTTTTTCAAGGTTTTACTTTTTTTATTGTTTTTAAAAAATGCTATACTTAATTTCTCGCAACAAATTATGTATTTCCTTTTTTTCCAATGCTTTGTAGAGTGGATTAGGACGGGGTGCAGTAAAAACGCTAACTATAAATAAATTTAAAGAAGAAAATAAATATTTATTTTTAAATGAAGTTATGTCTGGACCAGTAGAAACTAGGGATGTCCGATATCTGAGTTTGCCAATACTGTCCGATATCTGATACCGATACCTACAGCTGTTTGTCCCCAGAAGTCTCCAGTAAATGCGATTTAATTATGCTAAGATTGGACATCGCTAGTAGAAACTGATTGGGGAAAAATAAGAATAAGTTTGTTTGTAAAACTCCTTTATTTTCTCACACACTCACAGAAGCTGACGTTGAACTCCGGTCCAATTGTGTTTCCTGTCACAGACGCTCGTCCTGTTTCTGCTGCTGTGACTTTGTCTCTTCAAATTGAACTGTCCTTCTGGGACAATATTGGGACAAGTTTTTTAAAAAAGATTTCCATATTTTTTCTACCCTTCCATCAATCACGGAGCGAACGGGACCTGAACCTGGTGCTGATTTCTTGGAGTGAACGCCGCGGCCGGTGTGAAGACAGGAAACCCACCCGCGTCGTCACTTCTCCGCCCGGAAGCCTGTGATTGAATACCAGAAAAGGACTAACTAGGTGTTAGTACCAGGTGCTGTCTGTGTTTTTGTAACAGAATGTGCTGTACTGTTTCTACCGAGCACTGATTAAAGTCTTCTTCTCAACAACAACACTGGTCTGATCTACTGGACCAGGTGGAAACCCTGCTGTCAAGCTCTGGGGTGGGGTTCAGGTTTTGTCATGAGAGATTGGATGTTAAATTTTTTCTTGATATCCGATATTGTGAAACACTTCATTTCTGATTCTTTTTTTTCGCCTTATACTGATACAATCCTGGTAAATGAGCTGTAATGCTGCCACCTAGTGGCCTCTGCTTGTCAGTAGGACCAACATCAGGCAATGCGTCATTGGATTTTTATTGTTAGCAGAAAGACAGAATGATTCTATAGTTTATGTTGGGGGGTTGGGGCTAAATAAGAAGTCAATTTGTTGAGATACAGTTTGATATTCCACACAAACCAGGAGAGGGAGCAAATGTACCACCAGTGGCCCGTGAGCCACAGCTTGAACCACATTTCCTGCATGTACGTGATGTCATCACTGTCTTAACCTGCTCCTGTAGTGACACGGTCGACACTCTGTTTATGACTCCTGTCCACACTGTTCAAACCCAGAACTTCCCATTTCAATGTTCCATGAAATTAATCTGGCGCCTGAAGGCATCATCCTGACAGCCAGTCACGCTCGTCCATTTTCCCACTCAATTATAAAAAAAAAGATAATTTCCTAAAAATAATCAGTAAACACAGACAACTTGATCATCTCAACCCACTGAGCCTCCGTACCGCCGCTCCGAGGCTTAGGTTCTAATTCCCCGCAGCGGAACACGAACCGCTGTCCGTGTCTCCCAGAAAGAGCGGCCTCTGAGTGGCGTATCATCCATTTAAGTCCTGACGGACCGGGGGCCGTGGGTGGGGGGGTGGTCGGGATGTCAACCCACAGCTGGCTCTGCTCACAGTGTCTGCCTGGAGAGGCTATATTTAGTGGCTGCTCAGTAATAACTAAGTGGACGGAGATGATCCAGCGACACTAATTATACAACAAGGTGACAAGCAGATATGGAGGGTGGAGGAGGAAGAGCTGCATCTGAACTGTGTTTACCGCTGTTGGTGACTCACCGCTACATCACCATGGAAGTACCATCGCTCCCGTGTGGTTTTGGACCCCAGACACTAGGGGGCCCCGGCCAAAACTATTTTTTTTTGCCGTATGCATAGGGTGGAGGTCTTAGCAATACCTTGCTCAAAGCCCCAAGAGACCCTAACACCACCCTCAGGTCAACCACCAGCTGCTATTGGGTTCTCAACCTCTGAGTCTCGGACCTCAAATCCGAGAGGTTTTTTGGAAAACCTCTCATAGGAAAACTGTTTCCTATGTCCACGGAAACGGTTTTGTGTACATTTTGTCAATTAGCGTCCAACACCATTATCGCCACCTATTGTTAAGAAGTGAATAAAAGTCGCTCTGCTGCATAAAAAAGTCGAAATCTATATTTCCCCCGCAAAGACCTGCTACCCACTAAAAATGTGGGTTTGAACCCATAAGTTGAGAACCACCGCTCCGATGTCATAGTTCCAGCCTTATCAGATCAGGGCGGTAGAGAGCGTCGTCAGGAGAACTAACTCAAGTACTTAGTTCCAACTGTGTCGTTTCCACGTTCACTGACATTTAGACAGATAATGAGTCCCGATCCTCGCTCTCTAAAGCCCCCAACCCAACCGCCCCGACCCCCCCACTGGGTCGACTGGCATTTAAGTCTATTTTTTCCCTCCTGACTGTGAATATTTCATGAGGAAGGATGTTATCTGGAGTGGATATTCCTGGCTGCGTTCAGAGGAGCTTTAAGTCGCACATCATCCTTCCCTGTTCTCTGATCCCTCCAGCTGCTGGTTTCACCTGGTACTGCTGCTGAACTCTACTATACTGTACTGTACTGTAGTGTACAGTACTCTACTGTACTCTACTGTACACGAGTATACTGAGGTAATACAACAACTGAAATATAGAAAAAATATTTGTTGTTACTAAAGAAAATACTTCATATATTCTGAGTCATACCTGCATTTAAGTGTTCTTATAGAGAACATTAGTAATAGTTTGTGCGGAAAATTAGGGATGTAAACACTATCGCCACCTAGTGTTTAGGAGTGTGTATGGCCAAGATTAGGGATGTACGATCATATTGGTTGGCCAACATCAGTGTAAATACCAGAAATTGTTAAGATCGATATCGGTTTTTCCACCAATAATAAAAAGCCCAGGATGGACATCACACACGGTCTCTCTGGACCCATGGTTCCACTCAGACCTCTGGTTCTCAGGGTCGCGGCCCTGTGGCAACCACACCAGCGTCACGCACGGCACTAACGTCTGTCGTCAGAGCAGCTGGATACAGATGGGATGTGACGTCCACTTCCATCTGCTGATGAATTTTTTATGTCCTCTCTGACACGCAGACACAGAACCACGGTACGACTGTACAGGACAAGGACAGCGATTCCTCCGTCCCCACGTGGACCACAACGTTCCGCTGCAGGTTCCACTGTGGTTGATGGTTCCATGTTACTGATGCAATCATAGCTGGGATTTGTAGTTTTAACCTTATGTTTTTGTTTCTGTGAGATCCTTAGGTGAAAATATCATTGATTTAGAGTTAGGAATGTTCGATACAGCGCCACCCAGTGTTGGCATATCTCTAAGATACATTATCAGTTTTTTCTGATGATGAAAAAGTTCTCCTGCATCATCTGCTTCTGTCTGTGTCTGTTAGAGAGTCAGGACTGAGAGTCTCCTCAGATGATCTCATATATCACACACAACTTCCTTTCCTTTCTGCTCGTCTTTTCTTCTTCAGGTGTTTCCACAGTGAATCCTCCTCCTCTTTCTCCTTCTCCATCTCCCCCGTTCTCTCCATCTTCTACTCTGACTCCAACCACCTCCATGTCCTCCATCACTGCATCCATCAATCTCCTCTTTGTCTCCTACCTGGTAGCTCCATCTCTAGGATCATTCTTCTACCACTGTCCCTCCTCTGTCCAAACCATCTCAATCTGTCTTCTCTGTTTTTGTCTCCAAACCTTCCTGTCTGTGTTGTCCCTCTAATGTCCTCATTCTAAAATCCGACATCCTGAAAAGGAAGAATCACTGACTCTTCTCTTTCTTCAGTTTCAGCCAGTGTCTGGAGTGAAGCATGCTGGGATATTGTTCTGGGTTAAAAGGCCCCGAATCTAATCAGCCTAATGTCTGTGGCTCAACGTCGCACCTCGGTGGCCAGAGTGTGAAACTTGAACGGATGTTTTTTCCTTTCTTTCTCCAGTGTGATTCTGTGACAGATTTTCAGCGTTTGCACTTATTGGGTTCTGACCGTCTCCGCCCTCATTGGCTCATCCACCACTCCACGCTGCCTCTGATTGGCTGCCTGGAGCAGAGAAGGGAGGGCTGTCCGGCCCCTTCCTCCCCCTGTGGCAGAGTGTGTAAATGTGAGGACTATTTCTGTGGCTGTGCTCTCAGAGAGAGGGTTTGTGTTCCTGGAGGAGAAGGAACCAGGAGGGAGGAAAGGAAAGGGAATCCAGAGGCAGCCGGCTCGCCCCCCCTCCCCGACTCCCTGCTCCCTGTCTCTCCATCCTTCCTCCCTGCTCAGAGGCAGAGCGTGGACCACACCCCCACACCGTCCAGGACCCCTTGACTGTCCTCCGTCCCACCGTCCTCACCCGCCCGTCAGCAGGTAGGACTGTCTCCGTGTCACACGTGCTGCTGTTGGCGTCCACTTCTTTCCTCCAACTTGTCCTCCTTCCTCCCATCCTCGCATTTTTTGCCCTGGTTGCATATTTTATTTATACCTCCCTCCCTCCCCCTCCCTCCCCCATGTCAACAGAAGATAAAATCACAGCCTTGGTTTTTCGCCTCCATGCCTTGATTTTCTCCACTGATATCAGTTTCCTGCTCCCCTCCTTCTCCTCCTCCTCTCATCTTCTTCCTCCTCTTCTCCTCCTCTCATCTTCCTCCCCTCTCCTCTTCCTCCTCCTCCTCTCATCCTCCACCTTCATCCTCTCCATCCTCATCTTCCCCTGAGTAGAAACTCATCAACTAATTGAATCCATTCTGGAATTTCCCTGCGTCTGCTTCAGCGCCACCCTGTGGTTGTTTGTCATTGATCCTGGGCAGATGTTTATGTTGTTGGTATTTATAGACGCTGACACACACACACACACACACACACACACACTCGCCCCACTCCAGAATGCATGACGGTGCATGGCTGCGATGACTCTGCTCTCTGATTGGACCTCGGCAGAACTCCACGGCCCATAAAGCACTGCTGCTCTGGAGGAAAGTGCTGAGATCGACATCCTCACCTCCTGCACCTCCTCCAGGGTGGAGGGAGTGAGGGGAGGGGGGTGTGGAGGAGAGTAGTTTCTCTCTGTTCTGTTGTTCAGTGAAGAAAAAAAGAAAATCAGGGAATTTATTTTTATTATATTTTACTGTCAGTGAAATGGACTGAAACATGAGGAGGAAAAAAGATTAAAAAAAAGAGAAAGAAGTTTCATCAGGTTTTTACTGCGACTCCAACAGACGAACAGATTTGGACTGGACTGGACCACAGTGGTCTGGACTGGACTGAAAGGAATTTGACTGAACTAGACTGGACCAGACTGCACTGGAGTGGACCAAACTGGACTGGTCTTGACTGAACCGAACTCAGTCGGACTAAAACCAGAATCTATGTCAGACTTTGTTTAGACAGAACCATTAGACCTCAGGTCCTGGTCCCAGGTTCCCTCTCCATCCTCACCAGTTCTCAGTTCCTGCAGCAGTGGTGAGGTGGGTGGTGTCCACATGGCCCACTCCATCCAGCCCACTTATGAAACCATATGAAAGGCAGTGTTCCGTCAGCAGCTGGTTCTTTATACAACAGCTCTTTCAGTCGGTTCACTCCGGATCTGTGACCGGACCAGTACCGCTGTGAAGGACCACAGCTGCTGTCCTACTGTCAGGGTAAAGTCATGACCCCTACAGAGACAAAAGACTGGGCTCAGAACTGGGCCCAGACCAGGGACCATGTTATCAGCCCTGTGTTGGCATCACCGTGTACCTGAAGGACGGTCTGTCTGGGCTCAGTAACACCATGTGTGCCCTTATATAGTTTTGTTAAAGTGAAAGTCACTAGATGGCAGCATTGCAGCTCAATTATTTAACCTCATGCTCATATACTGTAGTGGTTTGAGGAATCAGTTGATATTGGATTTGGACAAAATAAAATATCTGTCAAAAATGAATATCTAACATCCTCAATATATGTATATATATATATATATAATTATAGTCTTTAAAAAATATTAATAAATAAATGAAAATATCTAGATATTCACATACATAATATAAATATAGAAAATAAATCTGTAAAATTCTGCAATGTAGAGTTTGTAGTTCACTAAAGGAGCAAAAGTAGAAACACGACACAGAGGACAAACTGTATATATATTTATATATATATATACAGTGTGTGTCAAGAATGTCATTTATATTATTTGTGTGTGTGTGTGTGTGTGTGTTGAAAATGTCCGACATGTCTTAGATCACAGTCTTCAGCCCGTTGGCTCAGACCCCCGGCCCCCCAACAGTCGACTTGATTAAAAAGGCAGGAGAGTGTGAGTGTGTGTGAATGTGTGTGAGTGTGTGGTACCCACAGCACACACACTCTGACACACACACACACACACACACACACACACACACACACTCTCTCTTTCTCTGGCTGCTTAACATTCTGATTATTAAAGCCTCTTAGGCTAAGCTGCAGCACTTCTTAGATGATGAACGTGAACTGCCCCCCCCCCCTAAATTACCCCCACGTTCTACTCCTGTTCTGAGAGAACGGCAGGAAGTGACAGAGTGAAGAAGGGAAAAGTTTCCAGAGGAACAGAGAGGATGAGTGGAACCGATCCACTGACAGGGATTAGTCCACTACTCCTGTTCTGAGAGAACGGCAGGAAGTGACAGAGTGAAGAAGGGAAAAGTTTCCAGAGGAACAGAGAGGATGAGTGGAACCGATCCACTGACAGGGATTAGTCCAGACAGTAGCAGTCCATCCTCTGGTTCCTTTGGTTCCACTGGTTGCTTAGGTTCCGCTGGTTCCTGAGGTTCCTCTGGTTCCACTGGTTCCTCTGGTTCTTTAGGTTCCTGAGGTTCACTGATGATGGACTAATAACTAATTGTCCAACCAATATTATTGTAGTCCTGTTAATGTCTTATTTTGTGCTTATCTATCTGTTCAAACCACTGTATGATCATGAGATTAATAAAATGAGCTGTAATGCTGCCATCTAGTGACTTTCACGTTAACATACAACCGGTTCTCAAAACAATTTTTAGAGCTGAGACTCAGTGAAACCTTTAGCCATTGTGTTATCAAATTTTTTAAACTTAAACTTAATAAAAATAAAAACATTGACAGACAAATATAATCAGAGGAAGAACTGATTTTTATTTTTACAAATATGAGATAATATGACAATTTATGCCTAAAAATATTTGTCTGCCAATGATTTTATTTTTATTATGTTTAATCAAATTTTCATTAAGGACCAAATCCCTGATGATCCACATTGACTTGTGTAAAAACAGATTATTTTTTCCTGGTTAAGTTGTTTTTCACCACAGTCATATTTCTGTTGTGTTGATAACGTCAGCCTCGTGCTGCGGTTCAACGCCGCTCTTCCTCTGGTTCATGCTGATTTTGTTTGGATCTGGGCTCTGTGTCAAGCGCGACACTGCCTCCGCTGAGCCACCGCTGAGCCACACCTGACCAACAGATTGGCCTCAGCTGGAGGTTCAGGCAGTGACACAAACACCGACACGGGCTGAGGCTGTGGACGCCAAGGTGAACGTTGACACTGTAGCTGCACCACCGCCAACGACCACCAGGGAAAGGATGGTGTGTTTGCAGCCAGGGGGTTATATATGTGACTTATATATGTGGCCAATATATATGACACATGTATATGTGACATATAAAATTGTCCCTTATATATTTTCCTAATATATGTCACTAATATATTTAATTTATATGCCATATACTTGTGACATATATGAGTGACTACTCTAAGTACATAGTTTTTATATGTCACATATATATGATTTATTTGTCACTTGTATAAAACTATGTATTTTATTTGTATGACTCACTCGACATATATAGTCTCTGTGAATTATATATGTACATGACTTACATATATATGTCAAATATGTGACATATATGTGATTTATGTCTTTGAAAATGTAACTATTTTATTTTATCAATATATTTGACATATATGTGAGTTATTTTTCTCACTTAAATCTTGATTTAACAGTAGGTTGCAGGGATTTTTAGACTATACTGCCACCTAATGTATTGGAGTGTGTGGTGTCATGGTATGACCAATGACTTTTTGAGATTCTCATTTTAATTACACAGCTACTGTACAGTACCTTGGTGTTCCAGTGTGGAACCATGGTTCTTTCTTTTCTGGTCCATCCAAAGCCTCAACATTCACCTGGTTCACACAGTGGGTCAGAACGCAACTGACGTGTTTTTCTGCTCCTGGTGACTAGAGTCACAATCTGTCTCCCCGTAGGCAACGAGGGGTGGGATTAATGCACCAGTGTGGTGCATGATGGGAGAATAGAAGACTGCTGTCGTCACTGAGGACCAGGCTGGAATCAAACTCACATTTTCCATCTAGTGTTTTTATCTGGATTTGGTTTCGAGGATTGACCAGAGCAGAGAACTGTCCCCTCTGGCTGTAAAGACGTCCAACACGGACATGTATACGACCAGGGTTGAAGCCTTGATTGCTTCTTGGTTGCTGCTCATGCAGCCGTGAACTGTCCAGTCCTTGCACTGACCACAGAAGGTCACGAAAAACAGCCACTAGAGGGAGCCCTAGGGAGGAAGGGTTCATTATTGTCCAAACCTTCCTGTCTGTGTTGTCCCTCTGATCACCTCATTCCTGATCCTGTCCATCCTTGTCTCTCCTAAAGAGAATCTCAGCAGCATCTTCAACTCCTCCACCTCCAGCTCCGTCTCCTGGCTATTCCTCCTGACTCTCTTCCACCCCAGATCATTCCTGTCTCCTTCCTCCAGCTGTTCCATCTCCATCCCTCACCTGTCCTCCACCGTCTCCACTGCTCTGATGTGGTGCGACTCCATCAGCAACATTTCTCCGGGTTTTTCTAAGTCTCTCAGCTGATTTTTTTTTAATAAACTCTTGGATGTTGTGGTCGTGGAATTTTGTGCTGAACTTTCCAGACGTTGTCCTCTGACTCCGTGACTTTTTGACAGAAACACCTCATAATTCCCAGAATGCATCAGTCAGGGAGGGAGCTGCACACGCTGCAGTAAACAACACACAGAGGCTGAACAAATCCTCCGCACCCACTGATGAGACGTGGTTTTTATGAATGTGGAGTTGACTGAGCTGCCAGTCAGCAAGGCGTTGGACAAAAGCCTGACAGGGGGCGCTAAGCTGCTCGGGTTGGCCTTTGTGTTGAGGAACCGGTGTTTACAGGCGGACGGTGTGTGTGTGTGTGTTTGTGTGTGTGTGTGTGTATGTGTGTGTGTTTAAGCCCACGTATGCATTTATGGACGTTTTGCTGTGTGTGCACTGCAGGTGTGTGAGAGTGTAGGTCTGCGTTTTATCAACTTCCTGTCTGAGGAAACAACTTCCTCTTCTACTATATTCATTTATGAATTAATTATAGATCATAATTGTTTAGTTTGTAAAACTGTTTCGTTTTTACAGTTTTACACCAACAATATTATTAGGATTTTCTATATTTGACACAGTTGTTGTTTCTGTCTAACAATAATTTCACATCAGATTTATATTTACAGACGACTCTCTGCTGCCCTCGTCTGGCTATTTTATATAACTGTATACATACTGGGTATGCAAGGACAGAAGATGATCACGTGCTTCTGTTGTTCTTATACGTCACCACGCACGTGTGTTAACATATCTATGTGTTGAAACGATGGTTCGACACCAGGATGTGTCTGTTCTCCATCCACGTTCTCTTCTTCAGTGCAGTGAATGTTAGTGTGAATGTCTTTAACTGTGACCTGGAGCCGTGACTGTGGGAAACAGGTCCAGGTTCTAGAAGAACCTGAAGAGAACCGAGCCTCAGAAAATGTCTTCATTTCTCTGAGTGAGCTGCGTTATATGTATCGCCAGCAGAGGGCGGTCGTCGCTCTCTATTCAACAACAGCTCCCACTAGCACCTGTGTTTGTCTTTCCATGACGTCACCGTTGTTAACAGGGTTTCTTCTCTGTTTTGGGGGCAGATCCACTGACAGTATCCTGACATCTGATTGGTGAAGAGCAGTGACGTAAGTCAAACTGAAGCGAATCACTGATGAAGTCTGTGGTCTCCAGGTCCAGGTCCAGGTCCAGGTCCAGGTCCAGGTCCTTCACGGACCTTCTGACCCAGTCTGACTTCAGTAAATCTCTATTCACTGATCATGGGTCAAGTGGACCTGGTCCTTAAATGCTACTCTTCACCTTCTGATCTACTCAGGTTGGACCATCCAATCATCTGACCTGTTCGATCTGCTGGACAGCTGACGGCCACAGGTCACATGACCTGGAAGATAAAAAACCAGAAGACCCCAGGGATCCTTCTTTGGTCAGACACTGTTGTCTGTTCTTCTCAGTTCTGACAGGAGTGATGTGTGAGAGAGGTGTCACTGCCGTCAGTCTGAGAATTGATTGATTATTGATTATTGATTCAATGAAAGAAACAGAAAGTGATGTCACAAATGTAGACTGACTGGAATGATCAATGGGAGCAATTCTGTAGAAATATATAAATACATTATATATATTTGATAAATATCTGTTTTAGTCCTCATCAGTTTTTCTTCCGATAATAAAAGGTGAGAATGCAGTCCGTGGTGATATGTAGCCTAAAAATAAGTAAAGGGCTAAATGGCTGTATATCAAAGTCACTAGATGGCAGCATTGCAGCTCATTTAATTATTCTCATACTCTTACAAACAGTAGTTTGTACAGATAAATCAATAAATATATTAGTATGGTTAATATATGACAATATTATATACATACTGTAAATATATATGTATGTATTATGATTATTATATGATGATTTTTTTTCCCAGCCGTGGGCTGACACTTCACCCAAACATTGAGGATGAGAAGATGAACTGAGCACTTCAGTCCAGCGTTCCTCCTCCGTCCACGACACTCACACTCCTGAGCAGAACCCTGGTGAGATAGGAGTCGTGACCATGTGACCTGTGTCTGAACGAGATCCGACACTTTGACCCTTTCGTTTACAGACCTATAAGCGTGACGTTCCGTGGATGGCAGCTGACTGGTTGACTGGAACATCACATTTTTTACTCTGTTCTGAGGAAATCTCATCCCAGGACCAGACCCACCTGGTCCATCATGGAACCCATCAAGGTCCAGTCGGAGGGGGGTCTCAACGTCACCCTCACCATCCGTCTTCTCATGCACGGAAAAGTAAGAAATCCAGGAGAGAACCAGACTTAGTCTGATGTATATTAGCATAAATATATTGTAAATATATGATCTATTTATTTGCAGGAGGTGGGAAGTATAATAGGAAAGGTACGTACACCTGTAGTACGTGAAGTATGTACTTTATATCAGTGTTTCCCAACTGAATTTTACCAATGGCACGACAACAAACAGGAATCTCACAAAGAGTGTTGCTAATGAAATATATTAATTCACATTTAATTAAAATCTTGATCTATTTAGTCAAAGTCAATATTGATATGCAACCAGGAATTCTTACAACTTACAGGAAACTTACAACGATCTTCATCAGCTCTGATTCTGTTTTTTGTTGCAGTCGTCACAGCCTACTGCTGCCACCTAGCGGACAGCTATTTAATTGCTAAGCCTGCCACATACTAACGTACCAAGAAACACTATTTGCAATATACAAATTATATTTTTATTTGTTTATTCTGACATTCTGTAATAATATTTTTACACTGGTTGTTAATAATTTGTTAATAATCTGATTGGATTTCTGATTTCTTTTCTCCAGAAGGGGGAGACAGTGAAAAAAATGCGCGAAGAGGTGAGTTCCACAAGATCATCAAAACATCTTAGTAACATACAGGTCAACAAAGGAGGAAGTACAGTTCTGACCCAAATACACCACCTACCCCTGTACCTCTTTGCTGCCCCTCCAGAGCGGGGCACGGATCAACATCTCCGAGGGCAACTGTCCAGAGAGGATCGTCACCATCACTGGACCCACGGACACCATCTTCAAGGCCTTCGCCATGATCGCCTACAAGTTTGAAGAGGTCTCACCAGAATCAGGGTTTTACCTTGGTCTTCTTCAGCTATGTGTAAAAATCAATACTTGATCAGTTCAACAGGTGGCGCTAGATTGAAAAAAGTCCATCTGGAGCTTTAGTTTCTCTCCCGTGTTTTTTGCAACTCTGCCAAACATAATATTGACATTAAATCTCATGTGAGCACTTTTCGCCAAGGTTTGATTTTTGGACATTTTTATTGTCCAAAAATGTACAACTCCAATATCAACAATCGATATCAATATAGGTCTGATTTTTTTTATTTCATTCATCATTATAAGCCACTGTCTTAATTCAACCCTCATTTAATTATTTAAAAAAAAATGAAATGATCTACAATGCTGCCATCTAGTGGCTTTCTATTTAATACACAGGCATTTATCCCCCCCCAGATTATTTTTATTACACATGTATGAAAACCTGATAAAAATTTATAAAATATGACGTATTTATGCTAATATCAAGCTAATCATATTGTTTGGAGGATACTTACTGACGGAACACAGAACATTTGCTAATTTCAACATATTTGATTGTTTTTCCAGGACATCATCAACTCCATGAGCAACAGCTCGGCGACCAGTAAACCCCCCGTCACCCTGCGGCTCATCGTACCAGCCAGTCAGTGTGGCTCGCTCATCGGAAAGGGCGGCTCCAAAATAAAGGAGATGAGAGAGGTGCTGTGAAAGTTTGACATTTCATTATGTATAAGATGAAAAATGGACTGCACTCTTGTCTTACAACTGAAAGGTCACTGGTCCCCTGTCCTGTCTGCTCCAGTCCACAGGAGCCCAGGTCCAGGTGGCCGGGGACATGCTGCCCAACTCTACGGAGCGAGCGGTGACAATCTCCGGAACACCAGAAGCCATCATCCAGTGTGTCAAACAGATCTGTGTGGTCATGCTGGAGGTATGGACTCTGTCTGTCCAACATATGTCAACTACACTATATATTTAGAGTTTGACTGACACATTGTTCTACATTTCTAATAATGATAATATAAATAAATTATTTCATTTAGACAAGGTTTTGGGCCGCATTAGGAAGCTAAATGAGCCAAATTTGGCTCCCGGGCCATAGTTTGCCCATGCCTGACTTATATAGTTATGGACAGATGCATGGACAGATAGTTGTCCCACACCAACTCTTATTTTTATTTTTTTTTTCCCAGTCTCCACCAAAAGGTGCCACCATCCCTTATCGGCCGAAGCCGGCCTCCACCCCGGTGATCTTCTCTGGAGGTCAGGTAAGAACCGGTCTGATGACAGACAACCTGAGATTTCACCACAGAAGAAGAAATAAAACGTTCAGATTACCAGACAGACACATCTCACATGGCACTGACCCAGTTGTGTTACGCATTAAACAAACACTGGCATTCTAGTTGATTTGGCACCACCTGTAGGCGAGGGAAGGAAATAAAGAAAACTATGTCTTTTCTATGATGAACTTCCGCCGAGCTGCAGAATGAACCTCAGATATTATACAACCTTATGACCCTGGACGTCTGTGGCAGCTGTGGTTTATTGTGTAAGTGAGACTGAAGACTTCCTGGAGATGAAGAAACTTCTCATTTCTTTCCTTCCTTTTCTTCCAGGCTTATACAATTCAGGGACAGTACGCCGTACCACACACAGACGTGAGTCGATGTTTTTTTATGGATTTGTCTCATAGAACTGAATAGAAGAGTTGTCACTAAATGGAACCAGTGAAATGTACAATCACCCAAGTACAGAGTACAGAGTACAGAGTACAGAGTACAGAGTACACAGACTCGTCACCAAACCTTGTCTGTGAAGGAGGTGAAGACCTCAAAGCACCTGTTGATGATCGTGGATCAAGTGGCACAGACTTCAGCAAAAGTTGCTCTACGCATGCGGCCAGTTTTAGTAAATGATTTCTCGCTGCTCGTCACCCTAGTCTCCCACTGAACTCGCAGTGCCACTTTAAATTCATGATTCACGCTTATGTCTAGCGGCTGCAAAGACTTTGTTATGCGTATGCATTTCTACCTTGATTCTCCATGATTATAGTGTAAATAATTTAGTGCGTGTGAATTTGCTTTGTTCCAACTGCTAGAAAAAAGTAAAAATACGGTACTATTTAATCTCATATTCATGCAGTGGTTTGTTCAGATAAAAAAAAAAGAATATTGGCATTGGTCAATATGGTAATCTGAAGATAGAAGACAGGATCGGCATGTCTGAAAATGGCAAAAAGTTGATATCAGACATCCCTTAAATTTCATGTATCATGGGGGGCGTTGGGAAGGTGTAACGTCTTTTACTTCCGTTAGAATCACAACATATTCTTCCCACCTAACGTACCTTTCTGCTCCACCACCCTAACTCCTTCCCATCGTCTTCAACAACTCATTCCGTTTGGTTTCCATCGTTTCATTTTCTCAGTGTGACCTGTTTCTCAGTAACCTCTTAGATCTACTTTCCCTCCTAACCCTTCAGCAGTTGACCAAGCTCCACCAGTTGGCTATGCAGCAAACCCCCTTTACCCCCCTGGGACAGACCATCCCTGCTTTCCCTGGTACGTACCCCTCAAGTACCCCTCGAGTACCCCTCGAGTACCCACCCAGTAGATTTCAAACTTTTCTTTTTGCATCCAACTACTTTCTCTTGCCCCCACCTTTACATGTCTCGACCCAGCATGATTCTGTCCCCTGGATATTTTTTCTTGACTTTTTCTAATAATATTTTGGTGTCAGACCAGATCGTCCAAACTCGTCTCTAAACCAGGTTTTACTCCAAGTATTGGTCTGTTTTTTCACAGTATTGTGTGACATTTTACAAGAAGGTTATTGTAAGTGCTGTTCAACGAGTTTGTCACTGAGGGCTGTCGACTGGCATTACGATACATATCGCGATACAGGGGTGACAATAGAGTATATTGCGATAACACAGAAACAATTATACATTGTATTTTTTACTGAATTGTAAGTAAACCGATTTATTGACATGCAATATTACATGCAATAATTCCATTGTACACATATGTGAAGTATCTCAAGTTTTCATCCTATTGTCCAGCATGTGTCTGTTAGGACTTCCAACCTCAGGTCAGCGGTCCCAGCTGGTATCATTTAGTCGTAGACTGAATATTGGGGTTAAGTCTTTCACCCAATACAGTCAGCAGATTGCCCATCAGTAAAAGACGAAAAAGTTTGTTTTTTTCCTTATAAAATCAAACCCAACATCTTCTCTGCGTGTGTCCTCCAACCCAGGTTTGGACACCAGTCCACCAGCCAGCACCCAAGAACTCAGCATTCCTAATGATGTGAGTGAAGATGCCAACACATTAAAACCCTGACTCCTAGTTCAGTGTCGTTAATCTGCGATGTGTCTCTACCTAATATTCCGCCCACAGCTCATAGGCTGCATAATCGGACGGCAGGGAACCAAAATTAACGAGATCCGACAAATGTCCGGAGCTCAGATCAAAATTGCAAACGCCATGGAAGGATCGTCGGAACGCCAGATCACCATCACCGGAACGCCGGCTAACATCAGCCTGGCTCAGTACCTCATCAATGCGAGGTAACGTCGTAGAGAAACTAACGATGATCAAACCAAGGTTACGGTGCTTCTTTCAACATGAATAATTACGTAATAGTTCCTCGTCTTCTCCCCTCCCCTTCCTTCCCCTCTTCCTTTCCCATCTCTCCTGAACTCTTGTAGGCTGACGTCTGAGGTCACAGGAATGGGGGCGCTCTAACTCCTCCCTCTCTGCGTCACATGTTCTGCACCTTGGGTATTTTTTCCTTTCACACACAGATGAAACCAGTGACTTTGACCACTGACAGATTATTTTATATATTTCAGACGGGTGTGCATACATTAAGTTGATTCTCAGCATGTTGGGCCTTTGAACCTTGGTCAAATGTTCTTCTGCGAAAAAGAAGCTGTTGCAGGAGTGCTGCCTCCTAGTGGTCAAAAGTTCAAAGTCAAAAAATCAGACTTATCAAATCTGGAAATCATTCTGTTGACTTGCATCATTCATTTGACAACATTTTTACGGCAGATGCCTTTTCTGAGACAACCCTAAAGACAGACACATGAAACTACTGGCTTGTGCCCCCTATTGGCTGGTTTGACAATAATAAGAACAATAGCAATAATAATAATAATATTTGATAATATATAATCGGCTGATGTTATTGGCCCCATCCAGGCATATATTTGTGATATCAGTCCGATTGTTATCAGTTTTATTTTTCTGCCACATTTGATGGAACCACAGATAAGGTCCTGAGATGTTGAGATGATAGACCTCAGTTTTGGAGCCAAATGGCTGCAGATATCGGTTGATATCAGAATTGAAAATGAATTCTTTGGACATTATCAGTGGAATCCGATATTGGCAAACAATATTATCGAAACTCCGAAACAATAATAATTGACTTCCGTATTTTCTCTCCTAAACTCAACATTTACAGTGTAATGATGTTGTTATCGGCCTTGGCTGCCACAGGAGGTGGAATAAGGTTTGTGATGTGATGAAAAGGCTGTGATTTGTGCTCTCTTTGTTAAATGAATTGAAGTCAGGTGTTCTGGTCAGGAGAAAGTCAGTGTGGACACCAGCCTTACGTTATGAACCTTTAAATGTTTCCTACATGATTACACGTCAGTTTTACGAGGTACGACATTTTGCAGAAATTTAGTTATTGTTATGTTTTACATTTTAGAAAAAATTCCGCTGCTACTCCTTAATTGTACAGCAGGGGGCACATAAGTAGCATACACGAAACAATCGTGAAACTGGAAACCAAGCAGCTATGAGACATTTCCTCTTTGACTTGTCGGGACCCTGAATCTTCCCTGGACAGGAGACCAAAATGGACCATTTTTGGTGTGTCAAAAAAACTCTGTACCTCCGTGACATGGACACTGGGAAAGAGAGAAGATAAATGGGACATTGTGTTGTTAAAGTGGATTTATATTTTGTGAAGAACTGCAGGTTGTTTTAAAAATGCTTTTTAAAATGTTTATTTAAAGTATTGTTTCGTAATCAGAATGAACAGCATGTGACCTCCGTCCTAATGTCTTTAATATTGATGTCCAACATTATCGGTCCATTAGGAAATTACATTATGTCTGTGAGAATCATTATCAGTTTTTCCTCTGATGGTGAAAACCCAGTAACTAGATTTCTCTGGTCCAAACCTCCACCTCTCTACGTCCTCTTCCAGCTGCTGCCTACTCTCACTGCAGATCACAATGTCTTCTGCAAACATCATAGTCCACTGCGTTCCCTTCAAATAATGGACCTGGTGAAATAATGGCCATATATGGAAATAAAAGCCACATGATGGCAGCATTGCAGCTCATTTAATCAATCTCATACTCATACAGCGGTTTGTACAAAAATGAATAAATATTCCCAGGCTTAGTATCAGTTGATATTGGAATCGGAATAAACCGTTTGGACTGTATCCATATATTGTAAGAAAGTTCCCATCAGACATCCCTCGTCTTCAGCGTTGGTTTTCTTTTCTTTGAATACGTTTCAGGTAACAAACGTCTTTAGACCTTCACTGCCCTCTGGTGGGCTGTGTTGGTTGGTTTGACCTCAGGTGTTTCTAGACACAAATAGTCAAATGTCAAGGACTCCACAACATTAGGTTGTTTGTGTGCGTGTGTTCAAGTCCTGTGTGGATGGAGTCATTTTACATTCAATCTGAACAGTCACATGAAAGACAGACAGACAGACAGAAAGAAAGACAGACAGACGGGTTAAATGTGGGAGGAATCAAAGCCATATACAGTTATTAATAATCTAGACGTCACTGTGACACACTGCACCACATAACACTCTGTGTATTGTGTAGCCAAAATCACATACTTCCCCATGTACGCCATAAACCAACAATACTTCTACAATACTGCCCCTTATGGTCACAGACAGTATTTGTTCTCGTCAGGTCATCAACCAGGTTTTTATCTCCTTACTGTAGTTGCTATTTTTTATTGACAATGTATTTCTTAGCAGGAGTAAACCACACACCCAGCAGGTGGCAGCAATGCTGAGTTAGATGTTTAATGAAGCTGAAGTTTAATTACATGAGTCCATGCATGGACAGATGGGCCAACCAATATTATCACTATATTAAGTTATCGCATATTGACAGTAAAAAAATGTTTTCTCCTTCACTGATGAAAACCTGGTGATGCAACCTAGGGGTTTCATCTAGAGATATTCGATATTAAAATTTGTTGGCCATTATCGGGCCTCCTTGTTTTTCCAATCATAATAAAATATTTTTGGTCAAAACTACTACGTGGATGTATAGCCACTAGATGGCAGAATTACATCTTATTTCTTAATTTTTGTTGAAGTTTCGGGGATGGTATGGTGAGTTATGGTGCCAGGAGCTCATATAGTGGATTGGACAGATGTAGGGAGAAGGGCGCAATAAACCTCTGATCCCTAGGGGGCGCAAGAGGAAAATTCATTTATTATATTAACATAAATAATACTGCTTTAACTCTGAACTTCCTTAACCTCCAGGACAACATTGCCTTGTATCCCCATTGGTTCAGTGTCAATGCCACTGATAAAGGCTCAGGTTCTTGGTATGATCCTCTTATTGACAAATGATAACCTACTCATGTTGATCTTTACGTCTGTTTCCCGGGACGAGTGATAATAAGTGTTAATTAAGAAACTGAAAAATTCCTACATCGTTGTTTCGTCTGTAAACCTGAACATCAGATCATTCTATTGGTCCCTTAAATGTTTTTATGACTTCAATAATTCTTAAACCTAAACTTATAATTTGTAAAAACCTGAGTTGATCATGTTTGTAATAATTATTTAACACAATCTTTATTGTACAAAAATATGTACAAAAATATGGACACTAGAGGGCACTGTGCCGTGGCTGATTTAAATGTTCACTTTGTCTTTCTTTTTTGTTGCCTTCCTTTTTTAAAATATTCATTGCAAGTGTAGAAAAACTAGAGAAGGAACCAAACAGAGTCTGGACTGAAATGTTAAGACGTGCAGTAAATGATGTCACACGATGTTTGTTGTCAACATAACGAAGGTCTGACTGTTTGATCTGGTCGATTCTTAGATGTTTTGTAAAAATAATTCAATAAAGTTTTGTTTCCTTTCTCCAGACTCCATGAAGGTGAATCCATTTGATACAAATTTGTTCACAGCCTCAGGCTCTGACACATGAATCTAAATACAGTGTCATTTCTGTCAAGTGAAGGAGGACGCAGCTGTCCACAGGGGACACCACTGAGCACCAGCATGTCCCAAATAAACCTTGTTCTTCTTCAGGGGAGGTGGAGGTCATCTGGAGGTCACTTCATATATTTCACTGTTTCTCTGAGGATTGTTGGCTTCACAACGTTCTTGACGGGCGATCCTGGAGGAGTTGATGGAACAGACCGGGGAGCAGATCCTATTCCCTCCACCCAACACCTCCCTGACTGTGAACCTCAGTCAGGTCTTACACCTCAGTGGGGTCTAAATAAGGAGGAGGTTCTGTCATAATGAAGGTGCTTTAAGTGACAGGAAACAGTCAGATCAGATCAGACTCTGTCCAGTTCTAACTTTCAGTTTCCTCCTCTTCATCAAATCCATCAACTTCTTCACACCATAACATTACACTGAAGCCCAGTACAGTGTTACCACAGTACTGTCACAGTATAGTACAGTATTACTACATGAGACCCATGGTTTTACAGGTTCTTAACATCCAGAAAAGACATAGAAATGTTTGTCAAACCCTCAGGGACGTGGACACAGTGTTGTGGGAATGTTGGTCCAATACTTGATATCAATCATTTCTTCATGTACAGAAACCATCATCTGAGACGCGGTGACAACAATCAACCCACAGCTTCTCTGTCCTTGCCTGTCCCCCCACCCCCACATGTGGGACTCACCTTGGTCTCCTATTGTTGAAGTGACGTGAGGTCGACTGACAGTATTGGTCAGTACAATCAATCATATCTGCTGCTCTTTTTCTCCTCTAAGACTTTGAACAAACAGACGTTGATGCACCAATAACATGTCATTACAAGATGGTGTTGGAGGAAAGGTTGGAAGGATTGGGGGAGGGGCAGTGGGGCAGAAGAGGAGAAAGGGTTAAGAGGACGTAATGACAGAGCTGAAAGAAAATCAAACCCGACCAGGTCTGAGCTTCACAGAGTGTCTTTTCTAATCTATAACATTTGTGATAAATTGCAATATTTCGAAGAGAGGAATCTACGAGAAAAACAACATGAACACCATTTGACTTCATCAGGATATTTCAACTTTATTGATGTTTTCTCAGAGCTCTAGTCTAAGATATTAATATATAGGTCACATCTGAGTGTAAGTTGTAAAACCAAACCCAGTCAAAGGATAAAAATAGTCTGACTTTTTCATCCTCAAGGTGGCTTTATCAAAAAACTGTGGTTTTCCAAGGAATCTCCTTGTTCTCTTCTACTGACGGCCAATTGTTCATCAGTGTTTTTGTTGTTGTCTTTTTTCACGAATGCTGTTCATGAAGGACATCGCTTACAGCCTGACACTGAATAGGTGTTCACCACGCAGAAAATCAGTTCTAGGTACAGAGACCAACACAATAGAAGGTTCCTCCTTTTCACTGTTTGACTTCATGGAAAACCATCACATCTCAGTCTCAGTTCTCATCAGAGAGTCACAAAGAACAGCAATCAATCTGTGGAGGAACCTGGAAGAAGATTTCAGAAGCAAAGCTTTATTGGAACAACAGTTGGAACAAATCAGTTGTGATCCACTGGAAATAGTAAGACTAACAAAGACCAACCATAACATAACCATCAAAGACCAACCATAACATAACCATCAAAGACCAACCATAACATAACCATCAAAGACCAACCATAACATAACCATCAAAGACCAACCATAGCATAACCATCAAAGACCAACCATATCATAACCATCAAAGATCAACCACAGCATAACCATCAAAGACCAACCATATCATAACCATCAAAGACCAACCACGGCATAACCATCAAAGACCAACCATAGCATAACCATCAAAGACCAACCGTATCATAACCATCAAAGACCAACCATATCATAACCATCAAAGACCAACCATAACATAACCATCAAAGACCAACCATAGCATAACCATCAAAGACCAATCATAGTGTAACCATCAAAGACCAACCATATCATAACCATCAAAGACCAACCATAGCATAACCATCAAAGACCAACCATAGCATAACCATCAAAGACCAACCATAACATAACCATCAAAGACCAACCATAGCATAACCATCAAAGACCAACCATATCATAACCATCAAAGACCAACCATAACATAACCATCAAAGACCAACCATAACATAACCATCAAAGACCAACCATAGCATAACCATCAAAGACCAACTATAGCATAACCATCAAAGACCAACCATAGCATAACATCAAAGACCAACCATAGCATAACCATCAAAGACCAACCATAGCATAACCATCAAAGACCAACCATATCATAACCATCAAAGACCAACCATAGCATAACCATCAAAGACCAACCACAGCATAACCATCAAAGACCAACCATAGCATAACCATCAAAGACCAACCATATCATAACCATCAAAGACCAACCATAACATAACCATCAAAGACCAACCATAGCATAACCATCAAAGACCAACCATAGCATAACCATCAAAGACCAACTATAGCATAACCATCAAAGACCAACCATAGCATAACCATCAAAGAACAACCATAGCATAACATCAAAGACCAACCATATCATAACCATCAAAGACCAACCATATCATAACCATCAAAGACCAACCATAGCGTAGCAATCGAACTCTACTGACATGGATCCAATTCACACTAACAGAGAAACATTAAGGAAATCAAAGTAAAAACTAAGAAAACTGTGATTTACAGTCAGTTATTATGATATCAATATTTTCTGTGATCCTGTGGATCATCGGCGCCTCCTGCAGTCTATTCCTATTCATCAGATAGACTGACATTTTTTCCATCTGATTAAAATATTCAGGAGAGAAATTTTGGGTTGAGTAAGCAGAGCAGGAGATGGATACTGTAGATAGATAGAGCTTCAATGATCCCTGAGGAGAATCTTCAGGACATTATGGACTAAAGAAGGATGGCAGACGACAGTCCACTGAAAAGGTCACTGATTAACAACAACAATAGAAAAACCAGAGAGGAAGGTGTTGGATGAAACTCCTCAGAAGAAGAGGAAGAAGAAGACAAAGAAGAAAAAGAAAGGGGGGGGGCAGCGAGAGGGTGAGGAGGAGGAGGAGGGTGAGGAGGAGGAGGTGAACTGTTAGCTAAGAAGGCTGGGAGGCAGATCTGAGCAGAGGGAGAAAACTGAGTCATTAATCTACTTCAGAGCAGGTTGGTGAGGGGAGGGGGAACTTTCATGGAACCAGAACATCCAGACAAAGACTCTGCTCTCAGTCTGGTCCACTCTCCTCTGTTTTCACCTCCTCTCTGTCCCAGTGTGTGGGCTGCAGAAAAGTGAATCTGTTCCAGTTGCAGACCACCGCTATTAAATTCACCTGGTACATCTCAACTGGTAAGCCCACATTGTATCCTGTTGCTGTTTGATTATTGACTTTAAAAAAATTAACATTTTCTTTTTGATTAATCACAGGTTAGAAGTGGAATAATCCAGATTATAACTCCATTAATCCTGATTCAACATGTTCTGGTTTGGTCTGTTTAAGGAACCTGAACATGGTGTCCTCCTCAGGCTCCAATGACACAGGGAACACCAGGAGGCGCTGACCTACATCTGGCTCACGTGTGGGACTGTGTGAAATGAATTGAAATCACAGGAGGATTTCACATTCCTAAACTTGTGGAGTTTTCCCAGAGCATTGGTGAGATGATTCATCTGTGTGCAGTTGACAGCAGATAATAAGAGCACAGAGAAGGAAGTGGGTTGTTTGAGTATTTATCGATTACAATAGATGTCCACTGGGGGCGCTGAAGTTCAGTGGTTTGCGTTAACTTTTATACCATTGGATAAAAGCGTCTACAACATGTCATTTACTAAATTAGTATTGGACACGTTGCTCCCTGGTTGCCTCAGCATTCAATTCAATGCAAAAAACTCTGAACAATTTTGTAATGGTCCCAGGCTCCACCTGGTGTCAGGTTAAAAAAAGACAAACTGGGTCAAATTGACCCCAAGAATAACAGTTTTGTGCAGCGGTATTGACCTAGCGGTGAAAGAAGTGGATATTGCTGGGAGCCCCTAGTGGCCAGGGGCACAAGCAACCACCAAGCTTGCGCACTCTTGTCCTCCAGGCTTCAGGTTCTAATCCAGCTGCTCTGAACATAGCACCGTCCCAAACCACAGAACCTCCAGTGGACCCACCACCCACAGGACGGTCAACAGTACGAAGCAGTGTGATTTGGTTGGGAGTTTTGTGAGTGACGGATGCTGGCCACCAGGGGGAGACATAGTCAGGGCGCAAGACAGTCAGACTGATGGGTGAGACACGAGGGTGATTAGTTCTGCTGACTGACCAACACTTCCGTCCACTTTCATTCACCACGTGTTCGCTCAAACGGTGTGGAGCGGGGGGCAACGTCAGCCTCCCCTCCCCGCTGTCCCTCCTCCGTCCCCCCTCCACCACCACCGTCACTACCACCGACCCCCGAACAAGTGCAGCGATTAGGCGGAGGGAACACAAAGGAAGAGGAGCTGGGCTGCGGACCGAACTTCTGAACGACTTTTTTATCCGTCACTCTTGTTGTGGAGGTCAATGTTTGAGAGATGTGGTTCTGAACAGAGGTTCTGTCAGCGTTCAGGGGCGGAAACAGACGACACCTGCCGACGACTCCTCCACTGCCGGGTCGGTATGTATGTTTATCAGTGACTGGATTACGGTGAATGGCACTGCTTTTGTTCAATGGCACCATTTCATGAACATGTGACATTAAGGTGGTGAAGAACAAGTTCAACCACGTCTGTAATAAATGTTAATTAATTCACTGGGTCGAAATTTGACACAGACGCATCATTTTACTGCTGATTTTCTCTAAATTTTCAGTCGTTTCTCAGTTGTGCTCAACCTATGGTACGTGGAACACGGAATGCACATGGGACCCATCTAGCGGTCCAAAGAGTGTTTTAAATTCTACCTTAATAATTACAGCAATGTAATAAACAAGTGTGTCATGTTTTTAACTATAATTTTTTTTCAGCCAATTTAGAATGAATTATTGAAATACATCATTTTATAAAACTGGAAGAAAAAAATATTTCTGGTGATTTTCAATATTTTTTTTCCCCAGATCCAGTTGTAGTAGTACTTTGTTGTACTATGTGTATTTTTCACAGTATTAAGAATACGTTTTTTTATTCACAAACTGGTGTCATCATCGAAAAAGAAGTAAATTCAAACACTGAACAGTTTGGTCTTTAATATTTTCATGTGTTCATGTGTATCTGTGATCATGAGAAAAGGAGGACAGACAGGAGCAGAATGGAGCTTTTTGCCGGTAGAGAAATTTTCGTCCACCAGGGGGACACACTCAAAAAGTCTATGCTGTCATGATGCAGCAAAGACATAAAAGTATTTTATCATGGTTAGGGTCGAAGGATACGACTGTATGAAGTAATTGTTAAACCAGACCATAGACACAGACACAGACACCCAGTGCCCATGACTGCCCCCGGTGGTTCATGGGCATCCATCAGGAGAAAATGGATTTATATCACAGTAATTCTATTACAGTAACATTAACTTTGCAGTAATAACATTTAAGTGCTGCTGTGACATTTCAATGAGATCTTTTACCAAATATTTTTTATTTTTTTTATTTCTAAGTCTTGCAGATCAAGAACGGAGGGTTGATCTGTGACCACTGCCTCCTCCTTGACCTTCAGTTCCATTACACATGGATCGGCTTAATTGTTAGTATTTATCTTATTACAGTTGTCCCTCGTTGTATCATGTCTCAATGCATTGTGGGTTAAAAGTTAAAATGTAATTTTTTATTATTCTATCACAGTTTTTTTGCGGTACAGAAATTAAACATTCAACATTTTCATTTTTTTATGATTTATTCTTGAAGATGTGAAACTGTCCTCACAGACTGAAGACCAACACCGTGGTGATGTACAGTCAGTGACTACAACCTGGTGGGAACATGACTGGTTCGTGCTGAGCCTCTTTGCCGAAGGTCACTGCCAAACCTGCAGGGCCTGATATGTCCAGCAGGGTGGCGGTGTTGGACGTCTGTGGCCTCCTCTGGGCCCTACTGCTTAGATTGGTCCTCACTGGTCCACCAGCGGGAGCATGTCCCACCAGCTGTCACTGCATAGAGAGGAGCGGTAACACGGTGGTCCAGTGTGTCTCTCGGAACCTGTACCAGATCCCGACGGAGCTGCCGAGGGAGACGGTGGCTCTGCTGTTGTCGTCCAATCACATTAGACATGTTCCCAGCCACGCCTTCAGAGAACTGCATTATCTCCAGGAGGTGGATCTGTCCAACAATGAGATTGAGACCATGGATGTGGGGGCGTTCCAGGGTCTTTCCGTCAGTCTCACGGTACTGGACCTGTCCAACAACCACATCCAAAGTGTCCCTAAGGACGTGTTTGCCCATTTGCGGGCAAAAGTTAGCCTGTCGCACAACCCGTGGCACTGCGAGTGCACGCTGCAGGAGGTCCTCAGGGAGCTGCGCTTGGATCCCGACACGGTTAATGAGGTTATCTGCCACACGGCGGTGCAGGACGAGTACGCAGGACAGCCGTTGATCCAGGTGCTGGATTCAGGCATCAACTTCTGTAACTTCCACCGTAAGACCACGGACGTGGCCATGTTTGTCACCATGTTTGGTTGGTTCACCATGGTGATCGGATACGTCATCTACTACGTCAGGCAAAATCAAGAGTACGCACGGCGCCATCTAGAGTACCTCAAATCTCTGCCTAGCACTACTCAGATCAGCAAGGACTTTGACACGATCAGCACTGCCCTCTAGCTGCAGCTCGTGGCATAAAATTTTTTGGATTTTTGGAGGATTTTATATTTTTTTTCAGGATTTTCAGATGATCATTCGTGAAATAATAATCGTTTGTCATGATCCTGTATAGAGTGCAAAAAAAGAAACCTTTTTTTATTTACAGATCTCTACTGTCTTCTTCTACAAACTCTCCATTTGAAGAACGTCACTTTCATAAGGTGTAGGTTTGGGTTGTAGAGCTGACAGTGATGGACGTCCAGTCGACTACGTCAGGTGTTGTCCGACACTGTTTACCAGGATGAACAGTTTCCTGCAGCCCACTCTCTGGGAAACCCAAACCACTGTGTTCTAATCTGACCCAGACCAGAGTCTGACCAGCAGATCTTTTCTTCCAGTCTCCTGACCTTCATCCTCCTGAAGTCTTAATATTCTTCCTGCCTCATTTTCTCTTTGTGACATTTTTAGTGTCAGTTTTGTCTCTTTGACTCGATATGTTTTATATGTTGTTTACATTTTATATATTGTTGGTGTGAAGAAGACTTGATACATCCTGAAAAACTGTGTTTTTGTGAGAAAAGCTCTGTCACGTGACTTTGTGGTGTCTCTCATCCAATCGGCTTCTAGGCATCACTGTAGAAAAGTTGTCTATTGTTCAGAGAACTGAATAAAGTAGACCAGAAAGATCATTTCTGGCTTTATTATTTGTTTATGTAAAAGTGACAGGCAGAACCATTTCATTCTCTTCCAGTATGTGGCAGCAGATGGTTAGTTCATGGTTTCCACTCTTGGAGGACACATTTGCGTTTGTGTCTTTTCTTTCTTCAATTCCTGTAGTTACATCAGTGTTGTGTTCAACTAAACAGGCCTTGTGTTCCAACAGAGAGATTAAAACCTTTTATTTTATTCTATAGACTTTTTCGTAATGTTTTTGGTTGCACAAAAAAACAGTCTACAACATCCTCATCACTTGGATGCAAAAAAAAATCATCAGCTGCCTAAAAGCCTGACAGGAAAATAACCACAGAGTTAATTTAGTTTGGTCTTTGAAGAGCTAAAAAAGTCTGGGCTGAGTGCAAAGCCTGTGATCGTGTGCTCACCGTGCATAACATCACATTTGCGGTGAATTGGATTTGTATAAAGACGTGCATTTCAACAACAATCTGTCACACTACGACAAGCAGCCGATGGAAGGCATCGACCTGACCTGATTGTTCATTTATTCAATTTTCAAATCTGGGACATGAGGCGATGTGGAGTTATTGAACGGCAGCACAGGATGACAATGTTTGTCCTAGTTCTTAAAATGTCACCATGAAGTAAACAATATTAAAAATCCGGGATGTCTGGTGTTAAATTTAGCAGATTTGTCGAAATAGGAACACTTAATTTACAGCTCCATCATCAACAAATACCGATATAAATCTAGTTATTATTTATCAGTTCTAACAACGGTAGGAAATTATATAAATGAGATGCAATGCTGCCATCTACTGACCCGTAATATACAGCGGTCGTTGGACGTCCCTGATGAATAAAAACGTTTCCAAGGTTTCTCTGTAAAAAAAGACCTTTGATGTACATTTTAATAATTGTAAACCACAAGATTATTATGTTTTATTGCATTTAACCTTTATGATGCTTTTCTTTGGTGATGTGCCATAGGGCTGTGGCTCAAAAATGGTTGGAAACTTTGTTTGTAGGTCAGACTGACATCATTACTAACCATTAGGTATCAATACGTGATTGATAGGTGATGGATTTTGACCTGTTCTTCGGCTGTGT
Source organism: Paraplagusia blochii (assembly GCA_016785265.1). NCBI lineage: Eukaryota > Metazoa > Chordata > Actinopteri > Pleuronectiformes > Cynoglossidae > Paraplagusia > Paraplagusia blochii. The sequence goes on from JAFBJS010000407.1 coordinate 686,210, forward strand.
GTGGTCTCCAGTCTGAGTGGGGAGACAGGAGTGGAGAGGACATGGACATTGTCACTGCTGACAGCTGCTTACATCCGCCACCATCATATGTCTCTGCTGCCACATCGGTTCATTAACATTTATACCATTTTGAATTTATAATCCTGGTTGTACCGGAGGACGTAATGAGACGCCGACTTCCTGGACTTTGATTAAGTAGGAAGATGGCTGTTGTGTCCCATCTTTGACAAGAAACAGATGAAGACACTGAAAGGCAGGCTGGGAAACTATAAATAATTCTACTCTCAGGCTAGAATGTATATTATATTTCAGCCACTGCAACAAGAGACTGTGTCTCTGGTTAAAGAAAGAAATAGACAGAAACCAGGAGTATTTTCAATTTCCTCTCTCATCAACTCATGTTTATTTATTTTTTTGCTT
>JAFBJS010000407.1:687348-705601 GCA_016785265.1 Paraplagusia blochii
GATACCGGGCCAATATTATCACATCTACATAGTCGTCCTTCTTGTGTTGGTGTTTTAATGTTGACACTGCAGTACTCTGTAACCCAGACTCTCCTGAGGCGTGTGCTGCAGCAGCTACTGTACTGCATGTACACTTATTAAAGTGACATCAGGTGAAATGTTCCCAGCGCTCTTGTTATTTTTCCTGTCGCCGAGGATCTAAAACCAACATCCTTCAAGCGTAGTTCTGCAGGTGATTCATTCCATTCACGGATGAAAAGTCTCCACGGACACAGTAGGGGCCGCATGGTGACTTCTACCTGCATGAAGGGAGATGGGGGGCGGGGGACGAGGGGGGCAGTGCAGACATTTCCATTTTTGCCTCCTTGGAGCATGGTGGGTTAGAAGATGAAGGTAAATATGCATCACAGCTCACCAGTACTTCAGCACGAGAATAAATATCCTTGTTGTGACCAGTAGAACTAATGAGGGCAAAACCTTGATTAGGATCAAAAATTGACAGAACATTTGGACCAAATAAATTTGCACCAAAGCTAGGTGGCAGTAATGGAGATATTTACTTCTACAGAAAAGAACAAGAAAGAGAGACATTTGGACAGAGGGTGTAGAGACACAACCAGTACTTCAAGTGTCCTCTTCACAGTAATGGGATTTCTAGTGTGTTGATTAACATCTTCTCAAAGTGAATTGCGGTCAAGACTACATCTATTTTAGGGATTCAATCACCATGCCTACATCGTGGATTCTTGTTCTTTAATTATTCATCTTTAGCTTAGCTTCGCTGTGCTGCCTTCACGTATCCTCGGACCTTTAGTAGTGTTCAAAATATCAGCCAATTCTACACATACACCTAAACTGTTCCACGGAGTCAAAGATTCTTTTTGTGGTGTGTCGTAGATTAATGTAGTGTTGGCACCACCTTGTGGCGCTGTGATGGTTGTCCGCAAACAGACGTTCCTTCTACTTTGATGTGAATCAACTAAACAGGCTCAGAAGTTTAAATACTGGAGAAAGTAGAGACACGAACGGCAACCGGAAGAGGAAAAGAAAAGTAGTTAAAAAAGTTTCTTTTAGAATATAGTTACAAAATTATCTATCAATTAATTAATTTGTTTAGGTATGTGTTTATTTAATTGTTTATTTAATTATTTATTACTAGAGAGACCGGAAAAGGAAGCACACCGATACACATTTCATGTTTGTACGGTTTCTACATCACAGAAATTAAGATCAGGCGATCGAGGCGTATGACGTCAGATGCCGAAAACTGTTCGCGCCTCTTTTTAAAAGTCACAGGTGGACGACGACCTGTTATTGCGGCTCGACCGGGCTCGGATGAAAGGAAGGTAAGAAACTTTTGGGCTTTTTAAGAATCCTGTTTGGACTCAGTAGCTAACTTTTAGCAACATATTTATCTCAGACTTTATTTAAAGTGGAAGAAAACGTATTCATATGTGCGTTTCTTTCTTGTTTTGCTAAAACAAAGGTATAAATGTTTGACCCTGGTGGTCAGAGTGTGTTTGTTTGTTGGAGGTTTTCACTCATTAGACCATAGTTTATAAATTTAAGGTTTAAAGTCCAGCTTCAACTTCTTCTACAGTGAATGTCTTAAAAATAAATATGTAAATAATTTGACATTGAATCACAAAGTTAATCGATGTTGTTTGACATAAACAGATGCTGGAGTTGGTGGACCACATAGACCAGGTGGATGTGGTACAGATTCTGAGTCTAATCCTGGAAATTAAGGACAAGGTGAGACATCTGTGGAGTCACACTCGTCCTGAAGATCTTCAACACAGTAGGATCTTGGTTTTTCTTTTATTCTCTGCGGCTGCCGTGCTGCTATTCTGTCCTATCAGGCCGCCGTGCCTGGTTTTGTGTGTCTTTAAAACATGGCATTTTGTCCAAATGTTGACTTTAGGCCTACCTGTGGTAAAATTAATAGTTCATTAGCAGTTAGCATAATGTCAGCATAATATCACAATTTTTATGTACCATATGCGGCACTATTCCACTGGTTGACGTTCACTTTGCAGCAATTTTAACAAGTTTGGCCTAACAATTGTGGGGTACGCACATAAAGGCTAGGTTGACGTTCCCTTTGCGGCAATATTCAGTGTTTGATTTTTGAATGTGGTTGTTTCTACAAGCTAATCTCTCTGTGATTCTCTTCTACAATTTTGGACGCTGGTTGCGCTCCATTGTTTTCGGATGTCCTTGCCCTCCCTAAATTTCTGCCTGTCCAGTTGTTGTCCACAAGGACTTCCTGGACTTCTGTAGATGTTTGTTAGGGATTTCTGTTGGGCTTGTGGACATTGTTTCTGTTACCGTCTGTACTCAAATAGTTCAGCTTTCTAACCTTGGTTGTTTTCAACACGCAAATCAGTTGTGTTAAATAACTCAGTGTGGATGTAAGTGATCTTGGTGTCCAAAGAAAGAAGGTCCAACTCAGTCATCACCACAGGTGTTTGTCCTCATCCTGTTTTAGGACATCAAACCAGTAGCCCTAGTTGTTGCACCATGGTCTCCAAAACCAGGGTTGTGGTCTTTGCTCACTGACTAGTAATCTATTTATTTTGGAACAGAATGGAATTCTGTTCTTTGTAGTTGTTCATCATCTATGTCCAAAGACTACACATGAGAACCATAGTGACTCAGTTTATTGTTGGATTGTGTTGGACTCTGACCTCAGTTCTTAATTTTAAATGTCAAAATAAATTGCATCCAGGTTATCATGATTATTTTGTCTTTTCTCCACCTTCCACATTTACTATGAAATTTAGAATAATGTGCTCTGTGGTGAAACCCATACATATTTTGATTTGTGTTGGGAACCTCCAGTCAATGTCCTTCTGTGTCCAACTTAGGTAAATACCCTACAGGGAGAAGCAATTTGCACATTAATATGTTTTGAATTAGTCTATGGTGAAGAATTAAGGAAGATGGCGCTGTGACCATAGTTATTCACCCTCTACTTTGTCAATTTTGTCCTTAAAATAAAATGCAGCTACAGTGATAGGAGAGGATGGCTGTTTAAGGAACTTTTGTATTTTAGAGAGAAGTGTTTTTGTCTTCACATTCTGTCTCCCTGTCCCTCAATGTCCAAGTCTGGGTTTCCTCTCCCCTTCTCTGGGTGCTGTCAGGTGGGCTGAAGTTCTTCTGTCTCCCTGTTCTCACTGGAGAAGAGCTTTTCTTGCCTTAACTCCTTGGAAACACAGCAGTGATTAGTTGATGAATATCAGCTTAAATCAATACGGCTGTCACAGCAACACTCAGGTGTAATCATGGCTTTCTGAGGTGCAGAAAGACGAAATCATTATCACTCATCTCGGGGGACATCTGTCCTTTTTTCCCCCAGCCCACTCGTCCAGTACAGAGGGACAGAAGGTGGGATTCTTATCATCCAGGCAATAATAATGAGCAAATAAGTGAAATGACTGGTGTGGGAGAAAAGTCAAGATAATTAACTATGAATCAAAGATGGAGATAAAGCTGAAGATAAAATAATTCTTCAGGGATGAAGTGAACCAGGTGGTCCACCAGGGGTCCCCATGCACATCAATATTTACACTACACTGTTCCATGAGCTAACAGCTTCAGTTCTTCTAGATGACATTGAAATTCATTCTGATGTTTTAGTTTCTTCATGAGAGAAACAGTCAGAGCCTCAGTACTATGTGGCTGAACTGCACCATCGACCCCAGTATTGTATTCTTCAGCTTTATTGTCAGTCGATGGTTCTTGATCACGTCTTCTTTAGTCACACTGATGAAGAGTCCACTCCAGTATGTCTCCCTGCATGATGGCGTCAATAAACAGGTTGGAAAATGTCTGGCACTTAAAGATTCAATTCTGAAATGTAGAGAAAAAAAAAAGTTGTACTTTTAGGATGACCAATATTATTGACCCGGTATTATCATAAATATTTTATTATAGAATAGTTATTGCTTTTTATTCTGATAAAAATAACAATGTTAATTCAATGCCTCGATTTCATCAAATGATGGACTAAAAAGGAGGTTTGGGGAAAACTGTTGTATGTCAAAGTGAATGCCACTAGATGGCATTATTGTCACTTATTTTGTTAAGATCATATCGATATAAGGTTTATATTGGACAACCCTAGTTAATTTGATTTATTAATATCTTGAGTCAGTGGTAACTAGTTTATCACCCTGTCCTCTATGACCTGTTAGCGTAAAATATCAGTTTTAAACAGTCAATGTTTAGCAACTTGGTTTATTGAATAATAATCAACACATTAATTAGCGACTGACTTAACTACCTGTGCTGCTGCGTCCAAGTGACCCATCTGGGTCACGCTGGTGTAATTCAACAAGAACTGGAGTGACAGAGTCCATGTCATCCACCCTTGAGTACTCAACTCCACCTCTGAGGACGGCAGCTGTGTGAATAGATGGATGTCTGATGTAAATTTCATGGAGAGGTGGCGCTGTGTCTGGCAGAGAGCTTCTGTAACCAGATTAACAGCACTCTGAGCAGCAGCCACTAGAGCTGATTACAACCAACAAAAACACTCTGGAGATCCAGGATTTGAAGGACAACATGGATGGATGTGTCTTTTAGTCAAAAAGTCCTCAGACTGTGGTTTGTCATTCCTGTAGGTGGTTGATGTTAATGACTGAAACCAGTTCAGACCAGTCTGTGTGTCCTGTGTGTGAACGTGATGAGCTGATGTCTCTACACACGTATAGAAACACGTTTGCTAATGTTTGTTAATTCGTTTTTTCTTGAGATGAAATATCGTCACTACAGCTGTAAACATACTTTACTCTTTGGTGTTTCTATTGAGAAACTGTTAAGATATACCCCCTCTAGTGGTGAAGGCAGGTAATGCAAGTGTTTAGTTGTGTTCAGTTTGTCCGTCGTTGCAGAGTTCTCGTCATACTTCGTTGATAAAGAACTGTAGTGGTGATGGTGATGGAGCTGATGATGGTGATGAAATGCGGTTCTTACATGTTCTTCCATTCAACATCATCTTCTCAATTAACATGTTAATGTTCATTAAAATAATCAATGAAGATCTCACCTTCAACAGTCATCATTGGCCCCTGACAAATAGGTCCAGATTCAGGAGGAGGAACTGACCCACAGGGAAACACCAGCTAATCCTTCCTGTGCTTCCCAGAGTGTTGGCCCAAAGCCCCAGAATGACTATGGTTTGACTCGGTTTGTCTTTGACCCAGAACTCAGAGAAACATCTGGGAGTTGTGCAAAGCCCAGAAGAAGTATAATTTAACTTCTTACATTACTTACGACCTAGCGAGTCAGCATTCTGTAGCTCCCCTAGGGGGCAGTTTGTCCCATCTTACTCCATCAACACAGTAGTCGTACGTTCTTTTCTAAAAATACTGAATAAGTTTCTGGGAAAATTCTGGCAAACACATAACCTCTGCACGTTTGACATGGATATTTATATCTTACCCATCATCTGGACTGGGTTTTGGTCAGAACTATAACTAATGTTAAAAAGCAATAGGCTGCAATACACGTCTAATACCACAGGAGGTCAGGAGAGGGCCAAAGTTCGAAGCCTTAACTGACGACGGTTCATTGTGGTGAAGACCTCCAGAGAGTGGAACAATCACACTGTTGTTGTGCGCCATAGATAACGTCATTAACGTCATTCGTTTCCAGTGAAATTTCTCGTTGCAAACTTCCGGTGAAATGGACATTTACTGTAAATGTCGGGTTCATTTTTACGTCTAAAATAACCCTGTGTACAGTGGACACGTCAATGTCTTTCCCAAAGACAAAGTGGTGCAAGATAAGACGTTATCTTATTCAGTCAAGTCAATTTAGTTTGAAAAGACAAAAAAAGGATGAAAATATTTTAATTAAATATATTATTTTAATTCATATCAGATCAAACAACGACCAAATCAAGTGGCCCAGTCTTTCCTGGGTTCAGTAACAGGATGGCAGGAGAATCCTTTTGGAATGGAAAATGGTGTGACGCACTTAGTAGATCATAAAACACCAGGGGATTAGCACTGGACCAGTCAATGAGGGAGACTGAATGACAAGCACGGTGCTACAGATCACCTTCCATGATCACTGGCCTTGAAGTTCTTAAGGAGATAATGGCAATAATGTTGTAATAAAATTGACCTAATTAAGTAAAAATATGTGATATCTGTACGAATTGTTATTGGTTGCATTGAGAACCTGAAAAAGCAATGCCAAATGATGTCTGCAAATTATAGTTTGTAGATAAACTTCTGTATGTGGAGGTGGCAGTCACTAGATGGCAGCATTGCAGCTATCATATGGTGGTTTCTACTAATAAATAAATAAATGTTGCCAGTCCTATGGTCCTATCTATCTATATTGGCATGTATCGATTAGTAATTATTATTAGTAATGTGTTTGGACATTGGCATATTGAAAGTTGGCAAAAATTAGTGTTGGACACACCCTTTTTAATGATAACAGTAATAGTAATGATCCTCTTTCATAACCAGGACAAAGCATAAAAATAAACATTATTAAAATAAACACAATCTATTGTCAACAGCTAGATGTTTTAACAACAACACCTGAACCTGTTCAGACTGAAGAGTAAACACTCTGTCTGATCGTCACCAGACTGGAACTGTCACCCATCACTAATGTCTGGAACTAACATTAATAATTAATCACAGTATTAACTACAGGCTCCTGTGTCTTGACGATCAACAAACACCATCAGCCATCGGGGCTCCCCCTAGTGGCGTAAGTGGAAATCTGGTTCGTATTAGGAGAGGATGAGTCACCAGTTGTTGAATAGTGTTGGACACATTAACTTTGTGTCCAAGTCGAGTTAGTCGTCCCCCAGAGACGAACGTTTTTAAACATCAAAATCTCAATTTTTTTATTTGATGCACTGAAAATCTCACCATCCTTCTGCAGCCTCTACCACAGTCACATTCCCTCTGTAGAATCCCTCTGGTTGAACATAGTCGGTGGTCCTCCAATAAAAGTAAGTTGAAAAAAATACGCCTGCATGAAAATGTGTTTGTTGTACTTCACTCTGTTACTGCACAAACAAAACAAAACATTGAAGTCACTGTAATTCAGATTAGTTTTACGACTTTCATCTCAGTGTGTCGGTGTCAGAAACTTGGACCTGAGGACGATCTGATTTATGATGGTCCAGTTTCTGTTTCGTTGATTATCAGACGATTGAACCAAAAAAAATGCAAATGTTCTGCTCTGAAGCAGAGGGAACAGCAGAGGAGCTTCTGCAACGCCTTTGAAAACATTCAGCATTTATTTGGTTTGTGGTTCACGTCCACGGCACCTGTTTCTCACGCTGCTCTGAGACCTGTGTGTCACAGGAAGGTCCTGGTGAGGATGCAGGATCACAGATGAAGTCTGGTCAGCTGTGCTCCAAGGTTTCAGACACATGTGCTGCTGCAAGATGAGGTCTAAAGTTGTGGACTGCAGTCCACTGGAATGGACTGAACAGGACTGGACGTTGCCTTTGTCTCATGTTGGACAGATCTGTGTGTCTTTACTCAAGGGTCCTGATGTTCCAGTCCATTTCATTCAGTTTCCTGATATTTACAGATCGGACTTTCTCTTCACTTGTCTCCCTCTCCAATCTCAGACTTTACCCACAATCCTAAGTTCATATCAGTCTGTTAGGTCTGTATGCCTGTGAGGAGAACATCAGCATGAGTTGATGAGTTTTCTGTCTTGGCGCAGTAATAGATTATTGATCGTTGATTATTTCTGCTGACACCACGTGGATCAATGGCAGATGTGATCATGTCAAGAAAAGGTCATTTCCACCAACAGTAAGAGCTGGATTTGAACCTACAACTAGGAATATTTAAACTATTTACTCAAATACGACATCCCGTTATTGTACGCACACTTAATTTCCTATTCTGATATTGACTAATACACACATAACCCTGATAATATTTGAGTATCAGAATAATTAAATGGACAGCAGTGCTGCCATCTAGTGACTTCCACTTTCATATACAGCTGTTTTGGCCACATAATTTGGCCTTGTGTTATAGTTTTTATCATTATTGGTGATAAAACTGACAACAATGTTCCAGGTGTTATGTAGTTATACTACGGCCGATGTTAGCCTAACTACGTACAAACATTCTGTGCCACCTCACAGACGTCACGAGGACAGTTGGAGGTTCAACATCAGGGCACGATTGTTACATTTCTCATGTCCTTCAGTGAACGTAGCATTTACCGTGACCACAGGCACAGCTGCACAAATAAAAGGAAATGGGCTGCAGTCCAGAATCATGTGAGTGGACGGCTGTGTTTGTTGTGCGACACCTGAACCGAAAGATAAGACAAAGATGAGACGTTTTTAATGGTCAGAACGATGTCACGTCCACGGAGAAAATGAATCTTTTAAATGTCTTTTTAATTAAACTCCGACGTCAGAGAGTAAAGATTGGAAATATTGAAATATTTCGTCCCGGAAAATGAAATAATAACATGGTTGATGCTGTAGGACATATGTGTATATATAGAGTAGGTTATGTGTTTAATATATATATATAACCGCCCTATTTAAAGCAGTCCCCTCCTTCTACGCCTCTACCCAACAATCTTCGTTTTATTTCCAGGAACGTTCCAGCAGTGACAGTCAATCTGACGATGGCAGGATTGTTAGTGATCAGAACCAATTAAAACATATTTTAGCCCTTGTTTTGTTTGGATAAAGAGTCTAAAAGATGTTTTCATTTTATTGCATTTTTAGTTTTTGTTTTTTAAATGTCTAATCTAAACATGATAAAACAAGTTAAAGAAGCCAAAAATTTAATTTATTCTTAAATCTCCTGTCGTTTTAGTTGAACTTTTACATTTTCTCTTTCTTTCCACCACACATGTAACAGGAATATGGCTCTGATTAACGAGTACTGTAAATCAGAGCAGTATGTTATACCCAGTAGTATTCTAGAATACCCACAGACGTCAGCGCCAGGAATTCTAACAAAGGTTCAGCCAACACACATCAGCAGGTCGTCAGTCGTCCTGGTAACTTTACTCCACCTGTGCTCCGGGCCGTCAAGGCTTCAGCCGCTCACATTTCCTTTCACTATGTCGTCTATTTTTAGAGGACAGTTAAAGATAACCATGTGTTTAGAATCTGTATTGTTAGCTCTGGATATAACACTGTGGTATTTTTGTTTGTCTGCTGCGAGTAAAGACACTGAGAGTCAGTGAACTGGAGTAACCCTGAAGTCTGGAAAAAAAAAAACCAAACATAACCAAACAATGAGTCGTATGTATCTGGAGAATCTCCTTGATCTCAAAGGGTTCTACACGGCTTTGGTTTTTAAGATGTGATACATACTTGTTGGTTGACTACTATGAGAACTTCCTGGGGGAACATCTGGAGTTCATTACGTGGAGCTGAGGTTTTCAGACGAGGCCCACTGCCCCTCTCTGTCGTGATGCATCTGAAGACAAAACGCCCAAATTCATTTCAGCTCAGTGGAGTGAAATTGAACTTGGCAGAGTCGTAGACAGAGTCGTTCTCTGCAGCACGTTATCACCCACATGGATTCACTTAAATGTATAGTTAAAAATTCAGAGGACGTTCCTGAACAGAATGAAGATGAGGAATAACAGTTTATAGATGAGTAGATTTTTGTTCGGTTTTGGTCTTATTTACTTGTTATTTTATTTTACTTTTACCTGGTTTTATTACTTTAGTTTGGTTTCTTGACAAACCTTTTTTCTCTGACATAGCCAAGGTTTTCACAAATTAGCTAGAATCGCAGATGGGATCCTGAAATGTACCTCAGTTTAGGGACAAATACCATTACTAATATCAACCGATTTGAATATACCGTCATCTGTTGCTATTGGTAATGGTATTTGAATACCAATACCAATATAGACCTGGTAATTTTAATTTAATGAATTGTACAAACCACTATATGGGCATGAGCTTAATTCAGTTGAATGCAGTGCTGCCCTCTAGGTGTTTATCCCCAGAACAATTTTTACAGCTATTACATTTATCACTTTATTCCTTATTATCATTTTAACTTTATAATGATGCTAACAGAGTGAGTAATAAGTTATTTTAGATTAATCAAGATCAAGATTAATCATATTTGTATTTCATTGTTGCAGTAACTGATACCTGTTTTTTTTACTTTATGTAATAAAAATCTAAATTAACTGACGGTTCTGTAAAAATTGGCAGCGATGATTCAAGACAAAAAAGCAGCTGATGAAAGAGGTTGAAACTGCTCCATTACTGACAACTGCCATAAATTTCACTTTTACAGCTGGGAGGGATTTTAACTACAACAAAAGAGAGATGATTCAAATATGACATTTTGGAATTTACTGCTTCGTGACCAGAAGTCCTGGAGTTCAAGGCCCAGACAATACAGGACTGCACTGTCGCGGGGCTTAAAGTCAGGATGTCTTGAAGAAATAGAACTTGTGACTAAAAATGTAGCAAAAATGTAAATGAGTTGCTTTATTTTACAGTGTTTTTTCAGATCAGTGTTAGGGGAACAGAGGTCATTTGACCTTATTATTCATAAAATACAATATAATTTCTAAAAACATATTCTATCAGGTTGTCAATAGTATCTCAATTCATAATTCATGGGAGTGAAAAAAAATAATTCTGTTTCCACAGGAAGGCATGGCAAAAAATAACTGAGAACCTCTGGTTTATTCCAAGTTAGCTGCAGCATATTTGACTTTCAGTTGACACTGGAATCGTGTTTGGACAATGTCTGATATCGGCATCTGTTAATCTAAGAAATCATTAGAAAATAAATGCAGAAGACAAACATCCTGTGTTTATTTATCATCTGGAAACATGGTCTGATCCACAGTTTGACCATCTTTCTCCACAGCATGAACACCACCTGGTTGCATCAACAGTGTAGAGGCGGTGGATGCACTTCTCCTAAAAGCCACAAGGGCACTTCAAATCTAGAGAGCTCCGTTGAGCCTTTTTTTTCGATGACAATGTTAATGTGTTCAAACAAGTTCCATTTTCTGTAAAGTCACTGAAGTGGGTTCAGAGGTCACGTGAATCATTGTGATGATGGTGAGTCATCATCGATGCAGCGCTGGAACAAACACTGTCAGACAAAAGATGATTTCTGACAAAAATGAAAAAAAGGTGGATTTATTTATTTATGATCTGAGTTTTAGCTCTCAGTGTCAGAGACTTTTCCTCCACCTGCATGTCAGGTTTTTACGTTGTGTAGTTGGGGGCCGGAGGATGGAGGCCTTGGTCTCCAATCCACACATTGGTTGAAAAACTTGAATTAAAATTAAAACTTAAAGCTGTATCATTTTCATCGTTCTTCCTTCAATTCCTGTGGCTATATCAATATTATTTAAAGCTAAATAAGACCAGAATTCACACTGAGTCAGTAAATGTTAAGTGCACTGAAACTCTGGATCACGTTGTTTTCGTGTATTTTTTTTTTCCACTTATATTTCAATTTATTGCTATTCTCAGAAAATAAAGACATTTCCCCACTCTCGGGTATGACTGACTTCTCAAAGTCCTCATGGAAAATTTATTTGACATAATTATGCAGCTGTCTGCCCCCAAAACTCCCATGAAGAGCCCATGAAAAAAAAACAATACCATTTACACCAATGCTAATATCATTAGGGTGATATCATCACGTATCTCAATAAAATCAATTCTGTAGTTTATATTACCATTGATTATTGTATTATTATTATTATTATTATTATTATTGTTATCACAAAAACGTCATCTGTATTTTTAAAAAAACATTTTAATGTGGGTGATGCTAAAAGCACACAGTTCTGTTCTGTTCTGTTAACACACCTCTGTTTTGAGAAACACCATTTTTAAGCTGAGAAACCCATTATGTTGGGACGTAACTCATGTTTGGTTTCCCTTAATGTGTTTTTTCTCCGCTCGTGTGTTGTTTAACACAGGAGTGGCTAAAAGCGTTGAATAATCTTTAAAACCATAAGTAGCAGAAGGTTCCTTACAATGGCAGGAATACTCCTCGTGGAGCCATGGGCTCCTCTAAGTGGACAACCTGGGCAGACACTTCCTGCTTGTCCTCCCACTAGATGTCCTGGATTTTCGGTTCCACAAACAAACCAACGTCCTCTCCTTTCTTTCCTAATGTGGGGGCAAAACTGGTTTTGTCTACAACAACCATGAAGGGAAATTGCTGAGGAAGAGCCTCGTCTTGTAGAAAACACTCACTCTGTAAAAGGTTGAAACTAAATAAACTGTTGGTGCAGTGCATGCTGGGTCTATCGTCATTAACAACCCAGCAACAGGAGAAGATCAGGAAAGTATTTTTGTGTAATTATTAGTGATGTCCCACATAAACAAATTTAAACTAATTTCCAATTTTTTTTTTTTACGCTTAACTGATCACCAATCAAAACAAATTACCTATTTAAATTAATCTAGTTCATTTTAGGGATGTGCAGTAATAGTCGGACTATTTTGTTGTCCTGATGTTAGCATAGTTATGTTATTTCAAGAAGAAGATAATTGGTTTTTCCTCCAATATTACAAGGCCTCAGTATTGCCAAAAATGGAGGAATCACTTGTAGACGTCCTGAGAGATTGATTTCAGTTTTGGCAGCTAATTCTTGACGTATCGACGTCTGTTGACAATATTGGCAAAATCTGATGTTGCCGAAGTTTAAACCCCTAATTCGTTATGTCATTATGTCAGTGACAATTAACATTAATTCACTGTCACATTTTTGACAATTGAATGTCACTGTAAAACTACTGTCATTAGCTAAAGGGGGGACCCCTGTGCTCCTGTTTATCAGTTGATATGTGAATCACTCTCAGGTTCCAGGAGGCAGACTGTATTTAGCATGAACTTAAACCCATGGGTCCGTGGTGTCAAGTCCAAGGGCACAGGAAGTACAACGGTTGCCGTGGTTGCAGAAACAACATGGCCTGGTTGCAAAACATGCTAACCTTGAGGATAAACGTGGGAAAACCTTTGCTGGACTTTCTCTGAAGAGGAACTGACAATGTGTGGTCACTGTAGACCCAGTTAAACAAGTCTGGGTTAATTTAGCAAGAGGACAAACACGTATACACACAGAGTATTTTGAGAGCACTTTAAATAGCCATAAGTTATCTCCTAGCCCATCTCTAACCGTATCAATTACAAATAAATATCTTCCTAAACTAAACTCTAATCTTAACTCAAACCTAAAAGTGCCATCTCACTATGAGCGGACTTGCTGAAAAATTGTCCCCACAAATACTAAGAACATGCACAGCTCTCACAGCTTATCTTTCTGCCCCCACTTCCTGTGACTGTTACCACTGTTACCAAACACCTGTTGTTGGACGGAGCCCCATCAGCTGTAACACAGATTTAGATTTATTGGCATTGGAAACTTCCTGGAAGCTCTGTAGATCTGGCCTACAGGTGGAGCCACATGTTGACAGGAGTTATTCTCATACATGAGGTGTGAGAAAAACTGTCCTTACTTATTTTAGACCCAGTTTTTTCACTAACAATTTAGCAGGCGTTATAATGTGAACCAGCTCTGGTTGTCATGGTGATTCACCTTTAATCTGAATCCATTTACTGAGGCACAGCAAAAGCTGCTGATTGGTGTGACCAGCAGTGGGCAGCATAGATCAGAGATAATGTGTAGTTTATCAATTTGATGAAATGACAGTGAAGCAAGTTTTTTCCTCCTATCACTTCTCAAAGCTTCCTCTTCAGACCGCAACCTTGAGGTGGTGGAAGAGTCATGTTGTTGGAGGTCTCTCAAGATAAACAGGTCCAGGGTGACAGATCGGACCAAGGATACCTGCTAAATAATGAGTATAAGGTATGGGGTACGCACGGGCTCAGTCCATGATAGCGAGTGGAAGGCAGTGGTTCTACCTTTCAGTGGGCTCACCACCAGCAGGAAACCTCCTGAAGGGGTGGAATGGTGCAATGTGATGCACATGGAAGCAACCCAACAGCTTAATCCATGGACAACTTGTCTGGGTGTCCCTTCTCAAATTGCTACCCCCACACCCTCGTAAGAGATGAGTGGACGAAGATGGTGGGAAGGGAAGACTTCTTAAAGAATAGTGGGAAAAAAGATTTAATTAATTAAAAACCACAACTTCTAGAACTACTAGTGTCCCCTCTTGTGTCAGCCAGAATATAATGTAAAAGAAGTTCCTCAGTTGAGCAATGAAACGTTTTTAAAGTGGAAGACCAGATAATGACAACTACATTTTTTGGGTATCATGACCTAAAAGGCAGCAATGTTGCACAACAAAACCTTTCCATGCACAAAATGGAAAATAGATGTTTTTTTTATTTGTTGACCTTTAGTTGAACAATAAGAAGAAGAAGAACACGACATGCGTCTCTGATGAGAACGTCGGCAGAGTCAGTATGAGGAAGCAACAACTGTTGCCGTAACCTTTGATAAAATCAAAAATTAGGGAAGTTCTGAGACTTTCAAACGTGGATCTTGCATCAACCAAAAACTTTCTGAAACTGAACTGAAACGTCTTCAATGCTCCAAGAAGAAGTCCAGTTGATGACACGTCCATGGGTGGAGGTGGGAGTGGACACAGTCCGGGTGTTTCAGAGCATCAGTGAGAGGTTCATCCATTCATTCATCACCAACGTCTTGGTTGACTCCAGGAATAGGTTGGAGACTTCCAGGATTGTGAGCTGATAGTCCATTGGTTCCCAAAATTGTGGTTGGGGACACTGCTGGTACTGCTGCAGGGAGTCCAGTACGGTTAAATATATATACATATATATAGAAGTTCAGTTCAGTACAGAGCTGTGTTTAGTCTGTTCAACCAATCACGTTCTTTATTTCAGTTACAGTGACACCACATGGAGAAGAACTGGGCGACGGCTTGGGCCGCTCCTCAGAGGGAATGTGATGCGTTTATGTTCAACAGAACCAGGTCTTCAAACTGGTACTTTCAAGTATAATGAACAGGTTTTACTGTACAGTGTGTACACATGACACCAGGGAGAGTACTGGTACTGTCTCACTGCAGTACAGACAGTACAGACAACTACAGAGTCGGCCTGATGGGGTCACTACACCACGTCTAGCTAAAGGAAGCATGCTAACAGTGCTAATAGTACTACTGCATACTTTTCAGAATACATGTTAAGGCTGCAACACATACATACATACATTATAATAATATTCATCTATAAATGTATTTGAAAAGTCCAACTTTATGAAGTTGAATAAATACTGTGTGGAACATTTCAATATTTTTAATGAAAATCTGAGACATATATATAATAAAGCACTGATATATATTATTATTATTGTTATTTATCGTATACAGTACAGGCCATAGGTTTGGAAACAGGTTCAGATTTGTACAAAAAAGATCAGAGGTTTTTCACTTAACTTAATTTTCCGATTCCGATATCAACTGATACAGTTTATGCAGCCATTTGCAGGTATACAGTTATACTGTTACAGTACCACCCAGGTCCATATGGACCAGGACTTGTTGGTCCAATTTAAGTTTGGCAGAGAGACCCTGATAATCGTTGCCATGTCAGGATTTTTGTAGAAAAACAGGAAGTTGTTCTCACTGTAAGAGTTCTAGCCTTGATGTCAGGAAGTTGATAACTGAACTAGGAACAGACTTCCTAGTACACACTGGTACACCTGGTGTAGGCCTTGTTGTTGTTTGATTACCTGTTACACACAGTAGATCTGAACTCGGATAGTGAAACCATGATCTTTTTTGTACGTTTGTCCTGAGGCCAAACTCCAGCCTGCAGTCCACGTCTTCCGCCTCTGATCGGACTGTCACAGAAAATCACAGTCAGTTACCAAAAACCAAGCGTTTTTGTCCAACACAGCTAACCGTGAAGGCAAAATAGTTCTGATCATCTAAGTCCGAGGTCGGAAGTAGAGCAGAGACTGGTACCGAGTCCAGCTCGCAGTACAAAAGTGTGACTGAGGAGAGTTTCTGTGCAGAGAGGGTGAAACCACAAAGTGCAGCGCCCCCTTCTGTTGTCTCACAGTTTTCTCCAGATTGCGGTGGATATACCCTGTGTTTGCCGACACTCTTCTTCTAGTGCACTGTTGAGTCTTTGAAGGTGGAAAGAAAGGATAAACTTAGAGGAGAGTGCCCCCTTTAGGCAAAGGGATTGTCAGATTTTAGGGTGGAGCAGTCGGCATCCGGGAATCCTTTCCCATTCAAATGTTCGGAGTGGGTGTCGATGCTGTAGCAGTTCTGCACCTCTGTGATGGACGAGGCTGTGTATGAAGCTGAGCGCAGGGCGTCCGAATGGTTCCCTACACTGCTGCCAAACTGGATCTGGTACTGGTTCCAGTGTCGCCGCAGAACCGCCTGGACCTGGCCAGAAAAAATAAAGATTTCAGTCACACAGAAGAAGACAAGGAGTTTGGAGATGAGTTTACATGAAAGTTTAATTTGTACAGGGTAAAGATGGATGGATGGATGGACAGGTGATTTGTTGGATGATTGTGTGAAAGAATTAACAGTTTGAAGGAATAATTTGAGAGTCCATTTGCCTTCTCCCGTTCAAGTGAACAGTCTGTAAAAACTTTGACTACTCTATATCACTTGTTTGGTGTACATCCAATTCCAGAAGAACTATGATGTCAGCCAACGCCAAACCTCATGATTTATGACGTGGTCACGTCAATCATAAATGATTGCAATCTGAGAACTAATGCATAAGAAAGAAAGAAAAAAAGGGAAATATGTTTGTTTACAGGAACAGCTAAAGATCCAGTTCCTCGGGAGTTCCCTCTACAGGAAATGACGTTTGTTCATCTGTATTAAGTGATGTCATTCGTATTGAAACGCATTGTTTCAGGTTTCATCATCTGAGTGTTACTAGGAGTGCAGATCTTTCATGTCCATTATAGATATTGGTTGGGAAAATCCGATTAAATCGACCAACTGAGATTGAAGATGTTATGTAATGTTTGTACAAATCTCTACCAGTTTTTCTTGAGATAGTAAAAACATAACACACTATCTGGATATGGAAGGTGTCACGGGACATATGGGGACATATGGGACATGACTTAACTTAACTCTGGAAGGTTAGACTAAATAAAACAAACAGAAATCTTACTTCTCCGTTGAAAAAGCAGAAGATGGTAGCCACCAGCAAACCCTGGAGAGAAGAGAGAAGAGGAGTTAAGTTCACCACTTCACTGATGCGCTAAAAACACAAACATTGATAAACAAGACTGCGGTTCTTCCTCCGATAATTGCAGCTGTTGATAAAGACTTCCTCTCTGCACTGGTCGGAGCAGACAGAGAGCTGGACGGCCAGATAACGACGTCCACCGTGCAATACACAACGTATTACAGCTGCTCTCAGATCAGATCGTCTCTATGATATCCAGAGCACAGACTCAACATAAACAAATCCTCCCTCAGGCTCACTTCAACTCCCAACTATCGGGGAATAAAACAGACGCAGAACGCCAAGGGGGCGTTCAGTGACTTCAAAAACAGACACTGGGAGTTCTGTCACACAGCAGGACATCGTCAACAAACACTTGCAACGTTTTATCTCCAACTGGGTAGGAAGGAGATGAAGAAAGAAGGGAAAGGAATCAAGAAGACAAATGATGAAATCGGAACAAAACAAAGGAGGACGAGGAAAAACAGAAGAACAAACGGATACAACAAAACGTTTCCTCTCTCACCTGGTAATGCATCAGTATGTGCATGATGTAGTCGTAGATTTCAGAGAAGACGTGCCCCTCAGGTTTGTAGGGCAGCAGCACGAACTGGATCCCCAGCAGAGGGACCAGGATGAGGGTGGCTCTCACCGCCTTCATGTAGAGACTGGACTCGGCCTGATGAGTCACCTTCAGCTTGGTGATCAGCACTCGCACGATGTTGAGCAGAAAAAACAGGTTGACCTGCGGAACACGTTGGTGGAGGTCACTTCAGAATAAAAATGCAGCAACTGTAGGAGAACATTTACGTTTATCTAACCACATCACCAAAAGAATCAAGAAATATATATATACATATACACGTATATGTTTGAACATTTTTGAATTGGTTATTTCTATAAATTTAAATATTAATATACATTTACAAATATACATCACAATTTGGGAAGTCATATATTTGTTTAAAAGTAAATATATATAAGTCATTATATATTTTCATTTTCACATTAACAGTTCACGTTCATTATGTATACACATTTCTCTATATATTCAACTTTTTTAAATCAATTATACATATATA
>JAFBJS010000407.1:705727-778373 GCA_016785265.1 Paraplagusia blochii
GTATCCTGTTACATTCATATAAACTTTCAGCAACAAAACAAAAGACCTGCCTCTCAGCATGTTGAGGCGTTTCACGCTGCCTTTGCTTTAGGTGAGTTAATACTCATGACGCAATAAAGTGTGGGTGAAGGATGGATCAGATGACCAGCACTGGAGTATGAAATTGTTCAAGTCACAGCACATTAGACGTCAGCTACAGACGACCAAACACCTAAAAACATGGCGACTTAAACCAGAAGTTGTTTATATTTATATATATATGTATATATGTATATATTTATATATATATATGTATATATGTATATATTTATATATATATATATGTATATATGTATATATATATATATATACATATATATACATATACACACACAATACAAATGTATAAATATACAATGAAGTTATTAATCCAATCAATCCAAAATTCATGCAAAGAAAATATTTGCACACACAAGTTTGTAGTTGAACAGTTGAATGGTGGTGGGGTTGGACTCCCCGACCAGTTGCACTGACACATCAGTGCAGGTCATGACAGCGGGTGGAGACCAGAGCTGGTCAACACGGGACCTTTTCCAACCACAGCGGTTGGTTCTTGGCTCAGAGCGCCTGGAGTGGACAGTAAATATCAAGAGTTCTCACCAGCAGAGCAGCACAGATGGGACCGTGGATGATGTAGAGCAGGGATGTTTTGGCGCTGATCCAGCAGCTGCAGTGAAGGAAGAGGAAGAGGGGAGGGGGTTAAGGCCACATTCCTGCTGCATGACATGATGGACAGCTGACCCACATCATCACACAGCACCTTTGGGACAAAACGCTAAAGAGCCTTCACTTCACATTAGCCTCCAGAACCTGCAGAAACCCCTCAACCTCAGATCTCCCTTATGTTTACGGCTGTATTGGCGCAGCAGGTCAGTGGATCTGGACTGTAACAAATCTGACCTACACATAACATAACATTGATTGAAGGGCAGCGTGATGCTAGTTAATATGAGGTACTCTTTAACCAGATGCATCGACCGCCCTGATGGATGAGGATCAACTCTTACAGTATTGTTCCTCCCATTTATTCTCAGCCTTACTAATGATTTACTGTGCAGAACCTACTTGTCGTCGTAGTAGTAGCTTCGAGCAATGGCGTGGATGGTTGCAGGAATGAGTGGGAATCCTGGAAAAGAAAGGAGGAAAATAGTGAAGTCTTCCTGTGTAAAATCCTTGCTACTAAAGGAAACCGATGAAGTGCCACTGGCTCCGTACCCCAGCCCAGAAGGTAGTACCACATGAGGTGCTGTTTCTCAGCAAACACCGCTACCACGATCAGAGTGTGAAGGTAGATTCCCTCACACAGCATCCAGAAGTAGTTACAGCCAAACAGGTAGAGGTGGATGAACTGGGAGACCTTACAGCTGGTCTGGAAGACGAGTTGAGGGCAGCCGTGAAGAACACCACAGACAACCAACAGACCTACCACTACTTTAACAGACTTATGGGTAAACGCACCGGATTCCTCTGCACCAGCTCCTGGTTGTTGGCCACAGCCGTCAGCAGGATGATGGTGATCACTGAGTTCAGAACGAAGGAGAAGAAGAGGTTTTTGTGGAGCGTGATCCGTTGGCAGCTCAAACTCCTGCCACAAGGAAGACAGAGAGAGACATGGCGTTTGATTGTTGTTCAGTAACCTGTGACGTGACAGACCAGATGTTCTTTGTGTGTTTGCTCACTTGAAATGGAAGAAGATTCCCAGGGAGACGAAGAGGGACGTGAGAGAAAGTCCATGTCCAATCAGTGCCAAGTACAGGAGATTCATGGCTGTCTGAGGGGCGAAGGGGTGAGACAGATTAGATGATTCAGCTTTAGACTAACAGTCAGACCTTGAGACTAGAACACTGTAATGGTCCCCCAGGATTATTCCAGAATCTGTATCATTCCAGATTTAATCCCCCAGATTATCAAACCACGGTCCAGTAATCTTTCCCTCTGAGTCAGTTATTTTTTCACGTTATATTTCCATACACCATGTTGACCTTCCTGTTGGCAAACTCTCCCCCATCATCGTACCCCTCACCCCAAGGACCCCCAGACTGTGAGACAGTGTCTGCAGTGATGTTCCCATGACTGCAGGGAGGGACCTCTACTCTCAGACATTCTTCCATGTGACGAATGTTTTTACAGAAATGCATTTGCCCTCAACCCTCGCTATACAAGATCGGACGCATTCCTGGTAAAAATTTAAAGTCAGCTGCAAAGAAGAACCTCTTCACATTATTAGAGGAAACACCAGAATACATTATTTTTAGAAGAAGATTTAGAAGATTTCAGGTTGTAGTGCATCATCGGCTCAATATCAACATAATTATTTAACATTATCATAGTGGTTTCTCCTCAAGTAAAGAAAATCCAATAACACAGCACGTTGGTTTTGGTCCTGAGATGTTTATCTCAGTTTTGGAGGCAAACAGGTGCCTATGTCAATATTAGTTGATAGAAGAATCAGAAATGAAACGCTTGTCAGTATTGGAAAGATCGGAAATCGTCAAAAAGTCTGAAATCCCTAATATCGTTCTAATTGTTTGAACACAGATGATTCTAGTCTAGTTGACGATCCGTCACTCACCACTCGGACTTCATTGGTGTGTGCGTTGCAGCGGGTGTAGTTGGTCCAGGTGCGATTGCTGTCTGGATGCAGGAACCACTGTCCACTCTCTGTGCAGATCTTTATGACCATCTCTACACGGACAAAACAAGTGAGACAGGCAGCTGATCTCATACTGGTACTGGAACTTTTAGTTGGTGCTCAATGATGTGGTGCACTCACACTGTCAACCTTACCTGAAGGATCAAAGTCCTGAAAGTAGTCTGGACAGTGTTGCTCTGAGACCACTCCGGCTCTGGTGTCGTCCCAGCACAACCAGCCGTCCCAAGTACGATTGCACACGGGCTCTGAGAAGACAGGAAGTCCAGACAGATGTTGGTTCATGGACTGGTCTATGGTTCGGTTCTCATCTAGAACCATCAGACTCAGAACAGTATGGTGTCCACTCCTGTAACAGTGTTCAGTTAGTGCAGCGTTTGACTTGTCTTTACCTTGTCTGTCGGGGACGCCGTCCTGCATTATCCTCTGGTAACACTCGAACTGTGCGGTCACAATCTTGTTCCTGGTTGTACCCAGGTCGTGGTAGACGTTGGTGGGATGTTGGGACTGGGTATCGTTGACCTCTATGACCTCCATACTGGCCTGGAAAAGTATCAAATATATGAAACCTGTGCAGTAAAAACGCAGTAAAAAGTATTTGAGTTCAGACAGGACTCAGAACAAGGATTTATGCAGTAGATACTTCACTCTCCTGAGGCAGTTTCCACTTCATAAACCACTGTGTACAATAGTATACACAAGTGGTTTATATAATGTATACTATGTGCAGTTTATGTACAACAGTAGACTGGATTAGATTTAACTTTGCACATCATTATAAACTGTATCTGCACAGAACCGTATACAGTACAGACACTTCCTCAACTTAATGTCATCACAAAGGTAAAGGAAATGCATTAAACAAGGTATGTCTAAATGTTAAGCCTGTACATTATGAGTTCTTGTACTCCTGGACAGCAGTACTACTGTACCTTTGTCAGATTCCACAGCAGTATCAGCGCTAAAATCCAAGTCCAAGCGAAGCTGTCCCTCCTCCTAGTGGCCATGTTGGTGTTGGTGTTAATGATGGAGATGAAGCTGCAGACACAGAAAACAACAGTTACATAAGAGATTCACTGTGTTTCCACCCAATATATCTGTATAGATGACAAATATATGTTATATAATAGGTTAGTAGTTTTCTTGGCAGTCATTTGTTTTTCTTTCTATAAATCCATATAGTGGTGATAATAGTTAGTGTCTGTTATCTTTCATCAATTCCTGTTAGTTTGTCACTATGGTCTTCAACTTAACAGGATCAGTTAAACTCAGTAAAGAGCAGCATTTACTAGTATTTAACTATTCAGGTTTTACTGAATTATATTGTAGCTAGTGATTTTTTTTTTTTTCTCCAACTCGGGGCCACATGGGGAATCTGTTAGTTTAGATTTGTTGGGCGTGTTGTTGTCTCGGGGATGAGCCTCACACCTCACCCCGTCTGGTTCTGGTTAATCTGGACCAAAGGACAGAGATCTGAGGAGGAGGGCTTTACTGAAAGTCTGACTGTAAGATATCAGAGTGACGTAAAAATTAGATGCAGCTGGGATGGAATCAGCTGCTCAAACACACGCAGCGTTAGACGTGTGCAACCAGCAGATTCATCAACACCAGAGCTGAAGACATTTAATGCAGATTAAATGATGTATTATTAAATATTTATAAACTGATGCAAAACAGGGGACTAATGTTGAACCATGAGTTACTGTATGTGGTCAAAGAGGATCCAGTCATATCCACATACTGACAGAATAAAGGCTAAAGGATGTTTTATTTTGATAAATAAATAATTCTCCAACAACAAAACATTTTTGTTGCTCCATGCTCTGATAAGGTGTGGGGCCCAGCGATATCTTGCTTGGAGCCCCAAGAGGCCCGAGCACCGACCCTGCACCTACACCCAGCATGTTCCTGGACTACTTTGTTCTGGTCTGTCAGAAAGTTCTGGCTCAGTTTTCTCCCATCCTCCCCTAACTTTGACCAAAGGACAGTGTAGACTTGCAGAGAAAATGATTTCTTCACTCTCAGCCTCTACATCCAGGCCTGACTAATTCACAACAGGACTGTAAGTGTTTACTGCAACATTTGGTTCCAATGTGTGCAGAGCTGGAATGTCCCAAAGTGACCCCAACAGAACCGGGTACCGATGATGATCCATGTGGCTGTGGACAAAAAAACAAACTCTGAATCCACAGATGTGGGAGAGTTCCTGTTCCTGTGATGGAAGTCCCAGGTCTTCATAATACAGTACGTCTTACTCTTGAATATTTGCCAAAGCATCCAGTAGTTTTTCCTAGCTTTTCTTGAGTGCAGTAAACGCACCTTGATAAGCGCCTTATTCTTAAAAGACTCTTCATTATCACACGATTGTTGATCCATTTGTGCTTTCCCTCTGAAACTGCCAACAATGATCTGTAACACACTTCAGATATGGACTGGACCACCAGTCACATCACACATCACAAACCTTTCAGCTACAGCAGCTGCAGTGGCCATGAGTCTGTACACTCCTCCCACCTCAAGTCCCTGTCCTCCCCCCAATCGGTTCCACTTAGCTGCAGTTAGAAGCTCATTAAGCCAATCAGATCTCCATCTCACTAATGTAGTTATCATCTGGATGTGGGCTGACCGTTGATGGTGGAGACGGCTAAGGGGATTACAGATGGAGTAGTGGTTCATCTTCAAAGTCTGGAGCTCATCCTGTATCACAGTAGTCCAGTTCTGCTGTGATGAAGAACTGTGTTTGTACCGTTGACTGGCAGCTATTATCAGCTGTTACGTTAGAAGTGGAACCCCCCCCTCCTGCACCCCCACTGCTCTTATTCTGATCTCAGCCTCAGGGCTAATGTTATCTACAGCAGGCCTGGTACGGACGCCAGATAATACTCATCCATTCATTCTCTCATCTTCATCCTCTTATCTACTGCCGGGTCGCAGGGTCGGCATTCTCCACCACTGCCGCCCAGGTCACACAGCTCCATACTGTGAGCTTTCCTGGGGGTGGTGAGCCCACTGAAAGTTATGTCGTTGAGGGGGGGGGGCCTTCATTTTGATCCAGAACGTCTCTGTCAACGTTTTTTTTGACCATGGGTGAATCATCTTTAGCAGATACTTTGCTCTATTTTGTGAAAGAATTCTCAGCATTTTGTCAATAACCAGAGCATGAAACCAACCCTCCAGTGTGCGTACAACACAGCCTTATATCATGTCATCATCAGCATAACATGACAAACAGCAGTGTCAAGAACAGCATGGCTGAACTAGCGTAGGAAAGGATCACATTCCACAGGACTCTTTCCTCCAGCGTAGGGGAAAACATAGCACAAATGCCCTGGTGAAAATACCGGGGTAAAAATAACGCAGGTGTAGGTTTGCAGCAACGTGGGGGCCAGTAATTCACCGCAGTTTCAACGTAAACGTTATGGGGCAGCTGTATGGCTGTGAGCAGTAGTTGGCAACGGTTCGACCTCAGAGCACGTGCTCGCTGTTTTACCCCGGACATACAGCGCTAGCTGTGGCTAATCGTGCAATTACTTCTGCTACGTCGGGTTTTCACAGGTCATTAGATTATCTTTGTCAAGTGTTTAAGGGTGGAGAGCTTTGTGCAGTCGCCCTGTGGTGCCCAACCTGCTGGGCCGTGGACTGGTACCAGCCTGTGGGTCAGTAGGTACCAGCCCACAGAAATAATGCAGGACTTAGATTACTTCTGTTTTATTTATTATCTGAATCGAAGCAATGTTTTATTTTAACCTAACACCTAATACAATAGCACTAAACAGCGAAGGTTAACGAAGAGATTTCATTTTTTGCACTGTGTTAACGTTCATCTTTATTTAAACTTTCCTGTACGTAACAAAACAAAACACTACAGTTGTTTTTTTTTTCTTATCTGGACACGGTTCATATCATCCATTGTTTATTGCAGCAGTAACTAAACTGGTAAAAACCTGGAGTTCAACGTTCGAATTAGATACCTCACCAGACTTGTTTTCTTAACTACATCGCTGCCCCCTACAGGACTGGAGTGGGGCTGTTGTGTATGTAGCGTCTGTGCTTGTGTGTGTGTTTCCTGATGGAACTTCTCTGACAGAAATAACCCTGGAGGTCGGTCAAATTCACAGCTGTTTTAAGAAGACCCCACAGAAAGGCAAGGAATATCCTCTGTATGTAGCTGTCGCCCTCACCTCTCCACTACGTACAGACCTGACCCACAAGTGGGCTGCTGACGTAACCACCGGCCCACTCCAGTTTCTCCCTGTTATTGGTTGGTGTAACAGACACTTTTACAGCTGAGCCGAGGGAGACGTGTGTAACATAAGACACTGAAATGTTGAGGGAAACACACAACACAGTACTGCAGTTACGTGTATTTGGTTTTCTGTGCTACGGTGGCGCTCTAACAACCATCCTAATGCTACCCTCCCAGGTACGACTGTATTGATCTGTTGTTCTTTATTAATTCATTATTGATTTGTGGTTATCTTGGTTCTATTGGCAAGATCTGCCAATACAATACGTACCACAGTAGAGGGCACTCTAAGATATATATATATATATATATATATAATGCAATACTATATATGTATATATAATGCAATACTATATATGTATATAATCTCAGCAGTTGATAAATTAACCCCATCCTCTGATTGGTCGGATCATTTCCTTGCACAGTTTTCCTATTCCGGCCGTTGTTCAGTAATCATCCTTCAGTTTACAGTAATGTTTTCCTCTGGGGTCAATTAGGACCGTTGGGTCAGGAAGACGGACAGAGACACTAATCTCTGAAGGTCCATTTCCTCTGGGCCAGATACCACACCCTGTATACTCAGGGGAGATCAGGAAGTCGAAGTGACCGATCACCTCTTTAGCTCACGTCAACATGAACCACCAGAGAAAACACACACACACACACACACACACACACACACACACACACACACACACACACACACACACACACACACCGCCTCACACTCTCCTCCCCATCAGCCCTTTAAATTGTTAATGTATATCAGACTGAACCAATAAACTGGTCTGGTTTTAGTCCTGGTCTGGTTTTATATCTTGTCTGGTTATAGTCCTGGTCTTGTTCAGGTTCTTTTCTGGTTCAAGTCCTGCTGTTGTTCTAGTCCTGGTCTGGTTTAATCTCTGGCCTTCTTCTACATCTGTTTTTCTTCTAATCCTGGTCTGGTTTAAGTTTGGGTCTTGCTTTAGTCCTGGTCTGTTTTCATTTTGGTCTTTTTTCTGTTCTTCTAATCCTGGTCTGGTTTAAGTTTGGGTGATGTATTAGTCCTGGTCTGGTTTAGTTCAGGCCTTTTACCTCTGGTAATGTTCTGGACTGGGTTCAGAACCAATGTTCCAGGTTAACAGCTGTTCTCATATCAAATTCTAGATTTCTCCATTCAGAGGTGTTTAGTCTGCCCCCGGCCTGAGTGAGACTTCTGGGAATGCCTCTCAGGGTCACGGCCAGGTCAGGAGCGCCTGTGCGGTCCACATGCAGAGGCCAAGTCCACAATAGGTCACAGAAAAGGACATCACCAGGTGGGAGCAGCGAACAGCACCTGCCTGTGGACCATCTGGGTCTAACCCTGGTCTCAGTCCTACCATGTTGACCGACGACTGGAGGGAGGACAGAAGGTTCTGTCATCTCCTCCGTAATGACGGTGGCGGCCGACTGATGTTATCACGTCATCACTCCACCTACGCCTCGTCCTCATCACCGCCGCCGTTCTTCTCTCTCCTCACCTGTTTCCAGCTGATGTTCTCCAGCCCACAAACTTCCTCTCAGCCCAAATGAGCTGCTTATGTAACGCTGCAGATAACAGCAACAGTCTGTGGGCTGTGGACTGTGGACTGTGGACTCCTGGGGACAAATATCGGCCGATATTGGGGACATCATTAAAAACAACAACCAACTGCTGCAGTGGCCGGGTTGTCTAACCTAGGGGGCAGATGTGACGTCACGTGGACGCCACACGAAGAGAAGCTGCGGTTCATAATGCTGACGTCACAGCCATCATCATCAGCGAAATGAAACAGGGTTTTATAATAATTTAAGATCCGGTACCGGTCAATCCGGTGTAAATAGAACATGCGCGTGCCCGTGAACATGGGGCAGCCTCTTCTCCACTCACTGTGGGATCAACTCGACCCCGTACCCTGTCAGGATAACGTTCGTTTTCAGTTCCACCACAGTCTCTGCAGGGACCGTGGTCGAAGCCCCGGGTTTTCACCGACACAACGTGCAGTCAGTGCTGGATGCTGGTGCCCCCATGGGGTACGGAGCAGCAGCAGCAGCAGCAGCAGCAGAGTGAATGCACGTCCCTGTGCTGCTGATCTGACCTCGATAAACAAACACGCCGTCAACTCCAAACCACATCCATTCCACCCGGACACCGACGCTCACGTTCCACCGCAGACCTGCTCGTACCACTTAACCAGTGTTCCACAAACCAGGGTTCCGTTCGTGTCCTACCTTCTCTCAGATGTCTGTTGGAAACCAGGTGTCCGGCAGGAGCCTGATCCGCGGTGCGTCCTGTCCTCGGCTCCTCCAGAGAGCAGCTCTCACTCCAGTTCCCCGGCGTCGACTGAGTCCGGCTCTCACTGCTGTCAGGTTGACGTCGGGAATCAACCCACTCCTTCCTGTTACGTCACACTGTGTACACCCCACAGCTAAGGAACTGGATCTGGATCTGGACGGGGACTGTTGCTCAACTCCCCCTCTTTCCAAAGAAGTGGTTCCCAAACTGTGGCACTAGGGCCCGTGGTGGCACTTGGGCTCCCTCTAGCGGTTGTTTAAGAAAACATTGCAACTGAAGTACAACAAGTTTGTGGCGGGTTTTGTCTAGGTATACAGTACATCTCAGGCTTAAATATTAATAAATATTTGAGACGGGTTGTCAAACATACGGGCTGCAGGCTTAAACTGGGACATTAGAAAGTTCAATTTAGGCACTTAATGAACTTTGAAAGTTAAACGCACAAAAAAAAAAAACATGATCACGTTTTAATATGAATTTCTTAAATTCTGAAATTTGGCAAAAATTTAGGTTGATTGTTGCAACATGGGCTCCCTCCAGTTGTACTTGGTGGATCACTGCGCAGTCCTGTATCTTTCACCTAGTGGTGGAACCTGGTGGTGTTTGGAGGTATTTTCAGAGTTGACGGTGTACTACTGTCTACACCTGCTCTGTTACCAGTTTCAAACTGCAGATTTCCTTGAATTGCCCCTTGGGGATAAATGTAGTTTTTTGATTCTTGAATCTTTGTTGTTCACTGAGTTTCACTCAGAGACCACCACATCCTAGTTCACCCCCCCAGCCCTCACCCTTAACCACCTCCCCCAGCTCCGCACGTGGTGCTGTACCACAGACGCAGCCTTTATTGTCTTAATGGATTCACTGACCCATAGGCTACAGAGTGTGGTCGACTAATGGGCTGTTGTGAGCAAACATTTGCTCTTGATTGGCCCAGTTTAAAATAATAAAAAAAAGGTCGCCTCCTACGTTAGCACAGAATGGTATGGAACAAGAACAGTTCCGGTGTGTATATTTAAAGATATAGGACACTAGATAAAAATATATAAAAAAGTATAAAATGTTAAAATATATGTGTATATAAATCTGTGTTTTATATAGGTATTATATAAAGATTTGTATACAGTATGTCTGTATATGACATACATACATGTATATGTAAATGTACTTATTTTATGCCATTACATTTAGATTATATATTTCCTTCGTTCACGTCAGTTTTTAAATATACAAACGTCCTGTAAGTTTACCGTACCCAACACTGACCTCTAGTGTTATTTATCCTGAAAATCACCCATGTTGAGGAGCTACAGCCGTTACAGCTACAGAACAGAACACCAGCAGTTTGAAGGTAGGGTTGTGTGCGGAGTTCGCCCTCTGGTGGAGGGTCTCGGTCCAACAACCTGTCAATTTCGATATTACCACTTTTACTTCTTAGTAACTGTACTCCAACCTGGACTGACGGAGGTTCAAGTGACCTCTGTGACCAGGAATGAAAAGTGAAGGATATGAAGACGAGTGCGAAACCTTTTCACCATGTTTTATTATGAAAGATTTGACAATAAAAAGTCGTCAACATGTCTGACTTTGGTCACAACCGTTGATGACTTTCCTTCTTGCTCCACCTTTCCTGACAGCAATACATCAACTACTGCACAGCACTGGTACTTTACAAGTACCAGTACAGTCAGTACACAGATGAATACCTCGCTGCTGTTTAACATATATACAGTATATATATATATATATATATATATATATATATAAAACCTCAAACTTTTTAAAATGTTGCATTAACCATTAGCATCAGTGCACAGCTCCACCGTGGAACTAAACAAAGGTCATATATTTGTACATATATAATAAGCTGCTGAACGAGACACTTTGTGTCTTTTGTCATATAGATACAGGAACAGGAACAGCCACGGCTTCGGCCACTACAAACAAAAAGCTCTACAGCTAAAAGCCTCACAGTTGCTAGGCAACGGGACAACAGTTTGACAAAGTGGGGGAAAAAATGATGGACATAAATACAAGGACTCAAACGTTGGTGTTGGTGCTGTTCCTATTCGACAACGGGCGATGGATGATGTCCCTGATGTTTTTCCGTCTTATTCGGATCATTCTCCCGCTGTCTGTAACAGAACGAGTGTTAAGTGCAGTGACTCCAACCACCTCCACCACCTGTTGATGCTGTGACACACACGTACCCTTTCTGCTCTTCATGCACTTCTTCATACAGTGCCTCCTGGTGGTGAAGTTGTTTTCATTTCCCCCACATCCACTGAAGATGAAGGGCTGACACCTCCTGCTCTTGGGGTTGAACGCGAACCTCTTCTCAGCTTTGTCACATGTTCCCGTGTCCACAGGTCGGTGACACACTTTGTCTCTGGGTTTCTCCTCCGAAAGAGACAGATTTGGAACCAGATGTGTCGCAGTTTCTGAAAGTGACACATTGATATTACTGGTGTAGCTCCCTAGAAACATAGAAGAAGAAATTCACAGTGCGGTGTACAAAACCTGTCCTTTCAAACTAAGTAACTAATTATTGATCCAGCAGGGGGAGCTCACAGCTTAGTAAAAACTCATAAAGCAGAGGAACAGAACTGATGGTGAGGCTCTGTTCGTGTGGTATTGTTGTAGTACTGTTGATGTGGTACTGTTCAGTCTGGACAGGGTTCTATCCTACCTTCTGCTTCTGCACTTCTATTCAGTTGGACCTCAGGTTTGATCAGAGTCAGTTCTCCTGGGAAACAGACGTTTAGGTGAGTCTCCAAAGTACTACTCCATAAAACGATAAAAAACTTGCTACGAGCAGCACTTGTTACTTGTCCTTCTTACCTGTGCCAATAGAGGGCAGAGCAGATGGAGCACTAACAGTCTTTGTCTCCACCACTGGGCTGTCAGTGGGTTTATCTAGAATAAAATACAAACATATATGAACATATACTATGTATATTTCAGTTATGTATGTTGGATATTAACTTTTTCTGAAATGCTGATACTTAACTTCTTATTCCAATACCAACTGATACCGATTTATGCTGCTGTTTATCAAATTTGTCCGAACTCAGGCATTACGTTATTTATTCTTGAAAGATAAAAAATATAGGAATCTGACATTCCTTCTATTAACCTTCATTTTCAACGATGATGAAAGAAACGTTATCTGGTGGAAACTGAAACTCTCTTTCTGCTTTAAAGTCAGAATTTGAACCAACGTCTCCTGAACAGCATGGAACAACACAGACGTAGCAGGAGACTTTTTATGTCTGTTGCTCAACCTATGGAACTGATGCAGCGGCAGACGGCAGTTAAAGCGTCGAAGCTTTTAATGATAACGTTCAGACCTTTTACACCAAATGCCAGCGTCAGTCACGGTGCTTGAACAGACAGCACTCCAGAGTTTATATGCAGTTGCGGAGAGCGGCTAACAATGCTGCAGCCATGACATTTTGGATAAATGTTTACTCGCCTTTACAGTGAAAGGTCAGTAGTTAAACCGGGCCCACCTGGGTTCTGACATTTTGCCTGGCACTCTGCCATGGTTCTGAAGTTGTTGGCGTTGCCAAAGCAGCCGCCGTAGAAGAAAGGCCGGCACTGTTGGTCCTTGCGGTCAAACATGAAGCGTTTCAGCAGACCTCGACACGGACCAGGGGCCTCGGGGAGGTGACACGGGTCCTTTCCATCTACGAGCAGACGAGAGAGAAAAAAAATTATAGACAGATTCAGGTCAGTCTGACCTGTTGTAGAGAAGATAATGAGAAGGAGGTTCCATGGTTTCCAGGAACCCCATGCTTGATTGTTCATCTTGGTCATCTGCTTTGGATTAAAGATGTTTAAGAGTTGACAGTTACAGTCACAACCCTTTCTGTTGTCCAGTCGGGGGTCCTTTAGGAACCAAACTAACGTATACTTCCTTGTCCCCTGGCCCAGCCTGTCTGCTCCGTCAGGTCTTTCCTCCCTCTTGCCTCAGCAACATCCTGTCAGAACCTCATCTTTGATCCCAGTTGGTTCATCCTTCACACTTTACTGTTGAGAAACCTTTTATAACACGAGTTTATAACATGAGGCCACTGTTTGGTCCAGAACTGGGTTCCCTTCAAGGTTGGAGTACAGATATACTTGGGATTATTTTCCAGAGGAGGAATTGATTTGTTACTAATTGCTGTGTAGACACTATATTTTTAACAAATATGAAAATATATGCATGTACACATATTATAAATGTATAAAGTGTGAGTATATATGTAGAGATAGATAGACAGATAAATAGGCCCCCCACCCTCCAGACATCCCCCCTCGCTGTCTCTCTGTCTCTCTGTCTCTGTCTCCAGTGCTGATTAAGATTTGGCTTGTCTCACTGCTGCTGCTGCTGCTGCTGCTGTTTGTTTTTTTTTTTTTTACTCTGTGGAAAGAAAAACTGAATTTTAATGATGTATAAATTTTACACAAATTAATGAAGCAGGACAACAAACACAATAAGCCACTAGGTGGAGACATTGGTCTGATGTAACCCGATGCATACACACCAACCCCAGTTCCGCCACCTCTGCGCCACGCTCCAACAGACATGCTAATATATCCTGAATTTCATTTTTATAATGTTATGGTCGGAACAAAGTGCTGCATGAATCAGCAGAGTTACTGCGCTGGAGTTCCAGGGTGTGGGTCGGTCCCAGGTTTATGTGTGAAGCCAGAGCGCTGGGTCTGTTATCAGTACAGTGAAATGAGATGTCAAGAACCCAGTGAATAAATGGAGGTCTCCTCAGACTCGGCGAACACTGTCATCCCATTTATTAATCACTGAGGGGAAGAGTCATAAAAATGTAACGCTGATAATAACAATAAGACAGAGAATCAAAAGAACGCTCACTGAAAAGAGCAGCAGCAGCAGCAGCGTTCACCTCAGGAGACAGAGGACACTCAGGTATTTCTGGCTTTGAAAGATGTTGAGCTCCACTAAATAGGACAGGATTTCTGTCCTCAGATTCCCCCCTTTGTTTTAGTCTGTTGTCTTAGTTTGAGAATTAACGCAGAGATCGGGTCGAGAAAATGTGCCACCTTTCACAGAGAACAACTCCTTCGTCTCTGACTCTGACGTAGAAAGAAGAAAAACAACAGATCTTCTGATTCATGACTTTTAGACAATGGTTAGAGATCCAACCCTTCACCAGTGGTCAACCCAAGCACAGCAGACTGGGTCAATCCTGCAGGATTAACCTGGAGTGACAGTCACTGATGTGGATAATATTTTAAGAAATTGATCATCAATATTCATCAGGTTTCTGGATATCTTTGCAGTATCACCCATTATATAAATATATTCCTAAATTTGATTGATGCAAACAAGAGGATTTCTTATTGATGACAGCAGATGTACTGCCACAGTCTGCCCCTTGGGGGCGCCTAGTATTTGGTTTTTCCTGGAACTGAATAAATGCATTGTGTCAAATAAGAGTAAAACAATCATTCACACTTTCATCCACACCTCTGGTCACCAAAGAGGGAACTTTACCCTGATCTGGAGAACCTGGGTCGCACCCCACCCCACATGTTTGACCAAGTGCCAGTGTGTTGGACTGAAATTGATCCAGTTGTTCACAGACTGGTTAAAGTTCTCTATAACACCATGTTAAAGTCGGGATTGATTCCTACCTAAAAATCAGCATCATCCAAATGCCTGTCCTGCACTCCATTGCTCTGCAGAGTCATGTGACCCATCTCGTTTGTTTTAATGGGAACTGCAGCGTTTTCCTGTTTTATTGGCTCATTTATGTTGACGTCCTCCAGATCAACTATCTCGGCTCCGTCATTTGTGTTTATATGGGCGTAGTAAAAATAATGCAAAGATAAAATCGGCCATTACAGTCAGCCTGTGTTGGAGAGTGATGTATGAGAGAAGGTGACTTAACACCCGATAATGTGTTTTCAGTACAGAGCAGAACACAAGCGGTCGAAAACATTGTGTTGGGCGAGTTGACAAGTTGTTATGAACCAATCAATTAACACATTCTCCATGGCCACTCCTCCCGGTGTTAATTGCCAATCACAGGCGTTTTACAACATAAACTCCTCGTTAGACAAGGGACCCACGTTTGAGCCAATGTTTCTGGCTTTGTCCACCTCCAATTACAGCTAGCATGGTGCTTCTGTTTGGCTAAGGGTCATTAGTTGAGAAACACTCAATGATCCCTTAATTGTTCATTTTGTGCCTTCATGAAGTGGGCGGGGAAACAGTGACTCATTAACATTTAAAGGTAAACACACTCTCCAGAACATGTCTGTTGAACAGGGAACTCTGTTTAATCCTTTCTTTGTTTCCACCTTAGCATGTTGATTGTGTTGCATTGACACATCCATCACTCAGATTCATTTGCATTAAAGTAGCAGAACAGGTCATCTTCAGGTCCACAGAGACTGGCAGAAGTAATTAGTTTTTATGAAAGACTCTTTAATTGGAGTTGTCCCAAACTGGAGTGTGTTCTGTTTTCAAACACGGCAACGTGATGAATTATGCAGCGATCGTCTGCAAGTCACAAATTAATTTGCCGTCCCTTCATGGAGTGGAGTGGAAGGTGAAGGTGAGGGTTTGTCAGAACAAGAGAAATCACTCTGTCAAATCTCAGAATAGCTTGGGATCCCAGCACTGATGGATGTGTTGTTGGAGAACGTGCAAGGACAGGTCCGGCTGGAGAAGGTGTGTTCCTGCTGCACGCAGGCCTTACATAATGTACACATCTGTTGGAACAAAGAACCCTCTGCTGCCAGCGCAGACAAGAGTGTGAAGGGTCTAATTGTTGTGGTTTCATTTCTTTTCAAGGCAAGAATCTTGACTTGTAAATGTGAATCACTGCCGTGACACATCCACGTATTGTTTTACAGCTATTCTCTCTCCTCTCACACAGTCAACGATTTGTGTCCTTAGTCATCCCCGTATGGCCTCGTTCTGGGTCATGGTTCAGGGAAGTCATTCACGTTTTTATTTTATGGCACAAGCCATAAAATTTGCATGTTCTTTGTTAAAGCTCCCATACACTAGTCTGGAACAATCCCTCGACCCCAAAAACAATGTAAAAAGATCCCACTACATCTCCCTCTGTCTCTGCTTCCCAAAAAATCCCACATAACAATGAGAAAATCAGGAAAAACTCATGCAGAAACTCCAGGGCAACATACGGACCGTGACACGTGTCAATTTACCAGGTGAGAAACAAAAAATGGCAAATTTGACTGGACCGGAGTCACAGCAGTAGGTGGAAATAGTGACGTAAACACAAACGTTCAGGGATGTCGTAAAGTCAGTCACCCTTTTTTACAGATGTAAAAAAATGAAGAATCTTGATAAACCCAAGTTTCCAACACATGGATGACACAGATGAACAAACATGTGGCTCCATCAACAGGACTTCCATCTGTGCTGGTGTCCAGTTCATCAGTGATGTCCTGGTAATGGCTCTTGTAGCTTAATTGTTCTCATCTCTTGTTCTAATGGGTTCTGTTCAGTGGACCTGGAGGTCTGACTGCTGATGGTGATGTTTAGGTGAAGTAATTATTCAGTTTGAACACTTAATTATAAGCTGTGATGAATACATTCCACTTTATCTGCGGTTCCATAACCCAGGTGTAATTCATAAATAAAGGCGCGTGTTTCTTCAGTGACTGGATGGCCTCAGGAAATTGTAGAGAATTAATGTGGAGCCTGTTCCACTTTAGCCACCTGCAAAATGACTGTGTAATAAGATTGGAGGCCCAGGGTGGCAATAAAGTCTAATGAGGAACAGTTCTTGGAGGAAAATGAATGCTTTTCACCCAACAAAACAACAAAGAGTTGGGAAACACATATAACCAGAGTTTAGTCTTTGAACAATAGAACCTTCCCATCACTGGAGGTTGGTGTTACAATATGAAATAGAAAAAAAAACCTTTTTAGTTTTTCCTTCAAAGTAATTAAAGCAGAGAGTTTAATACAGTCGGTCAGATGATCCCCACTAATTATTGATTTGACTTTAGTGTTTTTACTGCATGCGTATAAACGACAGCCTAATAAAACAGTAATAATAACAGCTCCACCACAACATCGAGACGGTTGCTGGTTTCAATTCTACCTTGATCCTAATCATAGCCTGGTGTGGATCATCAAAGGTATTTAATTCACTGTCAAATCAATGTGAAAAATAAATTTAGCGACTCCTAGTGTTATGTTTTTAATAATAAACAAGTAGGCCAGTAGATTAGATCAGATTAAACAGAACCTTGTTAATCCAATGGGGTTCTCTTTGGGAAATTAAGGCATTTTAAAGCATTTCCTCAAGTCAAGGTTCTGCATGTGACCAATCACTGACTGTTAGTCAGAGGCCTTCAACCTTCCTCATACCAAGGAGCAGTAGGTTGCTTTGAGCTGTTACTATGGATTTCTCCAGGGCCCAGTTTGGGGCCTGGAGAAATCCCTCCTTCATTAAGTGAAGTCAAACCTCCTCCAGTCTCATTGAGGTCCATTGAATCTGAGCCTCAACAGGGTTAAATACACTCCAAATCTACAAGAAGGTCTGAGAAGAAACTGACATCAAACTGTGATCAACAGATGGTTCTGAATAAACTAGGCGTTAATGAAAGTTTTAGTCAATGACAGGACATAAAGTCTGAAGACTTTGTCCACAGATTGAAACCGTTGTCTGATTGGATGAATGTATTTGAATGGACTCACCGGCGACGACGCAGGTTTCCTCACATTCTTCCAAAGTCTCAAAGTTGTTGCCATTCCCTCCACAGCCTCCGTACTCAAACAGCTCACAACGTCCCGTGTCAACACTGAAGAAGTATCTGTCCTTTATGGCCTTGCAAGGCCCCGGATTGTCCTTTAGGGCACACAGCTCATTAAAGATGAGGGGCTCCGGTTGGGCTCCATCTGTTGAAGCGGGATATAAAGACGAGGCTCAGAACTTCACTCAGGATGGCGTGCACGTCCATGTGAATAATATTTCCACAAAACCTAGGAATAGTTTTAAGAGGACATGTTCTGTTGCTTCAGGGCAAAATCATAGAGATGTTTGTTGAAATGAATGGTTAGTAGGCCTTCAAGGATGATCACAGCTGGATTACTTTACTTTAACATCCTTCTATGAACACTTCCTCTGCCTTCCATTTTCAATGTTTGAACACTCGTAACCATAGTGACCTGATAAAACTGAACTGAACTCCATTTTGTGAGGCGTATAAGTGACAAGGTGTGTTTGTTTTGGGAACATGCTCAGCATTAATGTGCTGCCATTTTGGCATGTAACATTTTTTGGTTACCTTTGTTGCTTCAACATCTGGTTGTTTCCAGTTGTTGAAATTTGAACTTACAGAACAGAACATAAGTCCTTTAAGTCTGCGGAAATGTGTGGTAACAACACGCATCAATTTAAGAAATTAATGAAACAATGTCTAAAACATTGTTGGCATTCTCAACAGATATTCTGAAAGTAGAGCAACAGATTTCACACACAGCAAGAAGGACACGTGTTTGGCTTCTCAAATTTTGGTCTCGGTCTTTCTAAGGGTGGTCCAGCAGAACGATTTTTCATCTCAAAAAAAGGAACAAATCCAATTTCTTGCTTCCCCGAATAAAAACCAGACTGTTCTTCCCTATCAGCTCAGCAGTCAACAAACAGTCCTCACGCCAGACGCGGTAATGAAACCAGCCCCCAGCTCCAACCCTGGGAGTTGGGGGGTCACAAATCAAACATTTCTAATCTCCTGACGTTCTCACAGTTTGTGGACCCAGTCTTTGTTGAAGGTAGAAGTATAAGAAGGAGTGAGACTCACATACAGTGTTGAGGAATGTGTGAGAGTGTGTCTGGACTCAGTGTCATCCTGATGACAGGGTTCAGAACCCAACACT
Source organism: Paraplagusia blochii (assembly GCA_016785265.1). NCBI lineage: Eukaryota > Metazoa > Chordata > Actinopteri > Pleuronectiformes > Cynoglossidae > Paraplagusia > Paraplagusia blochii. The sequence continues at coordinate 724,839 of JAFBJS010000407.1, forward strand.
CATTACTGAGCCTCTGAGACTCTGTTTACACAGCAACAATCCCAGAACTTCAGCTCTAGTTCAGCCTCGCGACGAGATGGAGACGGAGACGTAGTGTTCGAGCAACGAACTGCATCCTCAGCTACACATGAAAAACTTTGGCTCCTGCATCTACATATAAACGTAGCAGAGTGAGACGAACCGGTCCAACACCAGTAACTCAGACTTTAACAACACTAGTGGAAAATGTGTTCCTTTTGAACTTGCTGCAGGAGCTAATTTAACTATTTGGCAAAATCGCCCTCAGTGGACTGTGGGTTTTAAATATTTTAAATGGATTCTTATATTGTAGGTTTTTGCAGTATAAAATATTAAAAATGTCATATTAACATAATCTTGTGCTAAAAATAGACAGTATTTTCTGACCTAGAAAGAAAATAATCCACGTCTCTTCCAGAAGAGTTCATAAAGGGTTTATATATTTGTACTTTATCTAATAGCCATTGCACCTGTACTTTTTCCACCAATTGCAGACAGTCTTGGAACATACAGTAACCTTTATAAAAGACAAGGAGCTGTATTGTAGGTTGCTCTGAGGGATGTGTCTGGTTTTCAGTCAGTGCACAATCACAGCACTGAAGTCATATTCTGTGGTTTTGCTTAGATGTGGATTTTTCTTCAGTCTGGATTAACACTCTGTATCATCACTGTCTGAACAGTCTGATTCAGTTTTGACTGTTTTTTTGTCCATCAAATAGTTTTTACTCTTTTCCTTTTTCTCCACTTCTGTCCAATAATCGTTCCCTGAACAGGTCACAGTCTCAATCACTCTCTCTTTATTCATTTAACATTGATTTCTTACTGACTTTGTTGCCTCGTCTTGAACTCAACGTCAGGGCCTTTAACGGGAAACACTTATTTTGTTTGTTCAATGAAAACTTATGGCCACTTTGTGTCTGTACAGTGGCTCTGACCCTGACTCCACTGTCCAAAGAGACCATTAAAGCAAATACAATCTGCTCTTAGCTATTCATTCAGGCAGCATCAGCAGGAAAGAATCTGAAAGACCTCCAACTTTGGGGGGGGGTCTCAGTCCTTCTTTTTCTCCCCTGTTGTAATTAAATGTTGAAAGTTGAGCCTGGTTGAACAAACTCTGTGGTTAAACAGTCAGACATGGAGAGTGTTTGCTTGTGCCTCAGGCTAAACAGGGCTTCTACACAGTCATCAGTTTCTGGATGAAAGAATGTGTGAATGTGTAAATCCACTCAGATCGTTTCGTTTTTTTTTAATTGTTACAATGTTACTTTGAGCGACGGGCCAAACTCAATATTCATTAAGAAATTAACTGTAAATGTGGTTGTTTTCCCTTCTCTCCAAATACTTATATTGTTCTAAATTAAATTATTATTAAATATAATTGCAGTTGCAGAAACTTGGTCTTCCTCATTATCTTGGAGGTTTGTGAAACCCATGCATATTTAACCAGAGTGTTGGTCTGGCAGGTGGGGTTAGGGGTGGGGTTGGAGTGGGGAGAGCTGACGCGCGTCATGAGTTAATTGTCATTCAAGGACTAAACAGTTTTCTGGATGAATCCGTGACATTAATGCCAAACAAAACCTTATCCCAGCCTGACTTCACTGGGGTGTGAAGTTTTGCATAAATAAACCAATGCTAAAATGTGAAAAACAGTATTATCAGTTACCTTTCTTGAGCACAAGTCTGGATTAATGTTGTCTGCATCTTCAACCTCACCTTGGAGTCAATAGTAACCATGTCTGATTTTAACATCTGCCGTTTTCCCACTCAGCGCTGACAGCACAACAACATTGGGATCCACAAATCTCACTTATTGTCGCGACGCCAAGCTCAGCTGAAGGAGAAAATCCCACTCGCTGCCGATTAGCGTCTGTCTTGGCCTGATCTCAGACAATCAATTGAATGGAGTGCGTTCCCTGCTCACGGTGTTTGTGAAGCTCTAAGCACTTTAGTTCAGCTCCAGTGTGTGTCTTTATGACAGAATTAACATTTTAATCTTACAGAAATATACATCCTCACATCAAGACGAGACCAAACTCGCCATTGGCTGCACAGCCGTGTTGAAGGAAAAAAAACAAAAAAAAAACAGCGCCATCTGCCAAACAGTGAATTATTCATGCCATCTCTCACACCAACAACATAATGATTCTGGGAAAGGAAGGGAATTCAGACCAGTGTTTAACCACCGCACAGTAACAACAGTTGGAGAGTTGTAAAATAAATGGAATATAATGTTAGCAACGGGGCTGACTGTCCAATAAAAGGTCGTCTGTCATGTGACTAAAAAGAAAACCTTCCTTCATTCAGACTAGAGCTGCTCCAAGTGTCAGGGTTGTTGTTTATGGGAGAACATTAACAACCATACAATATATTCTACGACATAATCCTATTGAGGAAGGAGGTTTATGGAGTGAAATATAAATTATTTTCCTAACATTAAAAATGTAGAGAAGATCAACGTCTGCCTCCAATGACACTAATAAAAGACAGATGACTTTCATGCAGCGATGACACCTGAATCTTTTACTCTTTTAAAAAAGCCAACACCAGAGGGAGTCAATAACTCCCACAGGGTTTAAATACGTCGCAACAGCATCGACTGCAAAGGACAACAGGAACCCACAGAGTTCTACAGGTCTTTTTAGACTGAAATATTGAAGCTGGAGCTGTGTTCTTCTGAACCCAGCATCAATACCACCCAGACAAAGAAGCAGTCAGGATTTGAGTTACAACATCTCCACCCACTGCACCAAAGCAACACGAACAACAAGAATTACTCCACAGCAGTTAGTCCTGTGAGTGATTCATGTATGATCTTGCATTTACTAAAAAAAAAAAAAATTGTGTGATTTGGGTAGGAGTAGTGGAGACAGCTGCCCCCTGTGACCCAGCAACAGATAAGAGGATGATGAATAAGAATGGGGTCATTGGTTTTGACGTCAAAAGGTGTGTCAGCATTAAATGGACACAATTTTTAAAAAAAAATTTATTGTTTACAAGAAAAACTTAAACTTAAAGTCAGTTCTCAATACTGTCTGTATCAAAGTCAACAGGAAATTTAGCCACCAACCTTTGGTGCTGTTAGGCAGGTACAATAACATTTCCCAAACAAACACACACCCATGTAAATGTACAACCAGTCTTTAACAAAGAGAGCAAAAAAAAAAGTAAATAACCTCTACCAAACAGTTGCAGCATAGTGGGCTTCTCCATTATCTGGAAGGTTTGTCGAAACCCATGCATTTTTTATCAAAGTGTTGGTCTGGTAGATGTGAAGGTGAGGACGGAGTTGACTGTCATTCATTCTTTAAATTAAACCTTCTTCACCACTTCTACAAACTTAACTATGGGATCCACCTACTCTGAGAATCAGCCTACAAAAGGGAGCCCAAGTACCAATAGTGTCATGTGTGCCCTACTTTGAGAACCACTATATTCTATGTACATAACATTGTCAATCAATGAACAAAACGATACAAATGCCTGTCCTGAAATGAACTTTGCTGACTTTATACTATCAATGTGATGTGTCCTACATTTTAATGGTTTGGAAATGTGTACTTGCAGAAACATCCTCCTGTGGTTCATCTGTGAGTCAGAACTTGTGTTTGTCTCGGATGATGTTTGGACCAAACACTTAACGTCTCTCGATGAACTGAAATATTTCGTTCTCTGAAGTGACCTCCGTCCACTGACTCAAACGTTAAGGAGAGTTCCTCCTTCCTACAACAAAACAGCCAAACTAAACACACACTGCACATGAACTCAGCTGTTAATGGCACCAGTGCTGTTTATACTGGAGGTTTGTAAGGGAGTTGGAGGAGTCAGCTGGGGGCAAACAAATACAGAATCCAGAAAAAAGATTTTTACATCCCACAAAAAAACATTTGGACTTTTTTTTAGAACTAATATCAGAGAGGATGGAGTGAGATTTCCAAACGGGAATGTTGGATAAGTTCTTTAATTAAAGTCTCTTTGTTATCGCCTGATCATAGGGGGAGAGGGAGAGAGAGACACAGGGAGGGAGAGAGAGAGCAGCTCTGACCTGTCAGATCGACCCGACTGATCAGGACTTGTTTAAGGAGGTTACACGGCTCATTGGCTGCTTTCATGTGCTGTTTGTTTTCATGGACAGCTGGCAACTCCTGAGGCCAGATAGAGTTCAACACCCACTCTCATTCTCCCGCTCTCTGAGACACATTTTATAATAGCAATAACCATTTTTGAACACTGACAAAAATGGTCCAAGAACAAATTTACCTCCCACTCCTCAAAAACCTCAACCAGGGACAATTACTCCAGGAAAGTCAAAGACGCTCTGCTTTCTCTGGAGTGTCTCCAGACGACTGTCCATTTCACTTTCACAAAAGACACGGACACACAGAAGAGGGTCGAGTATAACAGGAGAGGAGTGACGATTTAACCACAGCTACGCCGGGAGGTCTCCCCATTTTGGTTCCTGTCTATTAAAGATGCCACAGTCTGGGGATAAAGTTAGAGATACAAGGTGGAGATGATTTGGATTTGAGGCAAGCAGGAAAGGTGGAGGTGTAGGGTGGAGAATAATGGAGATGTTGGATGATAGAAATGTTGGATGTAGGATGATGGAGATGTTGGAAATAGGAGGATGGAGATAGATGGACACCAGGACATTAAAGTGGAAGGAACCAGAGATGGTTTATAGGCAGAGAACTTTGATGAACAGAGACAAGATGAAGATAAAGATCAAGAATAAGGTCTAAGTGACCAGGTCTTAGTTCTTATTCCCTTCCTTTCTAATAAACAATAAACAATGAGCAGATGTTTGATTACCAGGACCATCACGGGTTTGGTCATAATCAGAGACATTATCTCTGTGACTGGGGTTTAGATGTGATTACGGCTGAATCAATGGAACAGAAGGAGAGTCCCGGAAACCCAGTGAGGAGATTGTACTGTGGAGAGCCTGGCCATTACACCACAGAATCAATAAAGATTCAATTCTGCACAGCAGCCCATCCTCCAGTCTGTACAAGTCCATGGTAGAGTCCTAGTCGTCCTGCTGGAGGCACCTGAGAACCTGAGAAATTAACCCTGTGTCTGGGGTGAGAAGCTCCAGCACAGTTTGATGATTCAGGAACGTTCAGTTACGCTTTGGTTTTCTCATCCTAACAAGTCAAGATGAACAAAGTGCTGATGTCATCTGGCAGACTCTGCTCTCCAGTACCAGGAACCAAGCTGTTCCTGCCTTTCTGTTTCTGTTTCTGTTGATTGATTTAGGTTTTTATTTTTTTCTACATGCACAGAGAAACTTTGACAGAGGACACATCAAACTTTTCTGTTCCTCCATGTGTGTTTTCAAGACTCCAGAATTGATGACCCTAGTGTGCCAGGTGAAATGATCCAATTCCACAGATAATATGATTTATTTATTGCAAATATTTTTCCCTCTTTTTCAATGTGTGACAGGCAAGAGCAATTGAATTCTCTTCTGCTTGGAGGCAGCAGATGTTGAAGATTTTTGTGTCTTTCTTCAATTCCATCATTTTTAACTAAATACCAAAAAATGACGCAATGTCGGGATTCTAAGAATGTCTTCCCATCTAAACACAAGAAGCAGCAAATATATAGAATTAGTTTGTTTGTGTTTTACCAAAGAAATACTGTAAATAGACAGGTTGTTGATTATACATTGCTACCAATTTACAACATCTAAAGTTTCTGAGCCCATCATTAACATGGACAATTTCATTGATATTGTTTCAGAAACTAACGTTTGACATATTGACAGATTACAATATTTACTTCTTAATGTTGCCTGTGACATGTGACAGTAGTTGCTAGTCAGACTCATACATTTAGTCTGATTGTCCATTCAGTCAGTGAACGTCACATGACTTTGATCGTAGGCTACACAGCATTTTGAAAGGACAATATAAAATTTGTATCAACTGTTAACTGTTATTTTAGACCAAGCATTCGTTTCAGAAAAATATAAATTTTAATGTTTCTGGTTTTGTTTTTGTTCCAAGCAAAATGCCAAAGTGTCCGGTGTTTGTTTTTGTTCCTTGAACATACAGAGCTATGTTGCTATGAAGTGTAAGAAAATATTGAAACACTGAAATATTTCAATATTGTTTTATGATAATGCTCCAACTCTCACACAGTGGAGATGGTAATGAAGGTTTTACTTCAAAATGGAGACTTAACATCTGAGACCTAATGGGACAGACTGACTATATCTGCTGATTTTAATGCTTGTTTAACAGGCCACAGCAGGAACAGCACTGGGATTTGAACCAACAACTCTTTCATTACAGGTCTGATCCCTTAAGCTCCAATGGGCTGCGGGCTAAATTCATGTTAAGGATCAGTTTTAATGGAACTTGTTCAGTTCCATTAAACTTGTTTCTTCAAAAGTGTACATTTAAGCAGCAGTTCTGTGTGGACCTGATGGAGTTCTGAGTCACAGAGTGATTGAAGTAAATGTTCTCTTCTTCCTTTCTATCTTGAAGTGCTGTCCCTTTTTTCAAGAGAACTTGTTGAGGCAGGAGAGCTGGAAAACTTTTGAAAATGAAAGTGGTGCATACTGTGGAACTGTTACGCAATCGGTGCCCAACATTTAATCTTGCATTCACAGTTTCCCAACATTATAGAAAAATAGTGACAGAAACCTGATGTTCATCTGACTGAACCCACTTCCTAGGTACAGGGTTCTGAGTGTTCTGAGTGTCACTCTGAGATCTTCTCCTTCCTGGTCTGAGCTGGCACTGGATGAACACCAGTCATTAGCACTTTATGATCTCTGAAAGCTTCTTCAGCAAGTTCAGACATGGTCCACTTCTGTCTTTACCCGTAAAACCTGCTCTAATGAAAACAAATGCTTGATTTCTTGTTCCTGGGGCAGAACGTCAGCAGGTGGAGGAAAAGTTTGTTCAAAATTCAACACTAAATTTGTTGATAACATTTTAAACCAACCCTCACTAGACTACTTTGTTTTTTTTCCCCCATAAATTTTTTAGTATTGCACAAATTTTACCACCTCGTTATCATGTCAACAGATTAATAATTTACAATGAAAATAATTTCATGTCACATTTTTAGAACCTTCTTACTCACTGGCTCTGAACACACATTAACCAAACAATGGGTCATAGGGTGTGGGTGTTCATCAAAAGAGTACTTTAAGTAAAAAGTATCCCTTCAAGTCCAGTACACGGTTGTTTACTGATCAAGTAGCCTGAGGGTGGCGCTGGACTCTTAGGGTAGCTTCTCAGGCCCCAACTGGTCCGCTGGCCTTGAGTTTGACAGTTGGTCATACAGTATATATATTGTAGATGTTCCTGCTCGGACTTACCATACTCTACCTTATCTCCTTCCAAGTTCGATATCCTACAGAAAGCATCATTTCCTCAAGCTCTGCTGCTCATGTACATTTGCCAAAATTATCTGTTCTGTGACTCATGCAGGAAACAGAACCATAGTCTTATCTGGCAGCAGAGCGGCCGTTGAACTCTGCCGCATAAATTGTTTAAGGCTGAGATGTCGTGGGAGAACATTCTTAAGACCAAACCAAGTGTGGAAAAATCAACTTTATCACATTTCTCCATCCATTTTTTTTATCACCAATTCCGAGCCAAACTTTCCCAGTTTTCTTTCTTTTCTGATGATTCCAAACTTCAACCTAATCTTATGATGAAACATTATTTTATCTTTGTTATGGTGACATTTGAACTCTATCCAGTTACTACATTACTACACACATGGCTGACAAGTATCTGACTCATATACAAACGAACCAGAGCAGTACCAGGGAATAGAGGGAGTGTATTATCACTGTGTTAGAACCATAAATAGTACTAAGGTAAATGAGGAGTTTTAACGAGTCTTATCCGAGCACTTGAAGTGAAATTATGCATCTTAAAAGGTTTTAAGAGATATAAAAGTTTGGTGCTCATTGCTGATTCCTGTAAAAGCGTAGTCACTCCATCCGTAGGTGGAGATAAAATGTAGAAATTGTGTTTGTCATGTTCCTTGTTAAATATTAATCAGATCTTGTTCAGAAAGCCCATGTTCTAGGATACATACGTCTAAAAATATGGGGCGCTGCCACTTAAGCACAAAGTTGTACTAAATAATGCAAGTTCACTCCATAGTACTGAGTCTAGTGAATAAGAACCAGTATCTATCTCTAGTACCTTCACAGACATCGTACTAGCTGGAGGCTTCACCTCAAAGATTTACATCATCTCTGCTCCCTGCAGCCACAGAGCACCTCAGGCAGGGGGCAGTGTCAGAAACTAGGCCACCAGTCAGTATTCTTTTTTTTTTTTTTAAATGGTTAAAGTAGGAGTTATTACAGTGCTCAAGATGACATTGTTGCACAGAAGATTGTGGAGCAGAATTCTGCTGCTTTGATGAACATTTTATAAAAGAAACAGGAGACAAGGAGAAAGAGGTAGGATTAATTATCGATCCAATAACTTTATAATATTTTTTTTCTCAGTGAAGACAACAACAATAAACTCAAAATGACGCGGAGTCATTGATACAAGATTCTAACTTTTTATACCGGTCTGGTAGGAGAAAGTTATAGGCTATGTGCACTTGAGAAATCCATGTTGTGCCTATGTACAGTTAATTCTGGTAGGAAGATTTTATGGGCAGGAAAATATTTCAGAACAACAGAAATGTAATTTTATTAAGGGGTATTTATCTGCCACAACTTAACGACCAGTCTGTGAAAATAGTACGAGACATTTAACCAGTGTGTGGCGCAAAAAAGGGTAGAGAACACTGTGTCAAAGGAATCACCAGATTCCTTGGGTCATTGTTTTTAAAAAAAAAAGCTAGTGATGCAATTACACTGTGGCTAACAATGAATAAAAAGCCTTCAAACAGAAGATTTTGTTCATCCACAAAATAATGAGACAATAGTGTTCACTTTAATAAGCCACGTGAAGCTATTGTTAAAGTGCAGAATTACCACAGACAGTAAACAACAACAGTTTAGTCTGGGCTCTGACCACTGATCTTTCTGCTGTAAGGCAGAAGCCCTGACCGCTCTTGCACTGTGCAGCCCTGGATTTATAGTTACACAAAAAACAGTCAAAATCAATTTCTTATTTCTCTAACCAATTTAAAGTAGTCAGTAAACAACAATCAGTGTTAACCATCTGCATGGTCAACAGTAGCTGCCACACACTCAGGTAATCAGTTTGCCTTTAATGAGACACGGACCTCAGTCCTGTCTGCTCTCCATTCCTTGGACCGTCTGGAGAATCAATGACTCGGAAAGTGCTGAGTTCAATGGGCTCTGGTTAATGCCCCGGGTCGCACTGCAGTCACAGGGACATAGGAAACGCTAGTACACATACTTTCACAGAGAAAAAACACTCTCACTCACACTGGGTAGCTATTAATAAATGTGGAAATGATGAGATGACCAGGTTCTGGTCTGTGGTCTGGACAGAAATGGTGTGAATTCAAAGCTTTTCTCTGTGAGGATTGTCATTCATCCAGGTGAAATCTTTTTCAAGCTCCAGGAATAAGTGCAGTTGCTAAACTGCAAACTAAACTCTTTGGATAACTGACCTGGATGAACGAGAATCTTCACAGAGAACTGGTGTGAAACACAAAATATCCACATGGTCCACATTAAGAAATCAGATATCACTGAAACCTGAGACTGAGACAATCCTCAAACCAACCTCTAAATCAAATCTTTCTATTTGTACCTTCACCCATCACGCCTGTTTACAAGTTTAATACCACAACAAATTCTCTGGCTGTGTTTAAGCGCCTACACGGCCCAGAGCTAATAACACAGTTCTGTCCCTGCAGTACAGCCCAGCCTCAATAATCCAGGATCAAGGCCCATGATCCGCCTCACAATCTCACCACAAATTGCATGGATTCTTGGTCTTTGTTGCCACAACAAGCCCGTGGAATAGCTCCACTCTGACAGACCAACTCTGAGTTGTGAGACTCTGTACTAACACTAATGAGAAGATTCAACAGTGTGTGGTAAAATGTAGTGCAGTCCCACAGAAGCTGAGCTTCAACAGGGTTTAATACACCTGAGGTCCACAGGAAGGTCAAGAAGCAGCCGTGATCAGACTGTGATCCCTGATAAAACAGCTGGTTCTGACTGATCTATTCAAATTGATCAGGGTCTAGTCAACTTTTCTATAGCTGTAATCAGGTTCCAAGACCTGCAGCGAGGGCATCAAAATTTTTGAAAAAATTCTCTGAAACATATTCACCAATAATAAGTAACAACATGTCAACGACTTGATCAGCTCAGCTTACAGATCAACTGTATAATTATTTCTCCATGATTTATTTATGTGATTTACACAAATCTGTACTAATGTTAGCTTTATGTCAGGAGTTACTGTTGACCAAGATTATAAACGTACTTTCTTTTTCTTCTACCACGCTAGAAAAGCTATGCTAACAAGATTGCATTCATGTTGTGCGTCATATTTAAATTTTATTTTTCTTAAAACAAATATTTCCACAGTTACAAGAGGCAGCAGTGAAAGCAATAATAGTATAAAAATCAAATCGCTTTTACACCTTTTCTTTTAGGATCCAATTTGGTCATTTGGGGTTTAAACGAGAGAGAAATTCCCTTTTGAGGAGAACCCGAGGTGTATTTGGTAATGTTAAAGCCATTTTTTCTTGATTTGATCATGACTACATAGCTAAGATCGTAAAATAAATCTCTGGGGGAGCAATGGGAGAACCGCAATGTAGAGAGGGAACACTACTTCACTGGTGTCTTGGACCAATCCCTTCTGGGCCACATATTTTCTTGGGTTTAGAACGCAGTGAAACAAATCTACATATGATATTATCAGCTTTATGATACACATTGATAGACTTTACGTTTGTTGAAACAGCAATGAATGTTGTTTTATTCCTACCGTCGGGAGGTTTCAGTGTGGGATGTGGCCGACTTTACTGTTAATCTGGACTTTGGCCTGCGATGACGTCACCTTACTACACACATAATAAAATGGCCAATCCCCAACACCACCCAACACAACCATACAGAGTTTTAGTCACCTCTGCGGTTAATGTTTGAGATTAGGATTAGATAATCTTAATCCAACCCACCACAGCCTCAGTGGATGGAGAACAACAAACAGCTGGTTGGTAGGTAAACAAAAATGAACAATAAAAAAGTCAGCTGAGGAAAACCTGAACTCTCCTGTAGTTACAGACCTGTAGTAAACAGGTGTAACGTCTAATAATGTAATAATGAGTTAAAACAATGTTAATGTCAACAAAAGTAGTGAAATAAAACACTTTTATGTTGTAGTCTTAGTCACATGGGGAAACATGTAAAATTATCAACGTTAAAGAAAAGAATTTACAATAATAATGAGTTTAGTTCAGTGTTTATGAAAAAATATTATTTTACCGCCACTGGCACTGAACGTCACGTGACTAGAACAGTAGTAAACAACAATGAGGATAATGTAAAAAAAAAGTTGGTGGGAAAAAAACAACTCACCAGAAAAATAGATATGGAATAAAGACGATAAAATATAGATAAATATAATTATGAAATAAACATAAACTAAGTTCGAGTTTTTACGATTCTGAAAAAGTCAACTTATTAGAATATTAATATTCTCTACTCGGTTCCATCTTACCTGCTCGCCTGTCTCTTTCACCGGACACACGAAGACCGACGTAACACAGAAAAGCCGCGACAAAAGTCCACCATCTGCCGAACACAGCCATGCTGCTGCTGCTGCTGCTGCTGCTGAAGAAGAATGACAAGTTTAGAGGAAAACTTCTCCAAGTTGAAGGGCTCGAGGCTCCTCTGTGCACGGCGCGCGCGTACTCGCGTACTTCCGTTTAATATCATTTACAGAGAGTCCCGTGTTTACACGGTTAATGATTAAAAAATGATTAAAATTAATGAACTGAGAAAGAGCCAAATAAAGCAAATAAAAATAACAGAATAAACCAACTAAGTTTAATTAATTTTATAGAAACAAAATGGTTTCAACGAAATATATAATAATTAAATTAATAAAACACTTTTTATACAATATAAACTAACACAGGTATCGTGAAAGTTCATTATGTCAACGATTTATTTATAATTATATGTGTTTATTGTTCTTTTTGAGAAAATACGATTGGAGACTCATCAACCGTGACAGTTCCGGTGACAGTCTGACGAAGGCGGAAGTGTTGGGGCGGAACTGTCATTGTTGCAAAAACGAACGAAACGAACCAAATAAAACCTTTAATTCTGAAAAGTTTGTAACGTAATTTACACAAGTAAACGTATCTATAGTTTATAGATTTTTTTTTCTTTTCTGGTAATTAGTGACCGCAGCAGTCTTCACACTGTGTGTGGTAAGTTGTTCATACACATCTGTGAGACGTCAGTCAGACTGGAATGTCTGTCCAGATACGGTCTGTGAGACTAAGCATGGACTCATTCTTTTCAGGGAAACTAAGCTGCAGAGAAAGTGATACAAAAAAATTCAAATCTGCAGAAGGAAACTCCTGTGGAAATTCCTCTGGGCTCATTTTCCCACGATATTGTTCACTTGATTTTTTCCCCACTCCAAATATGAGACTGAAAGAAAGGAGAAGAACTGAACCATTGTCTGGTAGTGTTTCTGTTCTCAAGGAGAACTGTTCTCTGACGACCCCAGAGACAAATAACTTAGCGACTTATTCATTCCAGAGTGGTGGAATTTACAATCTTTGAGTCTTTGTTATTGACACATGCTGCCACAAGAGGAGCTGTTGAGTTGTGGTTCCTGTGGGTCTTTACCCTAAGGGGTTCCATGTCTGATAATACTGGCCAACCAATACTTTAGGATCAATACTAACATAAAGATTTGTTGTCAGTCTCTTAAATCCCGATACCTTAGTGTTAGGGTATAAACAAATAAAATATGTTATAAAATAGATGGGGAAAAATGGCTGTATGTGAAAGTGATAGTCACTAGAGGGCAGCATTGTAGCTTATTTAATTAATCCCATACAGTACTTTGTACAGACCAGGCTGGTATTTGTTGATTTTAGAATTGGAAATAAGTGGAAGATAATATTGGCACATCAGAAATCAGCAAGTTAATGTCAGAAAGATGTGAAATGTCCTCAAGAAACCAATATCCAGATAAAAACGTCATAATTTTGGGGGGAAAAAAGATATATATTTCTTTCTCATTTTTAAGGAACTGAAAGGAAATTGAAAGGAAATTGATTTCAGAAGTTGGTGATTCCTGCGGTCTTATCTTCCACTGGCTTCAAATTGAAATTTTAGAAAATGTTATTTTTCGATGCAACCCTGTGGATAGACTGTCAGAACTGCTGCTGTGGACTGTCCACACCCCCGCCCCCATATATGTTTGACCTGTCCTGATTCCTGTCTCTGTCCCAGCAGCAGACCCTCAGTTGACTCTGACCTCTGATTTTATTTCTGCAGAGCTGCCACTGCTGCTGCTCAAAGATTTGTGGGGTGAACACAGGGAAGTTAAAAAAATGTACAACTCCATTTATCTCCCAGAGCGGAATGTCTTATCTGACAACTGCTCCTCCAGAGGGACGTCTTCCTCAGTGATACGGGACGTTTTAAATTCACTCCTGTCTTTTTTCGCCCCTGTCACGACAACAAGGATAAAACGTCTTTGCCAATCAAACCTGGTTGTCGGTGGTCATCAGTGGATGTCAGTGACCTTGTCTGTGGTTCTTACACCTGCAGTCGTATAGTTTCTGAGTCTATTTTTCATTCTTCAGCTGAGTTTGCAACTTCAAGATTCAAATGCAATATATAGGTTGCACCTTAAGCCTATTGAAAATGTACATATACGGAGTTTTCCCAGTGGTGGCAGTGTTGGCTGAGTTTTGAAGAAAAGCTGAAGCAAGAAAAATAGCACATATAAGTGTGGCAAGACAATTATGAATAAACTGAGTTTACAGGGACTTTAGACTTAAAATTTATAATCTTATTTTTCAACTTAACAATCGCATTAGTGGCTATTAGTGTGAAAATATGGTACGTCCGATATTTAACTCTGCAGATCTCTAATTTTCCCAATACTGTCCAAAAACGAAATTTTGGACTTGGCTCCGCAAGGCTTCAGGTTCTAATCCACCCGCTGTCCGGTGAGCTCACCACCCACAGGAAGGCTAACAGTACAGAGCGGTGGGATTTGGGTGGCAGTGATGGAGACTGCTGCCCCTGAGACCTGGTAACGGATGAGGATGAAGATGAATGCAGGAATGTTTTCCCAATGACATCCACTAGAAGGCACTCTAGTTTTGTGTGCGAGTATCTCCCTGTGAGGTATAAGTACTGACTGTTGTTTTACCATGTGATTTTTGGAAGGTGTCACTGATGGTGTTTTCTGACCTGACACCCACTCACAGCTGTGGCCTCACATGCCCTCCAACATCTGACATCAGTGTCTCAGAATCACTTCCTGTCCCTCATTGATATGTGTGGAAACACTGACACATTTTCATGACTCACTTAATGTGTCCAAACTTCTGCAGAGACTTGATGTATTTCTCTATCTGCACATACATGTGCACGTATAACTATGTGTTTGGTCATAGAAATATATCACCACCCTGTAATATTGCAATATTTTGCGTCTAAGTATGGAAATATATCATTGACCCTGTCTTACAATATGCTCTTATAGTCTTATAATGAATATACACTTTTAGTGTGTGTATTATATATGTTTATATATTATATATTATCAGTGTATGGATAGGTTTCCAACTTATGCCACATGCATTAAAATTTATAATTTCAAATGTTTGGTCACACTGGGTCCTAACATTTTACATGGGCGTCAGTCAGGAGCAGATGGAAGCTAGCCTGTTCTATGCTAACTAATGAAAAAAAAAATTCTGGAATTGCAGGGAATGGGCAGAAGGATAATGATAATGTGCATTAATAGTAGAATTTGGACTGGTCTGGTCTGGGCCAGACTAAAGACTCAACCAGCCACATCTGGCACAGCTGTGTCCACTTAAGGCGACTTATAGTTCAGAAAAATAGTTGTCTGATAGTGTATTAGCTTTTGTTGATATCTAATTTTGCCGATTTTGTCTTAACGCTCAATTTCAATTCTGATATCAACTGATTCTTATACATACAGATGTCAGTCCCCAAAACTGAGGTGAACATCTCAGAACCCTACATGAGATTCCGGCAAATTTGGCAAAAACCAATGATAAAATCGCACTTTGATTAGATTAGGAAGAAAAAAAAAAGATCTTGGAGACAGTACATAATTGAACCGATATCAGATGATTGATATTGTTTGACCTCCTGAGTACTTAAATATGTATTTATCCATCATCCTTATCATCTCATCTGTTACCGCATTGGGCAACTGTCTCCACAACTACATATATAAATATATATTAGATTTAGAGATGTGCGTGATCTATGCAGATGAACCTTCATTTCAAAGTGTAAAAACACAGGAGTAAGGGATGAAGACGGCAGCGTGTGATGCTGGCAGTGAGTGGAACAGATTTATTCCACCAGGACACTGATCTGTCCTTGGTTGTTCCAGGTTACGTTTTCACACAGTTTTAGCTGGATTATAATGATTTTTTTTTTTTTTTAATTAGTGCGAATCGGCACATTCCTTGCCAGAAAGCAAAGGGGGGATGGAGGGGCAGCTGGGTGTGAGATGAAGGGGCAGCTGGGGGTGAGATGAAGACAGCCAGTAAGTGACAACAGCTGATTAATCTTCTCAGACTAAATTGACCAAATCCACGCTGGGCCAACGCTGCGGCTGAATGCTAATGAACGTGGCGGTTAAAAAGGGTCAGGTACATCTCCTCTGGGGGGCGTCAGAGAACCTGAGATAACAGGACTTGTAGATGCAATCCTGTTTTCATGCTGAGCTAAGCATCTTAATATGTATTTAGATATCTTTATACCACAAACCAATATATGGGGATTAATAAAATGAGTTGCAATGCTGCCACCTAGTGACTTTTACTTTAATATACAGCTTTTTATTCTGAAAACTCTTATGAGGGCACAGATCATTTTGTGAAACCCAGGCATTGCGTTTTTGGCTTTTCATTATCCGACAGGAAAACGTAACTATTAATATCGGGCCGATGATATTGGTCCGTTAATATTATCAGACAGGTCTAATGATGACGATGATTGTATGAACACTTATTTCCGTTGCTCTCAGACCTGAGCCAGAACAGTGTGATCTGAATGCAGCGGGCGAGACATGAGACAAGTCTAATCTGTATAATGTTCTTAATCACATTCTGGTCAGAGGTTTGTCAGATGATGCATATGAGGAACACGTGAGCAGAATGGTCTGGTCTGCATTGACTCCATGAGTCATGGGAGCGAAGTCTACGCTGACAGACAACAGAGAAGAAGACGCTGGTGTTTTAATTAAAATGCTCTGCCCTTTGATTCAGATTCACACAGTGAACGGACTCATTGATTTCTCGCGTCTGGTTTCAGAACAACAGACAAACGCAACAACAGACGCAAGATATGGAGTCGTTCAAGTAACAGCTCAGGAAGAAGAGTTAAAATTAGATAATAGAAAAATAACAATTGGATGTTGGTCAGTTGTGTCAGTACCAGTTTGGTGTGATTTCTGTTTTTAGTTCCTCATTAACAACAATGATAGATGGAAGAATGGGTCATTTGATGGTTCTGGACTATAACGGATCCAGATCAGGATCCTGTGAACCACACCTGCCCGCTCAGCAGACCTACAGAGGGAGCTGTACCCTGATTTTATGGTGAAGTAAATGAGAAGAAAATCTAGTCTGCGTTGTTAACCTAAAAATGTCTCGAGCAGAAGAGCCGGGCTGAAGAGGTAATTGTTCAACTACCAGCCTGGAGAGGTGATAATAATCCAGACACTGTAGGTTCTGCTGTCTGACACAGTCAAAAGAGAAACTGCTGCTCACCCAGAGATCAGGAGGAGTCGGAAAACCTTCTGAGGTTTAGATGTGTTAAGTTTTTAAGGAGCGATACTTTGGCCCATGGACAGTGTCTCCGTCACTGGTGTAGAACAGAACCAAACTGACCATGTCTGCCAAGATAAGATGTTCCCTCGTCCACACATGACATCCTTTCCTTTTCATGTCTGAACACAAAATGGCACAGATTCTGTTTTTGTTTGCTGAGAATTGTTTTCGTTGTGTCTTGGAAAACTGTGAGCGTCCACACATTCCCTTTTTGTCTTCTGCATTTCCTCAACTCACATTACATGTTGAAGCCCTGAGGTTCTGACTCTATGGATGGATGTGTGTTTGTTGCCCTACACTGAGAACGTTCAGAGCTGAGTCCTTCCCACCAGCCTGAAAATGATTTGGTCAAATAATAAATATCAAATCTTAAGATGTGAGAAGAAACTTCCACAACCTCTGTTTCATAAATCTGATCTTTGTCTTCGAGGAGGTTCGCTCTGATGTTTATGTCCCACTGAGGGAGGCCTTAAATTCAGAATGTTTGATTTTTGTTCTCGGCCAATTTATTTTTCTGAAATCTGAAGCAGACTTCTCATGAGAAAGTTGGCGGTGAACGGCTCCGATGAGGAAATCCAGAGTGGTGGCTTCGTTAAACTCACAAACATGTTGTGAAACCACATCACAGACCGTGTTGAAGAAATAAATGTTTTTCTTCATTTAATTCCATCCTGACTGTGGGCGTTGGGAGGCTGACGCTGGGCCGTCTCACATCTGGGTGAGATTAGGACCTTCGTATGAAGGACAAGAGCGCCCCCTGCCTAACTTCTTCATGTTTGAAGTATTGTCTTCTGCTGATGGGAGAATCTCCTGTTTAAGTCAAGATGTTTTTATTCCACATTACATTCTCACATTATTATTAACATGATATTTGATAACAGTGAGAAATAGAGTTTGAAGGCTTTAGTGTAGTGGTGGTAGCAGAAGGTTGTAGCTTCAACTCCACCTAACCTGAACTCTGTGTGTCCTTCTTTAGAGCAGAGCAGTTTGAATAATATTCAGTGTTTTCACCAACACGTTTCTTATATCTCACTGAACTCAATCTGTCCCCGGTGGAGGGAAATGAATTTGTAAGCGAGGGAATACTGATCCATATGTATGACTCCAGTCACAACCGTGTGACTCGCAGTCGGTCGGAGGAGTGTGGATGGAGACGACCAAATAAAATAAACACTTCACAACAAACATTCTTTCAGGATTTCACATTTGGATTGCCTAATATTTATTCATTTTGTGTGTAATTTGTTCATTAAATACAATTTATTTAATAATTCAGGGAAAAAAAAGATATATATATCACAGTATAAGTCGCACAGGTTCTCTCTAACAACTGTGAAGATTATCAGCCCGATATTGGCATAATTAGCTATTATTAGTAATAAATCAGTATTTCCTCCGATAATGAAAATACAATTATACGATGCATGGGTTTTGCCAAATTCTGCGGAATCGCACTGTGGGTTCTTCGATGTTTACTTCGTTTTTGGGGCAAACAGATGAAGATATAAGTATCAGTTGACATCCATTTCGGAAATTAAGTGTTTGAAATATATGGGCAAAATTGTATATCAGTGGTACAGTAGTCGCAGATACTGGTACACGATGCTAGAGTGCCCTCTAGGGAACAAAAACGACTTACAATATAGTCTGGAAAATCCAGTCATTTATCTTAGATGCTAATGTAGATACAAAATGTAAAAAAAAAAGGAAACACGGAACCACTACGACCAAATAAAGAGCTGAAGGGATTTGAAAGTGTGTGTAGGTGAAGAGGAGAAACCAAGTCAAGCAGCTGAGAACTCAGCTGGGTCGCAGCCAGAACGCAGGCTCAGGGGAAAATGAAGGACCGGCTTTATGACAGGGAACTGGACAAGGTCAGAACACCTGCAGGACTGGGTCTGGAACGGAGCTGCTACAGGACCGCATGACAACTGCAGTGTGTTGTTTAAAAAAAAAACCTTAATTAGCAGAAATACAAAATGCATAGCATATATTAATGATTAATATTAGGGATGTTTGATATAAACTGTCACAGTCTGATATAAGGACATGGTCCAAATCATTACCAATACCAACATATTCCTGGTAATATTTAATTTTTATCTGTATAAACCACTTGACAAAACAGTTATTAAATAAGCTGCAATGTTGCCATCTAGTGATTTTCAGGGGTATATACAGCTGTTTTTTCCCTAAAACACATAATTTGGAGGGAAAAGCAATAATCTTAATAATATCTACAGTTTAAAATCAAGATTTTAGAAAAAAAACTTTCCAAAAACTTGTTTTAGGCAACTTTGCCCAGTTGCCTTCACTAAATCCTTTCACCGTGTCCATGACCTTGGTGACTAAGAACGTTCATATCCACTGGATATCCCTGGTCCACACCTCTTTACATTCTATTTATATTTGTTTAATATTTGGTGTCTCAACTCAGTGCACTATTGGAACTGGTTTCCCTCTACTGTGTTAAATAAATAATGTGATTAAAGTGAAAATACAGTTCTCAGTGGTGGAAAAAAAAGAAAAATCCCGATCTATAATAACTACATCAGCAGAATCAGTTCTGCAGCTGTCACAGATCCCTATTCATGAGGGGGTTCTGCTGCGCAGGTTCTGCTTCACTGTTCCCTCCCATACAGCTGGGCATGAATCATGAGGCCGGCTCATTTATCAGCTTCTCAGAAACCAATGTGTGCACGTCACATTCAGGTGAGGAGCAGCGCTCAGCCGGCCGTGTTTTCCATATGCCCTCTGTAGGACTTCACTAAAGTGATGAGGAAGAGGAGGCAGAAATATTGAGATAAATCTACACTCTCCTCCACCTGCACCACTGACCGTCCCAGCTCTGTGGCCCTGCAGTTCGTTAAAAAGCACTGATTCTCAACCACTGGGTCGGGGGACATGTTTATTATGACATAATTA
This sequence comes from Paraplagusia blochii, assembly GCA_016785265.1. NCBI lineage: Eukaryota > Metazoa > Chordata > Actinopteri > Pleuronectiformes > Cynoglossidae > Paraplagusia > Paraplagusia blochii. The sequence continues at coordinate 744,780 of JAFBJS010000407.1, forward strand.
TGATAAATAAAATAAACTTACAATTGAGGAACAAGCTACAAAAAAAGATGGGAATAATCAAAGTTAGCAATCTTTCTGAAATGACCCACCGACTGGTGCCGGTCCGATCACTGCTTCTAAGCATAATGAAGATAATATTGTCATATTTCAGGACGTCGCTTATTAAACATATTTCAGAGAATATGAGGAACAGGAAAATATTAATAAAATAATAAATCCAACCTAACTGCATTTCAGACCTCCTGCTGTTCCACATCAAACACTGTCAGGCGTCCCCTACTGTGAGCGATCAACTGTCCCTGCAGTTACACAGACTAAAATATCACGATAAATATTGTAATACTCACTGGTCTTGTAGTATAAATAATTCCTTTTCTCTCTTTTCTCTCTCACTCTTTCTCCTAATTACTACAGATGAATTCATTATCCTACAAATGAATGTCTCACACACACAGGTGTCACTGTCATTCTGATGGAAAAACACAAGTGGTCACTGTGTATTGCATGAGATTAAACAAATGAGCTGCAATGCTGCCATCTAGTGACTTTCTTCTTTTTTATTATCGGAGGATAAACTGATTCTTAGAGATGTAACATAATATATTAACTACAAGCTGATAGTCTCGGATCTCCGTATTGAATATGTATAGTTATTGGTACCTACTAGTATTTATCTAGTTGTCTCACAAACTACTGTAAGAGTATAGAGTAATGAACAATGCTGCCATCTAGTGAATTTGACCTAAATATACAGACATTTTCCCCCAAAACTCTTCTCAACATGTTGTGTTTGTCAGCGTTGTATTATTATTTTGATTATTTATTATCAAACAAAAAGTGAAGTTATAATAGGAGCAACAAGCCACATCTGCACTGTACTCTACCGTAATATATTGTGTGGAAGGGGAGACCAACTTGTTTGGGTCATTGAACCAATAACTTTAAACCTGCAGGATCTGGTCAGACCACAGAGAGGCGAGACCTGGATCCTCTGACCTGGAACCTCTGGTTCCTGTTCCTTTGAAAGGACATGTTCCTTTTATAAGGTGGTCTGGTCCAGTTTAAGGATTCAGAGATGTTCTCTGCAGGTGAAGCAGAACTCTCTGTTCCTGCCTCTGACTGTGTGTACGCTTTCTCTCTGTTTTATTGCTTTGCTTGTTTGGATGTTTTTTTTTTTTTTCAGGAGAAAAATCCTCCTGGTCTGGAGGCGCTCTGGTCCTTAGGAACTATTTTACTGTCAGGACCGTGTGTTAAGGGTCAGTTAGGATCAAGATCAGAATTAGGTTTGGATGAGAGTTAGTAAAGAATTGCTGTTAGCTTAGACTCACCACGTGCAGAAAGGTGAAGTGTGATTTGGTTGGGAGTAGTGGAAACTACTGCCCCCTATGATCTGGTAAAGGATGAGCAAGTAAACATGGATGGATGGAAATCATGGGTGCAGAGAAAATAATTCCAGTCCTTGACAATGATGTGTTTTATTTTTATTTTTACTTTAACTTCTGCTAATATTCTCAGAGTGAATGTTTGGTGACAATGGGATGGTTGGGGAGCAAAGTGCACCTCCCAGTGGTCACCACCTCCTCACAGTGGTGTGGGTGGATAAACCTGAGGCTACGATCATTGGACTGTTGTGTGATTCTTGGGTTTGATTCTTGGTCTTTGGGTTTTAACCAGGAATGTCTTCTATCAACCTTTTGCCAACATCGTCCAAACCTGATCCGATATCAACTGACTCCAATACATGCAGCTGTATGTCCCTCAAAACTGGATGGCTTTTCAATTACAGAGGAAATCCATGACCGATTTTATCAGACATCTCTAGTTTTAACCATCCACGACCTTCAATGTCCTGTCATCAACATCACTATCATCAACATTGTCCCAGTCTGGTGGGATGCTTTGATGGCGTTCTCCTATCGAGTTTCTGGCGTTCTTTCTTCTTGTTTCAAGATTATAGATGTGATTCACATCAGCTCTGCTTCAAAAATGTCCCTACGATAACCAAACAAATGAAAAACTAACTCCTGATGACGAGTTAGTAGCTGTTGACCTTGTTGATCTGGTACCAAAGTATTAAAGAAGCTCATAAACAACAACAACAAAAAATCACTTTAAGACTTCTCACGTTGTCTTCCTGTGAGACCAGGTGGCACCACCAAAGATGCTAGGCCGATTAGTCCCACCTGTTGACTTCACATTAGTTTAATCAGTGGATCGGTTCCTGCTTCCTGCATTCCTGATGCCAGCCCTGGCACCGATGGCTCAGATAACATCCTGCTCGTTTTAACTTGTTTGTGCTGAAAACTTTTGGAAAGTGTCCAGGCCTGAGATTCTGACCTTTCAACAGCCCAGGCACTTAGCTTTATTGTTGGGTTTTTTTCTTAGTATCGAGACTCAAACTGCGTTATAACTTTGATAACTTTTAATAACTTTCTCTGTGTATATGCTGATGACACCTAAAGATCTTATCCATACTTCTTATACAGCTTGATTTTTTATTTTGTTTGTCAACAACCATAAATACTTTGCCTTTCTTGGCCTCTAGGTGGTGCCAAGTAAACATTTGATTGCCCTGGTGCGTGATTACTCTGTTTTGTATAAATCTTACCCTGGATTTTGTTAACTGTATTTGTCTCGTTAGGGATCTTCAATAATATTTGATTAACTGATTTTATCAACCCGATAGATGCAATGTTACGTGATTTCATTAAGATAAACATTGGTTTTTGGTTTGCAATTATTCTGCATGTCATTTTATTAGATTGTTTTTTTTTTGTTTTTGACTGTAGGTCAGGGTCAGTACTGCAAGACTGAAGATAATGAGAATATACAGCGTGTGCTGTGGATTAGTTGTATGCATTAATCATCCTGATCCACCGATGGAAGCAGGTGTTCATTTAATTAAAACTCTCGTAACAACAGGCTTCAACTGGAGGAGAAAAAGAGTTGGTAATGATTTTGAACATTGTATTTAGGGTGAATTAAAACTTAATCAAACAGATTTTTAGTCCAGTGTTCGTTGAAAATGCATCATTAAGCAGGATAATCAGGCCTTTTGATGGGATGGATCTCATTTCCATGTTAACTGACAAAATATAAAGTGGAATTCCACTGTAGCCCTGGAACAGTAGGGATCACAATTCCACTCCAGTGAGATTTCAGTCCATTTGCAGATGGTCTCTGGTGGCATCTACAACTCTACTGTCATATAACTGTGGGGAGAGATTGACACTGTCTATGGAGAAGAGATAAGAACTATCCTGCCTCTTTGGTGTGATTTATTTTCCATCTAGTGGTTGGTCCTGGAATGGAACCACCGCGATAGGTAAGGGATCACTGTGTATTGAACTTAATTTTGCATGTTTCCCTGTATAATCTGCCATTTTTAGACTGTGTTTTGTCAAAATAACTCAAACTTTTTGACTCTTGGGCCTCCATTTGTCTGGAAATTGAATATGCGGGCCGAGATGGGAGCAGGCAGATGGTGAGTTTAAGTAAATTGGGATAAATTAGGGGCTAGAATGTTAAAATGGGAAAATGTGAGGATTGCAAGACAAGACAGAAGTATAGTCACAATACAAAGCATTTATATCATTTGAAGAAGTCTGGCAGGACAGATTGCGAGGCTGAACAGGCCACCTAGAGCCCCCGGGCCTTAGTTTGCTCATGCCTGGTCTAACTGTTATGTCCAAACAGAGACATTGACGGCTGGTACGCTAAGAAAACAGAGGCATGCACGGTTAAACCTGTTCACCGCCTTCTTGGAGATTTTCATTAAACAGGAGGACAGCTCAGACTTCACAGCTGTCTTGAAATAATGGACATGATGGGAAAGAAATATGTCTTTGTTAGATTTACAGATCAATAAAGCAGGAAAGAGACGTGAGCTGAAACCAGAGGCCATTCCTTTCAGCACACCTTGTGAAAATCCTGCCGCCTTTTCAGCACTCAAAAATAAATCTACGTCTGCTCTGAGTGCTGCTCCACGGCCTGTTCACATGAACCACGCTGCCCTACTTACTGCAGAGAACAATCATGTGACGAGACATTGGTAGACTGATGGCCAACATTCATTAGGACAAGTCTGTCCCACATTTTCTCGTCTCTTCCAGAGATTCTGTGTTTATCCTTTGAGTTGAAACACCCTGCTGGTCCACTAAGTGAAGCTGACAGATTAGATAACTGCGGTGATGTACAGCACCTCCGCTGGTTCTGCCGTGTCTGTGCGGCGCAGCTGTGTAGCTACGGATCATTGGCTTCTTGGCAGAGTCTTTCTGCTCAGACAAAACACGTCATGACTCACAATAATCAGAAGGTTTCAGTGGTGGAGATCAGCGCTTCACAAACAGCAGCTCATTCAGTGTCAAATATTGAGGATAGTCAATATTGCCAATATCCGACTATGTGGTGGCTTGGGTTTGTGTTATTACTATTGTGTTCTTTTAACTTTTTTCATGAAAAAAGAAAAATCTGATGGTTTTGGATCAGACTCTGTGGACGATAATATCAGTAAAAGATTTATTACATATAATGAATGAATAGTATCTGAAGAATCATTATCCACTAACGATGTGATGAACCCACTATCACAATGTGTAGGTTTTGCCAAATGATATGTAATGGAATGGAAAAAAAACAGCTGTCACTAGATGGCAGTATTGCAGCTCATGAAATTGATCCCATAGCCATACAGTGGTTTGTTCAGCTAGGCAAATAAATACAACCAGACCTACGTCGCCAACTGTTGATATCGGAATACAAAACTAAGTATGTGAACAAAATTGGCCTTTGGGTCTTGGCTAATATTGGACCTAGCTTCAGTGGTCAATTAAAACAATTTGAACGGAACAAGTTTGTGATGTATTTTCAGTACATTGACCTTTCTTTAACCAGCAGGTTAGAAAATATAGAGCAAGTGAAAGTTTCCCTGGAAATGTGAGGTGACTTCAATAAAATAAAGTAAACAGGTAGAAAACTCTGAGCAGATGAATTTCTCATCCAAACCGATGAGCTGACGGCCGCCAGCGTCGAGTCGCTGTGAGGCATTTCCACACCACCAACAGCTTCTGATGGTCGTCCAGAAATCCGGCCCAAAGCTGTCGCTTTAATGAAGCCCAGACGGAGTGCATTGTGTGGCCAACAAAGCAGTTAGTCTTCACATCTACCTTAAAGGACTTATCGGAGTATTGCAGCCTCAGCTGGCACACAGATTATATTCCACTGTGGTCTCTCTCTGTTTCAAGTCTGACAAAAACAAAATCATTACCGCACGACCACGGCTTGAGCCACACTGATGGAGGACCCACGATTTCACTGACACGGGGAGTGAATTCCGACCTCATCTCTGTTCTGAAAGGCTTTCAGATGTTTTGGTTCTTTCATATTCTTTTTTTTTTCCCCATCTGTGTGGATGTAGAGTCATTCACTCAGGCTCCTTTGTGCTGGTTGCAGAGTCAGAAGGTTCACCAATCATCTTGAAGACATTTTCTGATAGTCCAACGTGCGTTTTTTTCCAATTGTGGCGTCCATCTGCTGCTCTCTCTGTACCAGGGAATTTTGTTTGATCCGTTCAGAGCTCAGAGTTCATGTGATCACACTGAACCACCATACATGACAAGTCTGACTCCTGTTGCCAGAGGTTCTTTGGATTAAGTTTGTGTCAAATCTGCTGTGATGTTGTGTTACAAAATGTAGTTTAAATAAAGATGAGGAGAAAGAAGAAGACAGTAGTAGGTGATGGACAGATGCTCACTGTTTCTCATTTAAAAACTCATTTCCCTGACAATACTTCCATTCTGTGATCAGGGAAAAGAAAAGGGGACGACGACCAGGAAATGTCTTGGCAGACGTGGTCAGTCTGGTCTGTCAGTTCGACAGGTTTTCAGTTGACTTGTTTTCTCCTTCATATTAATGTTGGTGCATGTGCAGTGTGGTATTGTTGGTTGGTAAATGGTGTGTGTATCGACAGGATTTAAACATCTGAGCAACTGAGCCAAAAACTGGGCCCAATAGCTAATTGTTGCATGACTGAAAAATTGTAGCTCCAGCCTTACAGGAGCCACAACCAAGGAGATGGAGGGACAGTACTGGTCCGGTTGGATGCAAAGGAGGTCCAGTACTCACTCCAGACTGGCCGCCTTCACTGTACCTTCTTCTTTGAATCCTTTTCTTCCTCTTCTCAACGTTATCTAATTAACACTTTGTGTTTTTGTGCGACGCCTCCAGCAGGAGAGAGTGGGTACAAACTTGTTGATTGGTTTTCAATGAGACCTAATGTGGTGTGATTACCTCTAATGAGCTCATCTGTTACAAAGATCCTGGTCTGACAGTGTTGATCGGTGCAGAGGTGGAGCGCAGGCACCCGCTCCAGGACCAGAACCCTTTTGGGTTCGTAATTAATTAAACTCCGGCTGCTTTTGAAGTCGGCCTTTTTGTGAAACGGTTCCCTGGGAAGAACCGGCCTTTTCATTAGCAAGGAACTCTCACGGAACCTTTTACAGTGAGGAGAAAAGGACACGCAAATGTGTTTCAACGCCGTCGCTGTCAAAGAAGTAGAAGAATAAATTTGTGTACAAAGGCCAGATGGGTTTGTGTTCTTCTTTGTCTTTAGAATTCTTTCTACACATCCCTGCAGGCAGGAGAGGAGAAAATCAATGCCTCAGCTGAGTGATTGATCCCTTTGGCATCAGGCAGAACGTCTCCATGAATGGACCGGGTCCTGAGTGGGTAAACAATTTTACCTCTCACTGATGAGCCATACGTCAGCCTTTGAAGGCCGGTCTCATCACGGCGTGCTTATCAGTGCAGGCTTCTCATTGGCTGCTGGAAATATACTCATTTATTTCCCGGTCGGAAAAGTTCATCATTTTTACTGTGGCTCCATTCATTCATCCACCCATTGATTCATTCATCCATCTGTCGCTCCATTCATTCATCCATCCAGAAAAATTAATGGAGAAAAGATGCATTGTGGGTAAGCTACCAGTTGCCTGGTATGGTAGAGAATATGAACTGAATTAGATTTTTATCCATTTATATATAAGTTCTATATATATTTACAGTCGTCGCTCACTGTTATATGAGGTTTTAATATTTTGTTATCGTCCTTAATCAATTTTTTGCATTAAAATATTTTTAATTTCAATTAATCCAATTTTCAATATATCCAATTATTACCAATAAATTATGATGCTAGCATTTTCTCTCATAATCAGAAATATAAGGTTTTGCAAGAAGTAAACTAAAATAGAAAATATTTGTAAAACTTTCATTAAGTGTTTTTACCTTCGAATGTGTTTGTAAATTGTAAAAAATATACGTAATAATATAGGTATTATGTCTTTATTTTGAGGTTTTTCATCTATTGGAGGTGATATTGGAACATATAGATATATATATACTATATGTATGTATGTAAATATATATATATATATTTGTAGGACAGTATATATGTATGTGTGTTTATATTTGTTAAAGTAAAAGTAAACTTTAGAAACTTAAGAATATCAGTCAGTCAATGATGTTAGGGAGAAGGTTGTCTTTTGTCCTGGGCTTTTAAATACTCCACCATGGTCACAATGTCTCTGACAGTAATTATGGACATCAGTCTCACACACACACACACTGAGAAGCGAAGGCTGATTGTAAATCAGGAAAAGCTCTTCTTTTTATGACTGACTGGCGTTTTAATGAAATAACATTTAATAAAATAACAGTGTGGTCCAAACCGTGGCGCACACAGTCCATAATGTTGGCCTTCCATCAAAGTCAGTCAAAGGGCCGGCGACCAAACTCAGTCCAACAGCACAAGAGCGTCTGCTTCAACAGGATGACATCACAGTACGCTTCGCCAATGTTAAGCTGCGAGTGCGACCGAACACAAGGTTAGGGTTTAGACGCTACAGAGAGCAGCTGAGTGGCTCCTTCCATTTGGTCCTGTGTCGTAAATCCAAACGTCTAATCTTTCTACTGTCACGGTAGAATGGAAGTGTAAGACAGTCAGAGTAAACAAATATCAGGCTACACAGACGCCGAAGTGACCAGAGAGTAGTGAAACGATTAGGCAAGATGACGAGAGATGCTACAATGACTGAACCAATCAGAGAGAGGATCAGGAGCGCCTTAAAAGACTAGGATTTTTGAGCAGAACGCCTTATGAGGGGATTGTGGTTGAGTTCACCGACCAACGACGCTCAAAAATATGTCATAAGGTTTTAGTACGACTTTGGTGAGCTACCAAGTCACATGGCTTAATGGAAGTTGGAGAATTCTGACTACTGCAGTCAGGAGTACTACACGGTAATTGGACAGAGAGGACTAATACTATACTGCCATTGCACAGAGTAATACTGTTCTATGATTACACAGAGTGGAGTAAAACTGTACGATACTGTGATTGGACAGTGCGGAGTAATACTGTACTGTACTGTAGTTTGACAGAGAGGAGTATTACTGTACTACACTGTGATTGGGCGTAGTGATAATGTACTGTGATTACTGTGATTGGACATGGAGGAGTAATATTGTACTATACTATGATTGGACAGAGTAAACTGTACTATACTGTCATTGGACAGAGAGGAGTAATACTGTTCTATACTGCTATGGGACATAGAGTAGTTATACTGTGATTGAACAGATTCCTTGTGTACTATACTGTCATTGGACAGAGTGGAGTATTACTGTACTACACTGTGATTGGACAGAGACATATTGTACTATTCGGTAATTCAACAGAGAGGAGTACTACTGCATTATACTGTGATTGATCAAGTTGAGTAATACTGTACTGCAGTTTGACAGAGAGGAGTATTACTGTACGATACTGTGATTACACAGAGAGGAGTAATATTGTACTATATGATTGGACACAGTAAACTATACTATACAATACTGTCATTGGACAGAGTGGAGTAATACTGTACTGTACTGTAGTTTGACAAAGAGGAGTATTACTGTACTACACTGTGATTGGGCATAGTGATACTGTACTGTGATTACACAGAGTGGAGTAAAACTGTTCTATACTGTGATTGGACAGGGAGGAGTAATATTCAAAGTGTGACCTCTAGTCCAGAAACACTATACTATACAGTAATTTGGACAAATAAATGAGGGTTTCTTGAAGTCTAAGTCCGTTGAGTCTTTGTTGACATTTGTTCAATGCCGTCCAAATGGACTACCGTCCCAGATACTGACGGCCCAGTTCTATACGTTGGGCTGGGCCATAACTCAGGACAGATGGATCCACAGAACACACTCATTCACACATCAAAGTTAAAGTGACAGTCAACCACTAAACACCGCCTCTTAAATCTTTGATCCAATGCCTGCTGACATCCATAACAGTCTGCTCCCTTATTTTATTGAAGTCTTTCCAGGGCAACGATAAATCAGGCAGGAGGTGCAAAATGGCACGCTCACGGCTCAGCTCCTCACCTCCACCCAGATGAAAAGCCATCTCCTCCTGATCTTTGATCTTCTGTTTCTCCTCATCCTGTCGCTGCACACAGGAGGATAATGAATCTGTGTTGGTACTTTTAAATAATATATCACTGCATGGAGGCAGTCATTTTTTCGCAGCCTTGTCTGGTGCTGCTCGTTGCCTGAGTGACAAGGCTATGAAGAAATGACAACACACGTCTGGTTGCTCCAGAGAAAGCTCTTGTTGAAGCGTCTTTCACACTGGTTTCCAACTCTGATAATCTGGGTCAATATTTGCGTTTCATTGTCCAGGTGATTTTTTAAAGCTCTTCAAAACCATGAATCCAATGTTATTTTTACCTCTGGTTTGGAAAAGCCAACATGGAGCTAATCTGTAATCATGTCAGTGTGAACCATTTAGTTTCCAACAGTTTCTGTCAGATTTCCAGCTGACAAATCATTTGAGGTTCTTATCAACATCCGACTGCCATCCCGTTCACTCTGGGATGCCCTGCCCTCGGGCCTTCTTTAACAATAATACCAACTTGTTATAGTGAATTAATCATAAAATGGAATCTGTGCTACAGAGAATCTCATTCAATAAAAGTAAAGTTAGTTTCCAATGCACTGAAAAATGCTTCTGCCGGATCCCAGGTCCAAACGACAGAACACTTCTGTCAGGTTCTTCTGACATTTTCTGCAGTTAATTTCACTTCCTCCTGTTATAACTGAAGACAAGAGTGAGACAGAGAAGAGAGACCTCTGAAAGCTCCACACAGGGTTTATTTAGACGACTATGACCTTAAAAGGAGGAGACGTTTAGAAAAAAAATCTCTTCTTTGAGCATTTATTTTCCTGATGCGTCTTTCAGCAGAACATAGTGTCTTGATCCCAGTTCTGGTTTTTTCTTTGCTGCTTCACTTCAGTGTAATACTCCGTTCTCCAAAGATTCACAGAGAGACATTGATTAACCTCATCTGGTTATTGCTTCAAGCCTGAGCAGGTATTTATTTTCCCTTCATCCCTGGTATTTACATTAGAGCGGAGCCCCCAGATACCAGTTTAATTGGTTCCACAGCCGCCCTTGTTAGTCCATCCACTTGTGTCTTGATTGCATTTTCTCCATTAATTTCCTGTTAATTTCCCCAAATAAAAACAATCAATTAATTCCTGTCCTGGAAAGAAAGACAGGGAAGTGAGACAGTGCAGGTTGGACACTCATGTCTCCAATCACAAGGAATATCTTGCTAGGGATGAAGCCTATTTGCAGCTAGGACTCGGGGGCCCGATGTGGCAAATTCAGCGATGATGATGTGATTGATTTTATTGTGACTATAATATTTTCCCAGTAGGTGGCACTGAGGAGACTAAAAGCATTTTAGCATTTGAGTGTTTATGACTTTAACATGTCATCTGACTCCACAGCAACACACACACAGCACAGTAAGGTGCAACAAACCTGGTACAGACATCAGAGCTCATGTCAGCTTCAGCCAACCTCCTACAGAATGTTAGTCAATCACAACAGACGCAATGCTGACCCCTATGGGACATTCCAAGTATACTTTAGTGACTCAGATTTGATGTCAAGCAAACTACAGATTTTACCTCTATGTTTTGTAGCACAGAGGATGAAATAATTGCTTTTTGTGAAAAATATAATTTTAATGTCTTGTATTATTGTTTAAATAGAGAGACTCCTCTGGTCTCATCTCCACTGGTCTCATCGTCTATCTTCTTATCTCCTCTGATTAGGCACGGCCGGTGGAGAAGCCTTTCCACCATTAATCTTTGCAGTGATGATCTCTACTGACAGCCACAGTGATGAAGTGCAGCAGTGATTGATAAGTGGTTCAGACGCCTCTGCCCTTAATGGGGATTCTCATACGGCGTGATAGAAATAGATGGGTAAGTGTATGGACTGAGAAGGTTGATAAGTGTTCAGGAGACACACCCTGCACTGGGAATGGGAAAAAATGTGTGGGTCGGCATTAAAATAAGGAAGAGACTGAAATTGAGCAATTCCTATTTTCCGAGCAGTCTTGTGCTGGTGACACATAAGAAACTGACAGGAAGTTGTACGACTTGAGCCGACCAACAGGAGACGTGGAACTTTACTGAGCTGAATAAACTGGAGGAGGTGAATGAGCTGGAGCAGATGTTCATTAATGTCATTAACACTGTGAAGAGTTTAAGTCTTTGACACTTCCAAATGTCATCAGAAGGCCGGCTATGATTATTTAATTTCCCCAGTGTGGACACCAGGAGGCGACAGCTGCCTCTTATGGTGGAGGAAACCACAGTTGGACGTAGTTGAACTTATCAACATTATTCATGATTGATATGACCATATATCAATATAGCATATATTGACTACTGAAAATAATGATCAGTGATTCAATTATTGGTGAATTTGAAAGAATATATGTATGTATGTATATATGTCTATATATTTATGAATGTATGTATGTGTGTCCATATATGCAAACATATGTTACATACACACATAAATATACTCTGATACAGTTTATCATAGTATGTATGTATGTATGTATGTATGTATGTACGTATGTATGGGACATATATAAAATTACATGTATATCCATCACATGCACACATGCAAGTATAACCAAATAAAATGTATCTGTGTATGTGTTCGGCATACATATTTCACAATGTGTATATATGTCCCATACACATATATACATACATAAACACATACAGAGTATCTCTTTATATGTGTTTATGCATATATGCAACATATATATGTAATGATGTTTGTGTATCTCTGTTACATACATATAAATATATATTCATACAGACTGAGAGTTTATATGTGAAAATATATTTTTATATATGTCACATACACACAGAAATATTCACAAATACAGTTTATCTGTGTATGTATGTGACATATACACACACACATATATGTTTATATATACTTATATAGGTCACATGCAGTTCATCTGTATATGTCTGTATGTCCCCATATGTGTGTGTATCCAGACATGAGAGTATATGAATCCATGGCATTATGTTCATGTAGTAAACCCTCCTCACTCTCCCTGTAGAATATCAGTTTCCACAGCTTTACTCCCATCCATTCCCAGAAGACATCACTAACAGCATGTTGTTAATGTGGACAGTTCTGGTCTCAGTGCTGGTGTTTCTCTCAGGCCGTTGTCTCAGAGGCCGTGGCCACAGGCGCAAATATTGGATTGAAAAGTTGTCCTTTTAGTGGTCTGACAATCAGAAGGACAGACAGAGGAAGGAAGAAGACGGCAGCTCCATTCCCTGCTCCCTGCCAGCAGGTCAACAGCAGCACAGCTTTGTCCCCTTTGGGCTTCTGTAGATGTGCAACGTGCATGTTTCATAACACATTCACTGCAAGAAAAAGAAAACCAAGTCATATACCTGTTGACAGTAAACTGATGGACTTCTTGTGTATAAAAAAATAGGTAAGAAAAAAGTAGGGCTGTCTGATATTAACAGCTGGACAACTGATATTGTCCAACACTTCATTTCCAACAGAGGCCTAATTATTTATTATTTATTTATCTGTACAAACCACAGTGTACATATGAGATCAATTGAATAAGCTGAAATGCTGCCATCTAGTGACTTTAACTTTTGTTTACAGATGTTTATTCCCTAAACTATTTTAGTGCACACATTGGTATGACTCAGGCATTGGATTATTGAGCTTTAAAATAATTATGCTGCCAACGAGCCGATAACCTTTACTGCTCCATTAAAAACAAGAATCTCATTTCTTGGTCAATAAAGCCAGCATTCCAGTTTGTTTTTCTAAAACTCTCACACAATCAACCTCTTCTGATGAATGTTTTGAAAACAAAAGTGGGAATAGATTTATTGGTTTGAGAATACAAATTTAAATTCTAAATATTTTCCTCTTCTGATTAAATAAATTAAACCAGAAGTTTTCTACAATGCAGCATCTAGAAAATAGAAAATACTAATGATAATAATAATAATATTAATGATAATCATGGTAGGCTTTTTCATAATAGGATTTTAAACATTTTATTTTTAAATGTTGGATTGAATATAATTTGTTAATGTCTGTCCTAATCTGATAATGTTAATAGTGATGTTTATATTATTTTGTATTGTATATTGTGTCCACCAGACCTGGGCAAACATATGATGATGATATGATGATATTAATAATTTGGATACATTTGGTGGCCCAGATTCGAAGGCCAAACGGGCCACATGCGGCCCGCGGGCTGTAGTTTGCCCACGTCTACTTTGTGCCATTCTCCTGTTTCTCCTCTACTCCTCACCCAGGAGTCCCTGCAGTCGTTCCCTCGCTAAGTGCTGGCAGCGTCACTTTAAATTCCATCATTACCATAACACAGGGTAAGCTCCACATCATGGGCTCCGCTGCCAGCGGCTCATTTCCGGTGGCGTCTCTCGGTTTCCATGTATTATTTAAGAAAGGACCAAAGAACTCCGCCGCCCGCTGACGTCACCAAACTTATCCGAACCGCTGCCGAGGAGAGAGGCAGAAGAAGAGGAGGCGGAGGAGAGGGAATGTGGCTCCCGCTGCTGCTGCTGCTGCCGCCGACACCGCCGCTCGGTGCTCTGCTCTTCGCTCGTCCTCGGGGCTTCTTGGAGATTTGTCCAGCAACAGAGTAAGTAAAGAGCACCTCCTCCTGGTCCTTAACCAGGTTAATTTCTGAAGAGTTTGGTCCACACTCGCGGAGCTGCTTTTGTTTTGCCGCTTGACTGACTATAGTTTGTCCTGTGTGTTGTGTAAGATTTCGTGTCACCAGACTGGGTTGTTGCCCAGTCTTGGCGCGTTAGTCGGGGAACCTGCTGCGTTTACATCCACTCCGGAGCTAACGGGAAACTTTCTTCGGCAAGTATTGTGTAAGGTGGAGCGAGCGAACGGGTGAAGTTTAACCTTTTTCTGCTTCATCTTCTTTTTTTTTACTATGATTATGTTAAAAAAGTAGGAAAATAATCACGAATCAGCCGTGTTTTTGTTGACGCTGCTGTGGTTCGGTGAATATCAGCCGACAGGCGCTGCTGTTGGCATCAACGGTGACGTTATTGTGTCCTTGTCCTGGTGACGGATCGTTGGTGAATAAAAACCAAAGATTTTAGTCGAAAGGATTATTTGTTCCCATCTGACAGAGTGGCTGGTTTGATTTATTACACTCCGTGGGTGATGTGACGTTCAGGGCCCGGGTCAACACTTCACACTGTTGGCGTTTGTGAAGAATGGTTCTGGGAAACCTTTTTTGCGCCACGGACCGGTTCAATGTCTTGTACTATTTTCACGGACCGGTTGTTAAGCTGTGTCAGAAAAAAAAAACTCTTAATAAAATTACATTTCCGGTGTTATGAGATATTTCCTACCTATAAAATCCTCCTACTCAAATTAACCAGCAAGGGTTTCCCAAGTGCACACAGCCTGTAATTTTCTGCTACCAGACGGGTATAAAAAGTTAGAATCTTGTATCGATGACTCAGTCAGTTTGATTTCCTAATCAAATATAGTTGCATTATTGATGATGTCGTAGCCATTCTATTGTTCATTGTTCTTTGTTGACATGTGTAGGGACCAGGTGTAAGTAATAACCAGATGGGGCCAAAAGTAAACGGCCCAGTGGTTGGGGACCGCTGGTTCCGGGGACCATGGCTTGTTTGTAGTTCAATTTGTATGGGACCAAAGTGGAACATGGAGAAAAAAAAATACTTGTTTTACTGATTTTCTTTATTTTCATTTTTCCAATATATGCTTTAATCTATTAATACTGGAGGATTAATAAAGTTCTAGATGAAAATAGTTAACAACAATGTTGGCGGCACTGCTGGTCCACAGTGATGGCTGAGGTACCAGTCTATGGTACCAGAGATGGTTGGGGACCACTGGCTTATTGGTCAGCACAGTTACCTTACAGCCAGAAGGTCATTTGTTTGAATCCTGTGGTTGTTTTAATGGTTAAATGGTTCTGCTGCTGGTGTTGGCTCTTTCTCTCTTGAACCTTCAGAAGGATTAAGGCCGTAATGTTTGGAAAAGCAGAATCTGGTTCTTTTAGTTTATTTTCCTCCCCTGTTCAATGACCCGTTAAGTTGTTTTGGTCGTTCTTTGGTAAATTGGTTTTTAATCACCTTAAAATCAGTTTAATGATCGATATAATTCAGCATAAGAATGGGAGGCACAAGTTTTTAAGGTTGACTATCCATTTGGAAAGTTGTTGTAAATAAAAAAGGAAATGATCCAAACTAGGAGTGTTGTTTGCACCTGGATCATGATTATTCCTGCCTCTCTGTATAAACTGTCAAAGAAACTTAACAGGCTTTGAGACTTTGGTGGATCAGAACCAGAAAGATCTGCTGAAGTGAAAGATCTGTCTTTCTATTTAGCAGATCTTTTTGGTACTGATCACATAAATCCTTCTTACCTGGCTTCGTCCTTTGGTCTTTGAGGAGGATCTGTCTCCCATCAGTTTCTTCCAGCCTCCCTCAGGTCTTTTTTTTTTTTTTACTAATCAATAATTTTAGTATGGATGTCCAATACTTTGCCAATTTTTTCTAATACTGATATACGCTTTTTTTTGCCTCCAAACCTGAGGTAAACATCTCAGAAACCTATGTGTGATTCCGCTGAATTTGACACAAACCTGGTATTTTGTTATTGGATTTTCATTAAAGGAGGAACAGCTCCCTATTGGACCTAATTCTCACCTAGAAACGTTTGACGACTTAAAGGAAGAGAAAAAGATGAGAACTGACACTGTGTACATTTTCCTGCCGTTTACAGTTATGTTACGTGAATGAGCTGAAGGTCATTTTACATTCAAGTGCTGAATGTGATGTGACTGTGTGTGGCACATATGGAGTCTCCTACAGTGCAGATGTGTTCTGATGTTTGGATGGAGATACTGCAGTGTTTTGGTTTTATTTTTCATGTCTGCCGTGATACGCAACCTTCAGAAATGAACTGTGTGAGGGTTCAGGGTTTGTTCTCACTCACCTCTCAGCTAATGGTGGCACCGTGAGCTATTATGGACAAGGCACGTACAGTTCAAGACCAGACAGACGTAAAAGTCTAGCTCTTCTGATTTCGTCTCCTGTTTCTGTTCCTCTGTCTGAGGAGTCAATGTTATGAAATCATCACATTCTATAGAAGAAAAAGCTCAAGAGTTGAGCTCAGATAGGAGCTATAATTAGTAAATATTAAGGTTGTCTCAGTGGAGGCTCATTTTTATCATCTAACCCTGTCTGTTCTTCTTCCAGCAGAATATTTTCGGGATTGTACGTCTCACTTTTCCATCCTTGTTTGCGACTTATATTCAGGAGAGAATTTTATATAAAAGTATATAAATCATATTTTTGTTATTTATACCCTGTCTGGGCGCGCTCTGCTTTTTTAGCTAGTTTTCACCAATTTTTCAGTCGTCTTTTCAGGAGATCAGGTCTGATTATTTGTTTTTGTCACAGGGTTCAAACAAGTGATTTACACCTTACATCTGATTTGTTTTCCCTCTACCTTCACACTGCATGTGTTGAACATTGATGTGGAGGAGACAGACCAGACTGACCTCGTCTTCCAAGACATTTCCTCGTCCATACACATCGTCATTTTCACCTTGTCTCTTCCGTGTCTCTTCTTCGCTCCAGTCACACGTTTTTGGAGCGTTTTGCTGGTAAAAGTTGAACTCAAAGAACTTGCTGGAAATGTTTGGCTCAGAAAGATTATTCTGGTGTGAAAGCTGTGCCAAACCAATGTGCAGAAGGTAGCCATGGTCATGTGACCCCTGATTTCCCATGAAGGACAATATAAAGGTTAAATAAGTGAATCCAATTGAAGCGTTGGCTCTCAGAGAAGCTTAAATAGTTTTCAAGGACACACTCTGATTCCCTGAGTGTCAAATTATTAACTTCTGCTGTTGGATGTGCTTTTTTCCACTGCTATTTATTCACAGGGTTTCTAACCATGGTGAATATCCTGCTTGCTTTAAAAATTAGTGGCTTCTTCTGTCTTTTCAATAAACAGTCAAAAAGCATTTTCCCTCACTGGGAATGCTTTTTCAGCCTTCGTATTAATACCAAGTTGAATTATTTTTTTCTTTTAAAATAAAAACCAAGAAGCTTTCAGAGCATCGCACTGTGAGGAATCACAATAACACCAGGCTATGAAAACAATCTCCTCATTGATGTATAAAAGCCGCAGAGGTTTGATTTGACTTCACGATATCACATCCACATTCTACACCAATGATTTCTTTTTTTTATTAACAAGGAGCCGTCAATGGAATGAAATTAAAAAACCTAATAATGGTCGTTCCTGCAGTATTGCTTTAGAAGGCAAAGTATGGTTTGGTTGTGATGTGTATCATATTACCAGGCTGTTGTTAATACACATCTGGTGTTAAAGTATGAGGTAATTTGTCAAGGAGATGAAATAAACTTTGACTGAATCAAATAAGGAGGAACCCTGTTGTCGTACTGTCTTTTCCAGACTTTAAGTTGCAGTTTTTTATGCTTTAACTCTGTTTGCAACTTACATGTTGTTGTTTTTTCACACAATGCCAGTATCACTAAATATTTACATGTTAATCAATTTCACCCTTACAGCCACTAGTGGCCACTGGGCACATGACAACTCTTTTTCCTAGATATTATGATTTACTTGACTCGATGGCCTTCATCATGAAGACCTGGCCTGTTGGTTCAGCGGTGATGCCTTTTTTTTCCTGGTTCCTGTCACAGCACATTGGGCTAAAGTGAGTGTGCAGTCATGTGAGCTTGAACAGTCATTGTCTCAGTTCCCTGCAGGCAGAAGCTGCCCTGTGATCAGACAAATGAGCGTTTAGGTTGGCATCCACGGCTGTGGTGGACGTTATTGTCAGGTGGACGGTGGTCATGGAGACCAAACGACTGGAAAGAGCCGTAGTTTAGGTTCATGCTTCGATGGATTTCCCATCTGAATATATCTTCAGATAATCTGTTACAGCTTTAATATTTCATCTTGACCTGGAATATGTTTTTTTTTTTTAAAAGTCCAGCTTTAGTTCAACATCAGTGTCAGTGTGAATGTTTAACTTTAACTTTACCAGAGTAGTTAACAAATACCAGTCCCAGTTAGGCTGTGGAGACCTTCAGCATGTTCTCTGACAAAAATCACAACAGAAAACAAGATGAAATAACCATTCTATTTCCACCTATTATGGTTTTTCTGCCTCGGTCAAGTTAAACTGTTAAGGATGAGGACTTTAATAGAATGTATTATGTTATTGTTTTGACCTGAGGATGTGACTCAGTGGAGATGAGATAATTTTAGAACAATAAACATGCAGCGTCTCTGTTCTGACCAGTAGGGGGTCCCGTTACCTCTGGATGTTTATGTTTGGAGGTTCACTGACAAAACAAAGGGGAAATAGGACAATAGAGTGAGAGAGAATAGCTTTCCTGCTGACAAACGCTGTGAGTCATATTATCTATGAGGAATATCCAAAGGAAGTACTTTTTATACAGAATAAATGCATATCTGGTTGTGTTTATTTTTATTCCACAATATTTAAAAACACATAGATTATGTTTTTTTTTCATTGTGTCGACATTATTTTATTGCTTCATCTCATGAAAATCTTCTTTTTTCTAAAAACACTGGTTTTATTAGCCTATTTTTCAGTTTTATTCCCAAACTGAATGCACGGCTAATGTATAAAAACGTAATTACATTTTTAAAACATTAAACCTGTGGTTATAAAAACATTTAAATGCCCCATTAAAGATGAGGCTGATTGTGTGCCGTGGTTTCTCAGTCATTAAAGTCGTTCCGTATGATGATATGTCATTTATACTTACACTCATGTTTGATACTGAGATGTTCAGAAGCTCCTTCAACTGTCTTCAGTGGTTTAAGACACCTTAGCCTGTGCAAAACATAGTCCTCAAATGATGGTACGTGTTGCACAGGATGAACTTGGATGCCCTCCAGTGGACGGGGGTGAAATCTGAACCTATTAAAATCAGATGAAATATTTAGTATGATAGTTCTCCAGCAGATGGCGGTGTATGGAAAAACTAGAAGAGAGAATCAGACTCTGTTGAAGAAGATAGTTGAAAAGAACTTTGTCTGTGTCTTTCTTCAATTCCTGCCGGTATTTCAGTGTTGGTTCAACTAAACAGGAAGATAGTTTATTGAAACGTGATTGTATTTGAAGTAGGAAGTTTATACAGTTTATAACATCATAACTGTGCCGGTTTAAGGTGTTTAGGCTGACAAATACCACCAATGACCTTGACCTGCTCTTGACAATCAGGAGGTTCTTGTTGATCTTTTTGAGTCCATGTCTTTCACTGTTTTTATTTCCAAAATGTCAACTCCAGTAAAATTTGTCTTTCCGTTTGTTTTCAAAGTATTGTCCTCCAACCTGGATAATTCATGATGGAAAGTCCTTATAGATAATTGATTTATCACTTCTGAAAAATTGCCTCATGGAGGCGCATATATTACGTGGTGGAGGAAGTGTGTGTAGAGCCACTGTAATGTTGACAGCACATTTGTTTTACCACTGAAGCCTGTATTCAGCAGCTTCAGCAGACACTTCATCCTTCTCTGCAGGGTTGCACGGTGAGTGAGAAGATCATTACAATTAGCCTTCACTCACATTTGTCCCCGTCACCAAAACACTTTCAGGAAACCTTCACCCCCGCCCCACTCCTCCACCCCTCAGGAGAGTGGTGGTAGTACAGCCAATGTGACTCCAACCCTGGGGATAATTACCCACCTTTCCTTCTACCCTTAATTTCTCAGCTTCTACCTCTAACCTTGTTTCTCTGGAACATTAAGTCCATGTTTCTCATCTGAGTGAAGTCCATTGTTAATATCACAGATATTCACCACAATCAAAACAAAGTATTTAGTTGCAATTTGAAAGACGTAGTATTTGTCTCAGGAATTTAATTGCCCCTGCAGTGGGTTGATTGGTGGTGTTTTGTTTCCCTGTGTAAAAAGGTCTCCTCAAAGGCTAATAGAGGTTTTTATTGTTCTTATTTTATGTTGGGCTGTTTTTGTTTTTCCGTGGATATTGCGATGCTGAGGAACAGTTGTTTGACTGCAGTGGAGATGAGGAGATATTCTGATGACAGAAACTTCTTTGTTCAATCTGCTGTTGGACATTAAAACGCTCTGTTTCTGCTGCGCTGAAAAATAATCTCAAAGTGAGAAAAGCTCCATAAAAAGGTTCTAAAGTGCAGTTTGCTGCTTGTTTTAGGGAAAATGAACAGGACTTTATATCGAATAATTCCACTCCATCCATGTGTCGTTGCTTTGTTAAAATATAGATATACCACGTGATTTCTGCAACGTCTACTTTTATTTGTTTAAAGTGCCATATCATAGCAGCTGTTATAGGTGACATAGGTGAATTAAATACAAAAAGAGAGTACTCTAGGACAGTGGTTGTAAATTACACAATTTACGTTTCATTTATTATATGACGCTAAACCAGGCATGGGCAAACTAAGGCCCACGGGCCGTTACGGCCCTTTGAGCTTTTTGCTGCGGCCCACCAACCTTGTCCAAATTCAATTATTTATTTAAATTATAATTATATTTCTGCCTTTTCCTTGCAATAACCAATTGTGGCCCACGAGTCAAAAAATTGCACTAAACAGTGTTTTAAAGAAGACACATGTTTGTGTATCTGGGCCAAGTCCAACGTCCACGTCCACACTTTAATGAGGCAACGAATCCTTAAAAACTACTTGAACCACTTAGGGGTGAAAAGTTCTGCATTAAAAACTAACCTATTTCAGTGATTATCCACTTTATTTGCCAATTAAGTTGCATACAGAGTTTATAAACATTGATTATTTCACTTAAAGATGAGCTGGAGGAAGTGTCTGGGGAGAAGGAAGTCTGGGTATTCCTCCTCCGAATGTTGCCCCCACGACCCGGCTCCGGATAAGGGGATGAAGATGAATGTATTTTTGGTTATGATCAGATTAATAATTATAGTTGTTGGAAAACCATAGTTACAACATTTGATTTAAAGAACAGGTTTGTCTTCAGATAAACCTGCATCTGCTCAAGAGGGGAAAATCTTTGGATATATTATTTAAATAATATAATAACCATCGCATCTGTGCGTCATGTTTTTTGTCTAGAGCAGGCGGATTTGTAACATAACCTCTGTGATAATCAAGTTTGCTGTAGGACTGTATTTAATAAAACACTATTCTGAGTTAATTAGAGTGGAGACAAATATAGCTCTGTGAATTGCAGGGTCTAACAAGTATTTTTGCAGAGTATGCAGTATCGTGTTCATCAAACTAAACACTTAGCCACAAACCATGAACGTTCGTCTTCATTAATACCTAATGTCTCATTTCAAAGGAATTCAGAGACATTCCCATGTATTTCTGCAGCAGCAGCAGCAGCTAATGACCTGCCAGTGCCGACGGTAAGGTTCCAGTTCTTGGCCACCTTCACTCACAGCCTTTCGGGGTCCGGCACGGAGCCAGTGGCAGGGCACACTACTGGGAAGAGAACGTACCTGAGGGGAGGCGTAGGGGGCACTGTTGTCCTGGGTTCTATAAATAAATACGAGACATTAATTAAACACAAATCACTGTTTTACATCTCTGTCCTTGTCATAACAGGGTTCAGTCTCCACCGCCCACTTCTGCACCAAAAGGCTGATTTATTCTTTTTTCTAGTTTTTGTTTTTCAGCAGTGAAGTTCTCCTACATGCAGTACCTGCAGAACCGTCCTTATTTCACTAACTCCTTTGGATGTTTACCTTGATAAGCTCTTCAACCAAAGATGAAATTAATAAAAGATAAAAAAGACTAAACTAAATGCTTTTTAAAATGCTCTGTAGAAACATCTGAAGGACAGCAGGATGATTTTCTACAGACTGTAAAAATGTTCTGTTTAGTGATGACGGGTGTTTTATACAAACAACATCTGTTTCATTCTATTGGTTTAACACTAGAACCAAGGACTATTGGCAAATGTTGTCAACGGACACCTTACAGCTGGAGATGTCTGCTAATATTGACCATGTGACAATGTTGCCAATTCATATTATTGCCCAATTTTAGCTAAATCCTGTCGAATCGCTCCAATATGTAAATCCTTTTTTTTCTGCAATGGTTCCTGCGATACTTTTAACTAAACGGCTCCATATATTGGTTGATATTGGAAATTGCAGATCGGTTATTGGCCAAAGTATTGAACATGCTAGTGTAGTTTCTCAGTCAACTAAAACGTTTATAGAAATTTAACAAATCTGATAAAAACTGAGTCAAAGACTTTGTTAGGAAATAAGTTCTTCTGATTACGGCTAACATTGTTAGTAAAACTGCAGAACATTCAGTCAAGTGATGACTATGGCACGTCTTCTGCTTCATCATCATCATCATCATCCATTGTTGTGGTAGAGTGTTCTCTGAAGCATGAAATAGTCCCATTCAAAAGTGAATTCAGTCATTAAATGTTGAAGATTAAACGTCTTCAAGTCCATCACATCCTCTGTTTGATGGTGGTTCATTTGGAGCCAAGAACAGATGAAATGTTTAGTAATGTTCTTTTTTTTGTTTTTTTTGTGTTTTTTTCTTCTGGCGATCCAAGTGCCCCGGTCCAACTGGGTCACTGTTTGCTCACCGCCCCGTTTAACCAGATAATTAGAATGCACTGTGAACATCACAGGCTCTTTGTAGCGCGGAGGATTTTCCCTTTTTTTGCTTTCCGCGGACTTGACAAACATTGGTGGTTAATGGTCTTACTCTGTTGGTGGGGGACGTGACCAGTGAAAACCCTGTTTATCCTCGAAGCTAAAAACACATCCTGAGGCTTTTGTTCGTCCTCGGCCTTTGTTAGGTTCCCTCATTTGTTACTCTTTGTAGAGCTTGAGGATGTGCAACCGTTGCATGTTGATGCTCAGTGAAGCTGTGAGGAAGAGTGAAAAGAAGACGGTGAGAAATTAACAAGAGAAATGTTAGAACATTGTAAACAACCAACACCAACACCTGTCAATCTTCCTTCTCTATATAACTTTTTCTAAGCAGAATTTACAGCCACACTTGTTTCCATCTGAGAAATTGACATCTGCACAGATACGACCAGATCTTCCTTCCTCAGCAGATTCATTGCGTAACAACTAGACTTGTGTAAAATATCATGATATTATCATTCATTCAAACATTCATCTTCATCCACTTCTCCATGACTGGGTCACAGGGGCACCACTCTCCATTTCTGCCACTCAAATCACACTGTCCACCATACCGTGTAGGCAGTATATATACTGGTTGGTCAACCAACCACTGCTGCCTTTCATATTTTATTTTCATAAAACTATCAATATTTTACAGCAGGGGTTTCAAATTTGCGGCCCGTGCCCCATTTGTGGCACATGGAACAATATTTTGTGGCCCCCCAACTTGATGTGAAAGTTGAATTTATGATAATATTTTATAGGTTTGTTCTCCACATTTTATTTATAGTTCTTTAAAACCTTCTCGTGGTTCAGTGTTGTATTACTCAAAATGTATGGGAAGGTGATATTTTAATTAAATATTTTCTTTAGTATTGAACGCCTGCTCTACAGCATATGATACCAGTATTGTTATTCAAGGGATGTCGCCAAGAATCCTATCAATTTGTCGTATCTCGACATGAAGCTTCTTCCTCCTCTTTTTCTTCATATATTTTTCT
This sequence comes from Paraplagusia blochii, assembly GCA_016785265.1. Classification (NCBI taxonomy): domain Eukaryota; kingdom Metazoa; phylum Chordata; class Actinopteri; order Pleuronectiformes; family Cynoglossidae; genus Paraplagusia; species Paraplagusia blochii. The sequence goes on from JAFBJS010000407.1 coordinate 768,913, forward strand.
ATTCACTAATTCCCAGTCAGATTGTCCTGGTTTTTCCGTTTCTTTCCTCTGTAGTTATTCCAAATGTTCTCATTTAAGTTTCTTGATGTTCCAAGGGAACAGCATTGTCTGTGATGACGTTTTGGATCAGAGTTAAAACAAACCAAAATGTGTTGTAAGGCCTGTATCATAATGCATATTACTACTCCAAATATTTGCCAGTACACATCCCTATTACCACTGCCTAATGTAAGACGTGCCCTGAAATATGTGGACAGATAAATTTAAAATGGACATGAGGTCTTCCGAGGGATCATGACTCAGAACAACCAGCGTCACCACCTCCAATCAATTTTTTTCTCTGTGATGGTCAAACCCACGTCCTTTGGATTGATTTTTAAAGCCATCGCTGACATCCGTTAAGCAAAGATGTCCCCAGTCATGTAAAAAGTCCGTCCTCTGAAGACAGACTGCTTTTTATGGCTGTTTTATTCCTTGATGGCTTCCATAAATTTCAAAGGGCAGGCCTCATTGCTTTGCAGCTGGGGTTTTTCACCCACCATTATGCACCTTCTGGTAATGAGATGGCAGAAATATGTGTTTTTATTGGTAATCTTAAGCTCCTGGACGGGAGGCTGGTATCTCCCACAATTCCGAGGCTGCGCCGCTCATCCTCTGATACGGCCTCAGCGGCTAATTACCTCCTGTGGATGGGTTTTTTTTTTTTTTTTTTTTTTTTTTTTTGCTTGGGTGGCATTTTGCAGGAAAATGGAAACAGTTTTCAAGTGTATCTATCTACCGTCTTATTCCCTATAAAAATCATTCATATTAAAGCTAATAAGATTAATTCAAGCTCATTAAGCTGCCGTCTCATTTAGCAAACAAAACAAGGATTTTAGTGTAATTGTACTTCTCCCATGAGAGCAGTGAATTTTCAGACCCTCCAAACTCCACTAGTGTATAATTAATGTGACCTTTGAATAAAAAAAGTATATATTTTTCTTAAAGCCAACATCCTGAAAATGTAGCTCCATAATTTATAAGGCTGTCTATCGTATTAGTCTGGAAGAACTCATTCTCGCGTTCCTATTTTTGTAGCGTTCCCCGACACGAGGTTCCCAACTGTCTGGGAACATTGACAGTCTCTGCAGAACTCAGACGTTTTCTTGTTTTTAACGTGACTGTGCTGAGAATTGATGTCACTTTTATTTTACGGTTTGTTTGGTTCTACATCGAACAGTATTTTTAAAATTAATGACATCCTTTATTATTTATTATTATGTTGTCGTCCACCACTCAACACTGCGTCATTCTAGAGTTTAAGATTTGGATATGTTTTTACAACTTTGTTATTGTTGCTCCTTTTCTTCCTTCCTCTCTCTCTCTCTATATATATATATTTATTTATATATAAATATGTATTTATTTGTATTTAGAATATTTCACGAGTGTCAGCTAGAAGGCTAAACCTATGTATAACTTTATTTTTGTTCAATTTTGATGATAAAACTAAATATTTTGACTTTAAGTAAACAAGTAAAAACTTTATACACAAATTTATAAAAGATTTTAATTGCTTTGGAAAAAAGAAGCATAATTAAACTTATATTTACATACATTAATCAGACACTTTCATCCAGAGTGACTTAAAGAGGAGGATAAGCCTTATGGAGGACCTGGTCCATGTGGGAATCGAACCCAGGACTCTTTGCTCACTGCTGTTGAGGCAGTGAAACCACAGCGTGATCCAACACCAGGGACATTTATTTGTTAATAGACAATTGATTCAGTGATGATTGTAAAAAACTATATATTCTGTGCAAAGATTTCTTTGTCCTACTTCAGCTCCTCTCCTTGACTCTCCCACCTCCTCTCTGCTGCTCCTTCTACTTCTGACTTGCTAATGTCTATGACCTGATGTGACACTGAGACATTTTTTGCCAGTTTCCCTCAGCAACTTACTGTGCTTTTTTTGCCCTCTGTTAGTTTCTTACTGGCCCCAAGAGCTTGTCTCTTCTCATCTCTAAACTTTCTGCAACTCTGCCCCTGCTGTTGTTTCCAACCCTTAACTGTTTGGCTGTGCTTTCTCTCCTTATTTCCTCTGTGGAGCTGCACACCATCCGGGGATGAACTGTATGGAATCTTTCCAGCTGACAAGTTGATAAATATCTGGTGCTCATGGCCAATCCTGATTCTGACAACTAGAAATTCCTTATTTTTGCAGTAATAATGACTTTTTCATGAACTTTTTGTTTATGTTGATCTAAAGATGTAGGTCGGAACAAACTAAACAATATTTCGGTATTTATGAGGGTATGTTTACCTTTAAACTAGTTTTGGAGATAAACAGCTGCATTGTAAAGTAAAACCACTAGATGGCAGCGTTTCAGCTCATACATTGGTTTGTACAGATCCATCCATTTTCACATTTTGGGCATCAGTCTCCAACCCTGACAAATATTTATTCCATTGCACCGTACCTTCCTGCAGGTGGAGAGACCACTGGAGGCTAACTGCCCTAACTGGGACTCGAACTTCCCTGGTTACAAAGCTAAAGCTAAAGCTGAATTGAACAGAAGAATAAATAACTAGGACTAAATTGATCTTGAAATTGAAAATTTAAGTGTTTGGGCAACATTGGCAAAAACTTTTTGCATTAGTTAGTAGAACTAGAACATCCCCAGTTGTGACTCTTTAACAGAAGTACTCCAGAGTACCTTGGGTAAAGACCTTGATAGTCTTCAGCAAGCCTGGGAAGTATCTCCAGAAATGCAGTTAGAAGGTAGAAGAAGGAGAATAAAAGCGGCTCAACGTGACCCATGGGTACCAAAGTCTTCTTTTTTGTGCCACATCACCACATTATTTTTGTGCTTTCAAGCAGCCCAGGGAGACTGGTGACCAGGTGAAACCTAAAATACATGACTTCATGAATTTCTGGCTTCATGAGAAACAAAATTACTGATGTTTGAAGTTGGCTTGGAAAAATGTGGCATCATTTGCGCTGTATAGTAGACCCTCGTCCATCACAGGGATCAAAGTAGAATGAAGACACAGTACTCACTATATTTACATATATATAACCCTTTACTCACCCTTCAGGAGGTGTGAAATATAGGTTCATGAATCTTTATATTTACAGGTTATTTTTTACCTGTTGGTATGTGTTAAAAAAAATGTCTCAATTTCGTTTTTACATTTTCTTTTAGGCTGGAGATGCATCTTTCTAGAAAAAATATAAACATAAACCCTGCAACAGAGAAGAGACTAGATTCATTCATTCATCTTCTTCTGCTTTTTGCTTTCGTGTAGCAGCGGTAGCTGGTGGCGCCCAAGTCACATTGCACCATATTGTGAGCCTTCCTGTGGGTGGTGAGGCCACAAGAAGTAATGTAGGTCGGGACGGTGCTGGGCTCAGAGGCAACCTGGCATGGTTTCCTAACCATCAGGCCACTGCTGCTGTTCATTCATTGTCATCCTTTTTTTTTTCTGATACCGGGCAGCAGTCTCCACCACCACCACCCAAATAACACTACTCCACACTGTGAGCCTCCCTGTGGTCAGGACAGTGCTGGTGGAATCGAACCTCTAGCCTGTCGGTCCCGCACCTTAACCGCTAGTCCACCACTGCCGCCCTATGGTTAAAGGAGGTGTAGCCAAACCGTGACACAGCATTGGACGACTGTGTCGCAGTATTTGTCTCCACTGACAGCTTCTGTAAACAGGTCCGACCCGTTTCAGTGAGTTCTCAGTCATTTCTTCTTATTTTTCGGGTTCTTTTCACTTCCTCTTGATTGACAGCTAAAAGTTGATGTTTTTACGTTTGATTGGTTTCGCTGAAGCAGACTCATCATCTTCCCTCGCAGGCTTTATCCTCCTGGTTCTGCTTTGCTGATTCACCCCCAGTCGTGCCCCCACCCCCTCATCTGTCTGAGGGGAACAGACAGAGACGGATGTTAAACACTGTAGCAGTGTGACAATCCCGGCCAATCCAGGCCACGGCCTCCGCAACATCCCGGGCTTTTCCTCTTCAGTCGATTCCCAAACGAGCCGCTCTCCTCGCTTCTCCTCGTTAGCAGCTCATTAAAGGAGCTTCTCTACAAAGGCCAGAGAACAAAGACCTGGGGTTTTTACGATTTCAGTTTGTAAAACTTTTTCCCATTTACTGTAAATATTACATTCAACGTTAGATTTCTTTGGTTCATACGGTGACAGGAACAGATATGTGTAACATTCCCTCAGAGTTTGGTTTCATGGGAACTTAGCATCAGTTTGGAACTCTTTGTTACATATTTCAGTAATGAGCTGCCGACTGTCAGACAATGATGGACTCTGTTACACATTAATGAAATCCTCAGGCTCTTTAATGATGCCCACAGAAGATGTTCTTCCTGGCTGTATCTTCTCTGGGCTGATGTAGCTCTGAGGTACGTTGGGTTGAAACCAATGGCTTGAGTCCAACGTCATTTGGCAAAAGAAGTAAAAACATCTAGTCCATGGATGTTACTCCAGGTTTGGTCTCAAGATCTTTTTATCCATTGTCGTTTCCCTGCAGTCTGCCGCTGTGGCGCCACCTAATGGAGGAAAAATCAAATGACTTTGTTCCTGTTTGAAGTTTGAGAAATGCACGTTAGTTGGTTATAGAGCAGTATTGATATCATTTTCTGGAGTTCATTTAGTCTGAACTTCTGACTGGTCCTTGAAGGCTACACTGAATCTGTGGGCGTTAATTAAATATACACAGTGAAAACAGCATTTTTTTTCTCTTTTGTTAAAGAGACATAAAGGAGAGGTTTGTCTGCATCCAAATGTAAATTGATTATACGAAAAGACATAACTATTTAAGCTAGCAGTGGAATCTGCTGACTTTGCTGATGAGAAACGGTGCAAAAATCTCATTTTTTACCAAAGGGCCGACTCCTGTAACAGACCGATCTTACAATATATTTATCTTTGTTGCGGCACGGCAGTTATAGATACGTCCAGATTTACATTTTAGTGTTACAGTATTTTCTGGGCTAAAAGTTGCATTTGATCTGGGTGTTAGTTAGGGTCCAGTTTGAGAGACACCAGCAGAGTGTGAAGCAGCAGTGATGAATATTAACATCTGAGTCTGAGGCCACGGTTCTCGTCCGGAAAAAGCTGGTCTGCACGGCCAGGTCAGGGCGGGAGGGGCCTGCTTCAAGTGGAGGAGTTTAAGCATCTGTCTTGGTGAAGAAAGAGCTGAAAGTTCCACAATTTACGGGTCAATCTATGTTCCTATTTATACCTATGGTTATGAACTTTCTGTCATGGCTTGGGCATTTACATGAGAAGGTGTTCGGGTCTTGTCCCACTGGGAGGAGACCCAGGACACGCTGAAGTGACATTGTTGTCCGTGCTGGCCAGGGAACGCCTCGGGATCCTGCGAGATGAGCTGCAGGAAGTGTCTGGGGAGAGAAATGTCTTGTTATCCGTCCTCTGAATGCTGCCCTCGTGACACGGCTCCAGATAAGGGGATGAAGATGGATGGATGGATGAAGATGGATGGATGGATGGATGGATCTGGGTTTCTGACTTTAACTCATGTGTGAGACTGACAGTTGCAAAAGGGCGCTCTCTGCTTATGTTCCAGTGTCTGTCACTCCTGTAAATCGCACTTTGTTTTTAATCCAAAGACTTAAACTTAGACTCTGGAGCAAACTTTTTATGTTTGTCGTCCTGGTGGAGTGAGTCCTTGGTTCTTTTTCCTGTTTCCTGTCACATGGTCAGAGAAAGTGAAGCTCTGAGAACATGGACCGTACCTGAATTGAACTCTGGAGTTGGCATCAAAAAAACAAAATGGATCTAAAATATTCCAACTTGACTTCTTGTGTCCATGGCATTAATTGGGCAATTTTGAAAAGGGTGGAGTTTTTTTATGGCCACATTTGTTTTTAATTAAGTTTTGAAAATCCTTGCCGTGTTTTATTTCTCTCAAACAGACCCTTTTTGGCATCATTTCCGAATTTGTCTCCATAAAAGTGACAATACAGTTTTCCTGACTGATATTTACAGCCAAGCAGCTGCTGTGATGTTGGGTCTCGTCGTACTGTGAGACGACACAGTTGGAAAATCACTTACATTTTCATTTTGCAGCACTGAAGCTGAATTGAGTTCCGGTTGAACGTGCTATTATAATATAATAATAATAATAATAATAATAGTCAGACATTTGATTTGTTTTGTTCTGACAGCAAATGGAAAAGTATGTTGACCACGTCAGTCCTGTTGAACTGCTGCTGACACCAATCCACACTGACCACCGACTCTACACTAATACATCATTAATATGCTAATACTCGGTGGTGCAGAGTAACACCAGACTGTCATGGAGGGTTCAGCTCCGTCCGTCACGTCAGCAGCTGACAACACTTTCGCACCAACCCTTTTCAACGTCTCCATCTGAGGAGTTTAACTCTGGCTGCTGTTTCCACGTCTTCTCTCTGCCTCAGGCCCCTCGTTATCAAGGCCCAGATACTTCCAACATGCAGCTCCGCCGCTGACAGTAAACCTAATGAAAACAGATGATGTGCCGTCCCAGAGGTTTCAAACCGTCGTCCACCAAAACTCCTGTCAGATTCTGAATCAAGACTGACGGTAGCTGTCAGCATGTTGTGATCCAGGCGAAGGTCAGGAAATTGAAAAGTTCACCTTTTCAGCTGGATTTTGGTCAAGTTTAGACGGAACAGTGTTTCTCCACTCAACCAGAGGGGGAGACAGTGAGCCACAGACGCTGTGCTCGGTTTCTGTTCATCTGCGGGACACAGAGCTGAGTCACACCGTCAACTGGGTTGAAGTACTTATTGTGAAAGTTGTATTTTTAGACGGATGCACTTTATTGATTTCAAGCCGTGATCTCACAGCTCTGTGCAGGTTATAACCCATGAAATACATTGGATTTTTTGCAGATGGGCTATAGAAGAGGAAAGAATCTAAAAATAAAAATTCTAATGACAATGATTTTCCTGTGCTGCCTACGCAGGTCACAGCAACAGATCTGATATTGAGCAGCCAGTCATTTTTACTGTCCTCCTTCAGCACGTTCATAAATTTCTCCTCAGGTTTTTCTCTTTGTCTCCTGCTCGGACGATCAATCCCAGACATCTTTGATCCAATATATTGAATTTCTTCCCTCGGTCCAATCCCGCTCAGTTTTGTCAATCTCACCAGGTTCTTGACCAGTCGCTCTGATCTGCTCATGTCCTGCACCTGCAGGATTTGCAGGCATGTAAGAAAAGATCATTTTGATGAAATATTGTGATATTCCTTTTCATGAAACCGAGTTGATTTTCAGTGCATTGATTTTTTTTAATACCAGTTCTCAGTCCAATCTTCCTGGTACTGGTTCATTTATTTTTCTTTCTTCTCTAGTCGTGTAGATCCCTCTGTTCCAGTGTTTGTCACCTGATGTTCAGATGGAAATGCAGCAAAGTCACTAAGTTAGACTGGAGAACAATAAATCAGTTCAGTCATCCCTCACTGAGGTTGTGCCCTCAATCCATCTTGGTTTTTTTTCTTATATAAATCTTCTTGTATTTTTTTGTTATTTTTGAATTTTGCAGTATATGAAAATTATTAAATTTGAGAGAGAATCAAACATGTTCATGTGTGAGAATCAAACATGTTTGATCGTACGATCATTTGTGTCGTGTACGATCGTACAGTGTGAACACAAATCTCAGGGTGTCACCCGTCTTTAGCTGTGTCCAATTTCTGTCCAATTCTACCCTGTCTTTAAATACTGTGGCTGGGGCCAGTATTTTATTTTACTTTTTGTCAAACAGTGCAAATTCCATTCCTTCTGCAGATTGGACGTTTCACACTGAAGTATTTTGAGAAGCCTTGAGTAAAAGATTTATTTGCGCAATTTCATTTTCAGGAAGGTCAGGGAGTTTCAGTTAAATTTAACCGTCAGTCGAGGAAAGCAGTTCCTGTTTTCAAATATTTAGGATTTTTACGGTACATTTGTGAAGACTGGCAGCAGGAAGTGGGTGTGTGAACACTGAGTATGTTTTCACCTGGGTTATTACCTTCAAATTGCTTTTTCCAATTCTCTCATGAAAAGCAGGGGAGGATCCATCAGTGTTCAGTGATTTAACAACTGGCTGTAAAGTGGACAAATAAATGTCCCTCGAAAATCACAGGAGTTATGTCTCAATTCTCATAACGAGGATTCTAATTCCAAAAAAGTACAAACAACTGGGGAGATATCAACCTGACGCTAAGTTATTCACAAGGTGAATTATTCAAATTCAATAAATAAACAAAAACATAAAACGTAAATTTACCAAACAGCTCAGAGGCTTCGACGTCTTCATTTGTATTCCACAGTGGACACATTTAAAGCACACAGTTGTAATCCCTCCCTCTTGTCCTCTACTGCCTCAGGATTTGTAAAACAGATGAGCTTTTTTTGTCCAGTGAAAAAAAGAAAAAAAAAAATTTCTGTGTCTTTGATTTATTTTCTTTATTTTATTCACAAGTTCCTCTGCTGCTGCATCTCGGTCGTGTCCTTTTTGTCTCTAGATCAAACCTTGTGAGGTTCCGGGTTCATAAACACACCAGCCTGTACCTTTTTGAACAGCGGGGGTGCCGTTGTGTCCTTTAAAAAGTAACTTGGGTCGGAGCCGAGTTGGTGCTGTCGCTGTGTAGGCCGTCTTTTATCTGCTCCTCCAGCAGCTCCTGCCCTGGATCTGTTTTCTACTCTTTAAACCGAGGATTATCATAATTTAAAAAAAACTACAAGCAGCAGCTTTTAAACATTTGTTTACACTGTTAAAATGTGAGCTGCACCAGGAATTAAAGTATGTCAACAGCCACCAGCTTGACAAATTAATAGTTAGGGTGAAAATGGTCGACTTTTAGTCCCACTTGTTTTCATCTTTTCAATAAAAGCTGTGTTTAAACTTATACTCAGGATAGAGGTCATATTTTTCAGATCATCCATCCATTCAATTTCACTTACGATAATTGTACATAAACATCTTAACAGATGCTATGATGTTATGAGAAATTGATAGCATTTTAAGTTTTCCTTATGGTCCGGAAAATATGGTGTATTAAACACATAATTTCCAATGTTGTTTCTTTCACAGCCACCAGAAGGCGTAGGTGCGCCTTATAGTCTGCAAAATCCATCAATCTTTATCAGTTACAAATGCATAGGGGCAGCAGTCAAGCATTTAAGATGATAAGAACTTTAGAACTGTTTAGAATAATGCAGAAAATTCATCTACTCACAGAGACAAGAAAATAATGTGAGTCCAGTTTATATAATGACATAAATAATTCTATGCTGCTCCAACAACACATACGGAAAGTGGCGTTGGGGAAAAAGTTAACAAAATGTAGAGGTGTGTAATTTTTCTTTTATCTCAAAAAACTATTTTCTTATATTGTTGCACTTTGGGAATCAGGAGCTCTGTTTTTATCATTTTCTTTCTTGGCATTTGTTTTTTTTTTTT